>JAHVYC010000034.1:0-487180 GCA_020623665.1 Calonectria multiphialidica | reverse complement strand
CAGAGCACCAACACTTACAGTGCCAAACCACCCACCACAGGCGGGTCCTCACCGACCCCGACCGTTCGCCGCCGCCGTCGTCGCGCATCCCGCACCCGCCCGCCTCTGCGCGCCGAACGTCGTCGTCGAACGTCGTCGTCTCCGATCGAAACCGAATCGAGACCCATACCCGCCCGACCTCGGACATGCGAGACCTGAATAGATCAGGTCGATAAAGTCAGCAATCTTCTTCCTCTTGAATGGGGGGGCATGGCCCGGGGAGTTGGTGTTGTGGGGAGGGGGAGGGCAAGGGGGGAGAGAGGCGAGGGAGGGGGGAGGAGCGGTGGGAGGAGGAGGAGGGAGGGAGGGAGAGAGGGAGGAGGGGGAGGGGGAAAAGAGGCGACGCCTAAAGCGCCGAAGCGCAAGACGCGCCGAAGTAAAGGACCGGGCAACGGCCGCGGCCACGCGAGAGATGATGGCGCCCATTGTGTCGAGAGTCGTTGTTACAAACCGTGCAAAAAACAATGGGTGCGTGTGATGAAAAGAAGAAGAGAAAAGCAGAGGAAACCGGCCAGCTCGGGGAATCGAGGGTTAGATATAGACAACACCTTGTGGTCTTTCTGAGCGAGTGATTGAGCTCGAGTTGGATGGCAAAGTCTAATCCGACGATGACTCTTTTGATGTTGAGCCTCTCTCGAACATTCCAGGCACGTCGCAATATTTCGATTGGCCGCAAATTGGAACTGGAGAGTTTTTTGAAGTTCTTCTTTTCTATCTCTCCCATTTTCCTCGTGTTCCCATTCGCCAGAAAATCGTATAACTGAAAATACGGACTGTCTGGTTTTCTCTTTTTTTCATCCCATCTCGACGCCAGACTGCGGTACGTACCTCGTCCCCGACTTCAAATCCTCCCAAATCCTCGGTACGTACCCAGGATCACTCCAAGATCACTCCAGCTCAGGCCTGGGTCGCGAATGGGTACGTACCTCAGCTCACTCCCAGTTTTGCAGTCGTTCCCGGCTCGAGTCCACCAAATCCAGCAACGGTACGGACCAGTCCCAGTCACCAGAATCACTCCCAGGCCTAGCTCAAGTGATGGAGTGCACGGTAACAACGCTCATTTATTTACAAATAAACAGATGTCATGAGTCTGACACCAGAACAGTTGGCATCAGACTTACTTGGATTGCTTGCATCCCAAGTGTTCGACAGCTCCCCCATGCCCATGCCTGTGTTCTGGCATGCCGCATTTTTTGCGAACGATGTGCTGTTTTGTGGCCAATTAGAAAATTGCAACACCCCAAAAATGGGGGCCATGGGCCATAAAATGGCAACCAGAGTGTCAGTATCGTATATTCTGAACGGGCCAGCCAAAAATGAGGTGAACGCGCCGTCGAATTTTGCAACCAATCAGAAAATGGCCACAAGCCAGAAAAGGAAGCGGACTCAACGTTTAGCACGAAAATCGGTCCAAATCTGAGTTCGCGGCTGGTGTTCCTTTTTTCTGGTCCGTCGCATTTTATGGCCAATCACGAAAACGGCAGCGCTCCCAAATGGAAAAACGGACCAGAGGTTGAAATTCAGACATTGCCCCCCCAGTTCGTGAAACCGGTACGTACTCTCTGTCTGAGTCTCACATCTCAGCGCGAACTGTGGGTGGGGCATGATGATGTCATCGCTGTCGTCTTTGCAGGGCGCCATGCCAAGAATACCAAGGAGTAAATCATGAGAAACAAATGTAAAAAATGCAGGAAAATGTTTGCCGAATAAGTATGATTGAAATATGAGTAAATGATATTTATTTTGGTTGCAGTAGACCAATTGTCCATGTCTTTCGCAAAATTGCCATCAATGTGCTGCTGGCCCCTTGTTAGCCATCATTTCGTTGCGAATTTCAAGTGATTTTCGGAGCCGGGAGTAATCTAGAGTCAGATGCAAACCTTTCGCCAATTTTTTTTTTATTAAAATGAAGCATTCAATCCAGAGATTAATATTTTCCAAGACTTTTTTTATGACCACTCACTGTAGAGGCATTACAAGAATTTACATCTTGGTCGACTGAATTCGTCGTAGCTACCCGAGACCACACCCACCACATCTGTGTCTGGGAGCCACCAGCGCCAGCCATCAGCCACCAGTAACGCCACAGGCGATGAATGTGGCTCCACAGATGCCTGAAAAGTAACAACCTCTTGTCATTTCGTGGTTCGCCATTCACGCACGAGGATTGATCGGATCCGGTCCACCTGCATTGACCTTGAGAGAAGATGGCTACAGTTTACGCCAGACTAACCTTGACTAGGGGAGTGATGATTTGTGAACCCTTGGGGATGTCAGGTGGGCATAAAAATTCGACGTATGGATGACTCGGCGATTAAAGAAAGATGACAACAACCAGACCACATTCGACGCTTTTGACCGTTTCTCGTGTTCCATGATGCTGCGGGTTTTCTTCTCTATCTTGATGCTCTTGGCGGCTTTCGCTGCAGCGAGCCCCGTCGTCGAGTCGAGCCTGACACCCGCGTACGGGAATCTAACAAGGCACGGCGTGATGCACAAGGCCAGGGCGGAGACTGCACCAGACACCCCAGACACCCCAGACACCCCAGAAACCACCGCAAAGACGGAGGCAGCGACACCGATAGAGGCGACAACAGGGATGGCTACCGGCAACGCCGCAGCTACTAATGGTTCATCCGAGAACACCTTGGAGGATGTTATCAGGAATCTATCGCCAAAGGTACGTGCGAACAGCTTCGACTTTGCCCTGCTTGGTAATGGCTAACGCAACATGAGCAGAACAAGAAGGAGCTTCTCCAAATCTTCGACCCGAGCCCAAAGGGCAGCAGCCCCGGCAGCCAAGGTTATGGCCAAGGCGGCGGTGCCATCAACAGACTGCCCCTCTCGTCGAACCCCAACGTGAAGAACGCCCTCTTCACCCGGCCTCTCAACAAGACCGAGTACTACATGCGGAACTGGATGTGGATCCGCTGCCGGGCCCAGATCAGCACGCAGTTCGACGTCGGCGGCTCCTGGGTGCGTGACTTCGGGCGGCGCTGGCTCAAGGAGATGAACAGGGAGTGGACCTGCGGCAGCGTCCTCAACTGGCACTTCATCTTCGTCAATGGCGAGGACTGGGGCGACGCCGAGGTCAGGTTCGACTACTTCTTCCCCCACTGCTACATCAGGCACGCCGTCGAGGCCGCCGTCCGCGTCTCGCGCAAGGACGGGCGCAGGGACCGCCGCGAACTGTACGTCTACAACTGCCCCCGCTTCAACGAGAACCCTTGGTCAAATCCGGAGTATGCGGAGAAGCCCAAGCCCGAGCCGGTAGATCCCACCGCCGTCAATAGGCTACCCCCTGATGGTTGGCTTACTATCCTTCGTGGCGGTTGATAAATTATGTCTTCTTGGCTTTTTATTTTTTTTAATGTTTTTCTTAATATTTATATGTGACTTGGATAAAAAAAAAGATAGAAATACCATGACAAGTTTCTTCCAGCTCACCCAGCTATAGGCCTGTGACCTTGATGGACGTGATGGCTCAAATTTGTGCACATAGTCATGCATTGTCCATTATCTCAATCCTCACTCCCTCCTTTTTGCTTTACCTTTATCCATATTCCAGCAACTGGTATGGTATAGCCAAACAAACTCCTTCCAATATTTCGCAGAGGAGATGAAGGCAGCATTTCTCAACAAAAGCGTAAAAATATTATGTAAAAGGAGAATGAACAAGACCCACTTGAATTGCTTAGACTGATTGATGTAAATTCGTTGTTGATTGAGCGGCATGACAAGATTTTTCGGCTGGTGGGCCTGATCAACTTCGAAACCCCACAACTCCAAAAGAATATTGTTCGCCAACCGTACCCTCCTCCTCAGAGCTACACACGCCTTCAAATTGTGACGGAACCTCTTTAGGTGCTCGCGGGAAACCCACCCTTACTCAACTACGGCCTGTAATGGCAAAAAGAAGGGTCTGGCCGGGGATTGAACCCGGGACCTCTCGCAAGCTATGCTGTAGGGTTTTCCCTAAGCGAGAATCATACCACTAGACCACCAGACCAGGTGAAGCTGTGATGAGCTTGGCGGGAAGGCCGGGGGCATCGAGTCAAGAGTCCTTGCGTTGGGGAAATGGAGTTGGTACGAGAGCAAACGGCTGATTGCTCACAGGTCAAGATGAATTGTTCGGCCTTGTACAGTATTTTGTGAGGGAAACCGAGGAAGCATCTACCAGTAGGACGGAGTACCCTCGTGTGCGTCGAGTGGTGGACCTCGGAAAAAGCTTGCAAGTAAATGGATGTGTTTCCAAGCTCATTGAGGCAACTCATTTTACGCCACCTACCGTCAGAATGATATGCCATGATGAATCTATCAAGGATTAAATGGCCAATTGTAGAAACTCGAAAAGTGCAGATTATCCAACTGTAGAGCAAGCTGGGGGGTAGGATTTGGAAGTTTGATACTAGAGCTTGAAGATGAGAAGAATTCTTTTTAGTTTCATGTGTTCATTGACATATGTAGCTCTATCTTGACTCCCAATAAAAACGCCGTTTGTTCATTATCGCACCCTGTTTGCACATCTATTAACGACCGAAATTCCCGCTTGCATCCTGAGAATGGCTTTTATAGATACTAATCTCTAATCAAACAACCCCAACTCAGAATATGCCATTGTTGTGTAGCTGGGAGAGGGTCTGATCCATTTATGGAAGTTCTAAATGGCTCAAAGTATAATTACCAGCGTCGGCTGTAGATCCCTTGTCGTATGTTGCTTGCGGTGTGAGACCATCCACGTACCAAACTAGGAAAACAGTCATCACCGCCGCCATGAGAATGGCATCAAAGAGATAGAGAAAGATCTCGTGAGAAATGAGGTATCCACCGTTCCCTTCCGAGTACTCAATGACTCGGAATATACTTCGAACCAGGATCAGAAGACTCGCGCCGTACTGCACATATAGATATCGATGCCATGGGACATCGGCACACTTTGCTGTCGTTGTGGGATTGCGACGGAGCCGGATGTGAAAGAGGATCGACACCACCATGAAAATGCCAAACATGACGATTTGAACCCAAAGGCCAGCAATGATGACCGTCTTTCCCGTGTTGAACATGTCCTCAGTTCCGCTTGACTGCATACCGGCACCTCCAGCCTGCATAAGCAAAGAGACGACATCGCCGGCCACGAATATCTTGCTCAGCCATCTGACAGGCACAAGGGACAGCTTCTCGGCTTGGACCCTTCTGATCAGCCGACCGAGGATCATGTATATAGAGGCTGCGTAGAGCGTAGGCGCTACTAAGATGAGAAGCGCCTGCATAATGTAGCCGCCCAGGCCCTCTGGGTCGTAGTGGGAGGCGATCCGCCCACAGTAACCAACAACTTGGACTGAAATGATGATTAGCAATGCATATTTGAATGCAGTTGCGCAATTACAAGGGTGAATTCTTACAAAGACCGCCAATTGTAAATGGTATAAAGTACCAAGTTTGGGCCCGCCACATGCGCCATACGTGAAGCGTCGTCAACAGGGCAAAGATGACCACAGAAGTTATTGCAGCTGGGAGTGATGGCGAATATCGGTATAATCTGAAATCGTCAAGCGCGGACTCGGGGGATCGAGCGATGATATTTGTTGCTATGTCCATGATGAGGCGTGTTTGCGGTCGAGTAGTTCGGGTTGATGAGGTGTGAAGTAGTTGATTGGCGAGTGAAGATGCCAGATCAAACAATAGAAAGGATGCAAGGTCCATCGTTATATATCACATCTTCGATGAATGTTATTAATAGTCCCTATTTTACAAGTGCATCGTGAGCGACCGGCGACAACTCGAATAGGCTCGTACCCAGTCCGAGACGTCTCGTACATTCTCGGCAGGATCCAACCCTGGCCGTGTGCTCAAGGCTGGTTGTGGCGCAATGTTGGCCTCCACAAAAAGGGCTGAAGGGCTCTCGGCTTTGTACGAACAGTACGAAAAGTCCGAGATGTTGTGGTCCCGCAATAATAGCTTGCGACCAATGAGCTGGCCCTATTTCCTGTGCAAACGCCGGGAATAAACCCTGAGGGTGGTCGGGCATAAGATCTCTTATAGCCCCAGTTCAAATCTTCCAAAATTTCAGTGGGCGGCTTGAATTGTTGGGCGCATCGCAGTGCTGGTTTCGGGCAGGGATGTCGAGACGCGTCAACATCTGCGCCAGCAATGCCGGAGAAGTCGGAAGGCCATTGAAAGTTTGTAGAATTATTAGGAGAAAAAAAACATGCCCGCCCATGAATGTATCCCAAGTATGATTAAAAGGGAAAAGATCAACTCGATACCGAATATGGTGGTGGTACCCATCCTATCTCCTCCACTGGCCACTGAATCCATAGCTTGTGCTCCGCGTCCAGAATTTCCCAGGCCCTCGAGATGAGAAACATGTCCCACCCTTGCACCCAATGGTTTCGCTTCGCTCTACTGAGAATAATACAGAAATGTGCGAATATGGCTACCGCCTCCTGCGCCCCTGCCTTGAGAAGAGCGATGAAGTTGTCCTCGAGGGTGTAATGCCACACGAATGCGTCAGTGGTATCAAGGCTCTGTTTCTCACTTGACAGGGTATAACTAAGGTGAGGCCGCAATTCGTCTATGGCCTTGCAGTATGTTATGACAAGATCCGCATCGGCGACGCTCGACTTGATACGGGCTTCGAGATCGTCGAGAACGTCCGACTTTGTGAATTGGGGTTGATGAGAATTCTCCCACCTTCTCCTGCCCCGATCCAAAATTGGAGACAAAACACCCTTGTAAGATTGGGACTCAAAAGTCTCGAGTAAGGGCCGAATCCCATCGAGAAGAAATAGCCAATCGGGAAATAAAGTGTCTCCTGTCATCAGTGAAGTGTTGCTCTCTCTCGGGCTTCCCAGGGCTGGCACCAAGCGGTGGTCAGCTGCTGGTTGTACATTTCCGCTTGCTTGTACATGAGGGGAGACTCACCGTAGTATATTGTCAATACGCTAAAAACCCAAAGCGGCTCACAGTTGTCCGGCTTTATGTCTGCCATGAGCTCCACCGCTGTCCGACTCGCGATTCTATGTTGCTGAACGGCGTAGGAAACGTAGAGGTGCTTCTGCTGTGGTCGACTTGGGGCCATGTGAAGGGCCGAGACTGCAAGGATGCCGCGCATCAGGTACTTGTTCTCCACCGCCATACCCACGATTCCGGTCCTCCAGAGAGTCCTGATGACTGCATCTTCAACCAGGGTGTTGCACGTGGAAGTCGTAAAGTTGTAGAGAAGTTCAAGATCTGTCAGGTTAATATCGGGCTCAGCGCCGGGGCTGGATCGGATGGACAGGTGGTGTGTCTGCGCAAAGTCGCACTCCACGCCACGTTTGATACAATTTCGACAGCTGGGGCGCTGCTCGTCGCACTGCATGTACCGGAGTAAGTATTGTGGTAAAAAGGAGCTGCAGGGTCTGGATAAATAGGGAGGGGGTGCAGTCGGGATAAATGGGTCAGAAAACTGGAAAGGGGAACTCCCGACCTTGACCTTTCGCCTTTTGCAGACGTTGCAGCCGGTCCGTGTCTTTGCATGGTTCCTTCGAGAGCCCTTGGCTACCTGAGGTGTAGAATTCTCTCTGCCATAATCGCCGTCCAATGGACTGCTGCCATGCGAGCCATGTCCGCTGCTTTCCATCGCCAGCTGGTCAAATTGTCAAGTGGCCTGCACGACGACGACTCGTACAACTATTGTTCAATGAATGGGATGACGCGTTAACATCTTGAGATCCAGTAAGCTCGGACATTTAATATTCCGAGCCCTACCGAAGAAGATGGCAGGCTTGTCCCACCGTCCGCGTAATCCATGACTAATAAAGGGTTATCATTGGAAAGGGATGTCTAATCGGCGTGGTTGTTGAGTAAAGCTTGACAGGCATCTAGATTTCAAGGATTGTTTGAATTGTTGAAAATACATAAAATGAACTTGGCCGGTCAAAAAGTTTGAACGGGAGCTAAGTCTCTGTATTTGAACAGTGACAGCTTGAAGGGGTTGTGAGTTTGTGCTACGAATTGACTATAAATTTTATCGAATGATCCATTATGAAATCGAGACTAAAAGTAAGTGTTCTAAATGTGCCCGATGTCATTGGGTTAATAATATGCTGAATGTCGCCAACCTACACCAGCTGTCAATGCGGCTACATAATTGTGGGTTTGTATTGCTCCAGGCACTTCAAACTGCATGATGATATTGGCCAAGAAAACAGAGTTAGTTATTATGGTTAATGACACATCTAAAAACTACAGCCACTCCTGGCCTCGCTTTTCACGCGCAGCAGCAGAAGGCCGGAACACGCCGGACTTGGCCGTTGAGAGACCCATACGGACGAGGCCGGCTAAAAAGTGTACGCCGGCGGCAACGCCGTCCACAACCATGGCTTGGCCGTCCTGCATCCCCACAGCTTCCCCGCACGCCTCGTACATGCCCGTCATTCCCGCGCAGCCCAGGCACACGCAATCGGCTCCCCGGGCGACCAGCCTCTTGGCCGCGCTGCTGAGCCCGGCGTACACCACCTCCCTCGGCTTGGACTCCAGCTCCAGCACCGATACGTGGCCCGTCTCGCAGCCCGCGAAAAAGTTGCCCAGGCCGAGGTCGACTGTCGACCGCGCGTGGCGCATGCTGGATCGCTCGCTGGTCGTCACGATTCCCAGCTTGTCGCCGCACATGCGGCTTGCGTAGAGCGCCGCCTCCATGATTCCGATGGTCGGCTGCGTGTACTCCTCGCGCAGCATTGGCGTCAGGGGATGCGCCGAGAAGCAGGCCACCAGGAAAGCGTCGAATTGAGGCGTGTCGGGTTCCCGGAGAAATGCGGCCAGGGCCCGGAAGCTGTCGGCGGCCGAGAGCGTGGCGTCGACATTGTTCTCGATGGCGCTGGGTCCTGGATTGGGGCAGGTGAAGCCATAAACGGTTGTGTCGGGCGACAATGTAGACTGAATGCTGCGTAGGCAGGCTTCCGTCATGTATTCGGTCGAGTTTGGGTTGATGAGCAGGATCTTGACCTGCCTCGGAGCCGCACCGGTAACTGAAAGAAGACCCATGGTGCTTTTGTAGAAATCAGCGTGCTAGGTGGTGTCTGTGGTGGGTTACTGAATGATCAAGGCGTCACAGTTGTCAAGATGGCATCTGCTTATACGTTTTCTCCATACTTGGAGTAATAACTAATGCTACCCGAGTGTTGGCCATGGTCATCTCCCAGTATAAACCCTTGCAGGCAACTTAGCCATGGAGCGGCAGACCTCAGCCGGGGTCGCTAAAAAGATAGGCAAGACGGCCTAGGGGGAATAGCTCGGCCGACAGGGATTGCCTCGAGATCAGGACGGAGAATTTTGGCTGGACCCACTGATAAGCCTTGGCCAGCGAGGGCGGCTCACGACCCCCTACAGTTAAGATACGCAGCACCTGATTACTCTACTCATTAATGTATTCGACTTCACATGTACCTGATTCCGATCTACCGTGGTTGATTGATTGGTGCTCCTTTGTAGGGTTGGATTCAAGTAACTTGCTACACAACAACTCATGTATGTGAAACCAGGCAAAACGAAGTCATCCTCATAGAGTTGGGTAGTGGCTTAAACCTATTTTATGGTCCTGTTCAGTCCCCGTTTTGGGTCAAGGGGGTTGGTCGTGGATCTCATCAAGTCCCCGGTGCCCTCGTAGCCCAATGCATAGCCAAGGTACAGGTCCGTCAGAGTCGTTGCAAACCTTCACCTCGATAGCTCAACAATTGATGTTCTGTAAGGAATCTGCGTACGGGTTGCCATTCCGTGTTATTTCTCCTACCGATGGTCTTTCTATGTGCTTGCTTGGGAGAATAGGTTCGAGCTGCCCCTTGAGGGTACTAACGACATAGAAAAAAAGTCACCACTGTATTTTTTTTAGAGGCTTGGCTTTAGTGATTTATTGAGACTAAAATTGCAGTGAAAGGCGGCGCTACGTACCATGTTTAGAATGCATAGAGGCCACGTGGCTGAGTCGGAGTTTGGTGCTCTGTTTGGGCTAAAATTGCAGTGAAACGGCTCTCACAGGGCTGAGTTTTGGGTCAACGAATGATGTTGCCAAGACCGCGCACCCTGTATGCAGCCAAACTGCACCCGCCTTAGGCTTACAGGAATCATTTGCTGGACGGATCATGACACAGCACAAGTCCCAATATATTCAAGGCTAGTGTATCTGGTTTGACCAATTAAAGAGATGTTGGGTCTAGATCTCTTGTGTTTGCAAGAGTGTGCAATCATAAATCTTGCTGCGTCTCGCTTCCATCTAGTTTCCCATTGGCTCGCAGTCACTTGTGCAGAAAAGACCCCATCGCGGAATATACACGTACTTTGCTGACTGGTCGTGCAGCAGCTGAAATGCAGGGTGCCATGAAAGTGTCCCACAGGCGGGTAAGTCGCGCAAGCCGTCGGTGCTCCAGTACGATGAAATCGGGTTCGGCTGAAACCGGGGTGGTGTGGGCTGGCGCTTAAGTCACCTACCTGGACTAGGCCAACATTTCATACGGTAGGAGGCTGAAATGGGCATATTATATTTGTTATTCCTCTCAATCCTTCCGCCGTGAATGCCCCTGTGACCGACAATTATCTACTATTCTCAATCAGAGACCCACTCCATAACAAACAGGCAAAGGATAGCGGGTTCAGCAGTGCCTCTGCTGCCTGCACTATCCACAAAACAACCGCCAGATATTGCGAGGAAAAGTGCGCATAATTATCTAAAATGAGCCCTGGCGCCTTCAGCCGATTAAAGGGCGACTATTCTGGGCTGGATACCCAAGACGTCAATGAACACGGGCTGGATGCATCTACATCAGGTCCCAAGGTACTCAACACTGATGGATATCCAGATAGCGCGTACAGGGAACTGCTAAATGATGACACGAACACCATTTTTCTGGAAAACCATCCGGTGCCGAAAATGGGGTTCCAGCCCCCGCCACCACCGGGCGGGGCTCCAGACGAGACCCGCAACTATTCCATGCCTGCATGGGGCATACCCGCAAGAAGAATGTTGCTGAGTTGGAAAGAGACTCTTCTTGTTACTACATGCTTGATAGTATGTATCATCGCTGTTGGAACCGTTGGGGTGGAGTACATGGCTGTGCGAATTGGCCAGACATACCAGCTGATTACTCTTGGCTTTTGTATATCCATCATGGCTTATTGCACCCGAAAGTCTCTGCAACGCCTTCTTTTATGCATTGAAACAAACAGCAGAACTACTGCGCAAAGGCCAACTACGTTGCAGAATCTAGATGCCATCCTGTTTTGCAACCCCATAACAGAATGTTCCAGCTGGCACTACAGGCTGATCTTGCTGGTGCTACTTTTGGCTCCCCTTGGATTTGGTGCCGCATACAAAATATTCTCAGGAGGAGAGAGTAGCATGAAACTAGAGGCCCGGAACCTCACATACGGATTTACTGGTCCGCCTGGTGTCCAGCACGTTGGCTTCGGCTTGTCTCAGTTCGTTAACGCGACGTCATCTTGGCTGTTTGACCCAGGGTTCAATCGAGCCTACGGGTTCAACATGTTCGTCCTAAATAGCAACACAACTATGATGCTAGATGGGCCAATAGCGGAAGATGTGCAGGGCATTCAGAATGGGCTTGGAGTTGGCGACTTCAAGGACATTACGGCCAGCGTCAATGCGACTCTCTGCTCACTAAACACCACTTTAATGTACACCAGAGATGAGCTTGATGCCAATTTTTCTAGCCAAATCAATACCGGTACCGACGTTAATGCGTACCAGAATTTCGTCTACAATACCTCATTTTGGTTTGGGATGATGATACCCGATGGCTGGACATACTCGACTGTTTGGATTTCATGGTGGACGGATCTGCGTAACCAATCGTTTGGCTCCGAGGTTGGCCAGTACAACCTTCACCGGCAAAAGGTACAGGGGAAATGGAGGATAACCCGGGATTCAGTTTCTCTGCTCAATGCTACCCTCCTCTCGGGCCCTCATTACTACGATGGCCTCCAGAATACGCACCTTGCTATTGGCGCCTTGTTCTCTTCAGCCCTTACGGAATACGACTACAAGTTTCTGGAATATTCACCCTCTAGGTGGCAAAACATCACCCAGTATGCCAAATATATACGAAATGATGCCACGCTGGTTGCTTCAGTGGTATGGGCTCGAATCACTGCTCTTCACGGCGCCGAAGCCCAAGATACCACAGACCCCGGGATGATGAAAGTTTACCCTGTCGATACCACCGTTCGATTGACCCGTGTTACTCTTAAGCAAAGTTGGAGGGAGGGCTGGAAGCTATATTTGATGCTGGTTATTCAACCTGTGATTATGCTGGTGGCCATCACCGTTCGACTTGTGTTTTACTCTAAAAGCCCCGTCAGTGAGGACTTTGGTTTGATATCGCTGCTGGCAGCAGCGACACCAGGCACCTTGGGTGTGTTGCAGGGTGCAGGATACTCGGGGAAGCTAGTCAGAGGTCTTCCTATCAGATTTTGCAGCGGGGTCGAATCGCCACAGGAAACGAGATATGATCCAGGTTGGATGGGGGACAGTGCAGGTACCACGAGGACAATTTCCGTATTGTTTGGCCAAGGTGGAGAGAATGCGGTGACCCATAAGGGCGTGAAGTACCAATAGTAATGAAATCGCAGGCTTGAGACTTGGAGTGAAGACACGTAGTGCTTACCAATAACAAGAACCCCACCCGGTTAAATGTAATTTTCACGAATCGTAGCCGTTTCTTGTTCAATTGAAGCCCCAAACATGGACGGGAAACGCCCACTACTTTGTGACAGAGTCTCTTCAAAAGGCAAAGGCTCCGGACTGTAACATACCCCAGCCACAAGTCAAGATAGATCAAGGGAAGAAATTGTACCGGCATATTAATTGTACCACAGTTGCATTGATAATTGTAGTGATATCGTTTGCTGGCGGAAGATGATCGCCCCCCTGGGAGTGCCGCTTCATGCGCAGTTGAAACCAAGGCAGGCATCGTATCATTTCGGTTTAGGCCTTTTCCCCAGGAGATCTCATTGCTTTAATAAACCGGAGCTGATTATCCTGCCCCGTCTCTATTGGATGGGGGGATCCTTGTTCTATACAGAAATTTCCGGCTAGACCGGCATTATGTGAGCAGATCTGGTAATGGCCGATCGATACGAAAAATCTACTGGGCCCTGTCTCATGCCAGTGGCATGCTCAAGAAACGGCGGAATAAGCTTAGTCATACAGGATTGTCAGCAGACGTATCAATTAGGTGCTAATACCGGTGAGCTACAGTGGTAATCGGAAAACACGGGAACTTCATACGTGGGTGACGGTGGGTCAGAGGCGAATCGAGGGATTGAGAAGCTCAGTAGCAAATATACAAATTACGTAGACGATACGGCCGGATTTAAATCGAACTGCCGTCCTTCTCTATTCCTGTGTCCACCGCTCTGTGGGGGAGATGAGAATAAAGGTCCCAATCCTTGCAAAATTACCATTTGAAGCCGATCAACTTTCGGGAATACTTCATTATGCAGCTACTTGATTACAATGCTATCTCTTTGGCCGGTATTCCCATTATAATTTCTATATGCTTCTACATCTTTTATCAATGTTTTCTATCTCCTCTTTCCAAATTTCCTGGCCCATTTGCGGCCAAGCTAACGAATCTGTGGCATGCCCGTCTTGTATTTCATGAAAACTCTCACCGAGACTACGTCTCATTACATGAAAAGTATGGAAGGGTCGTCCGCGTAGGACCTAATGCATTGTAAGATAATTGATAATGGACCTGTGTTCGCCTCTAACAGCTTGACAGGAGCGTCACAGATCCAGCAGCCTTTCGAGAAATCTATAGTGCGTCTGACTTTCTGTTTCTTACCCCAATTAATGTCTAATCTTTGAGCTAGAGGCCGGAAATGGATTCAGCAAGTCCGATGCATATGGAGTGTTCCAAGGAAAGCGCCCATTTGATCTTGCCGGCCAGAGGAATGAGAAGATCCACGCAGAACAACGAAGGCTTGTGGCTCGTGCATATTCCATGGATTCGCTAGCACAGCTCGAACCCAAGGTTGATGATGTCCTTCACACATTACTGAATCAACTTGATGCGGCAAATGGGAAGACGGCTGACCTGGGAGCTCTTTTCCAGCTATTTGCGTTTGGTTAGTTAATTGCATAATCAGGGTCAATGGCTCGATTACTGACACTGATATTCAGATGTCATCGGCTCTGTGAGCTTCTCTCGACCGTTTGGCTTTGTTGAGACGCAAGATGATCTTGGTTTGTTTACAAGGGCTGAAAATGCGCTAAAGTCCATGGCATGGCTGATGCAAGCGCCATGGATATTTCATATGCAACTCAGGCTGATGTCTGTCGTTGGCAACTGGTTAGCCGCGACTGATCGTAATGGCTTCTTCCATAATTTCGCAACCAAGGAGGTCCTTGGTAGAAAGGACCGTGGCGGCGATGACAGGGATATTTTGGCACAGCTCCTAACAACGCAAAAGAAGAAATCCCAGCTCACAGACATAAATATCGCCTTCATGATGACGTCAAATATTTTTGCAGGATCTGACACCACATCGAGTTCCCTCCGATCGATATTCTATTGCATCTTTAAGAATCCCGACAAGCACGGAAAACTGATGGAAGAGTTGAAAGAGAAGAAGGCACAGGGCCAACTATCCACGATTGTTACATCTCGTGAAGCCAAAGCGTGCTCATACCTACAGGCTGTTATGTACGAAGCGATGCGGCTCTATCCTCCTACGAGCTTGTTCCTTGAACGAAACGTCCCGGCGGGGGGTATGACTATTGGTTCTCATTACGTCCCTGAGAAGGTATGTGTCGCTGAATGATCGTTATGCACTAATATGATTCTGTGCCCGTTGAAATATGAGGCTAATTCTGTAGACTGTCGTTGGATCAAGCGCGTGGGTTATCCATCGCGTCCCCGAAATTTGGGGGGAGGACGTAGAGGTATTCCGGCCAGAGCGCTGGCTGCAAATCCCAGAAGATCCTGCACTTAGTGAGACCTACCCCCATGAGAAATTAGTATGGAGCTAACGCCAATGCGCCAAGAACAATTCTTTTTCACCTTTGGCGGTGGTTCGCGGGGTTGCATCGGAAGAAGTGAGCATCCTGTGTGCATGACTAGAAAGTCACAGCTAATGAATTCCTAGACATCAGTTGGCTGGAGATGGAAAAGGTATGAATCGTATGTCATTTAACATGTCGAATATCTGCTGATAGTTGAGAAGATGATTCCCACAATCCTCATGAGGTATAACTTCACCGTGAGCCCTGGGCTGACTCTGGAGGAATCTAGCGGGTAAGTATTCAAAATCTTCTCCTACACAGAATCACATGTAACTCATCTTCTTGCTTTCTAGTATTTTGGTTTTTCTCAAAGGCCTCAAGGCCCATGTTACTCGATACGACAACTAGCATTTTTGGGAGGGGACCTGGCACGATTGCAATGACGCATAATAAAAGACTTTCTTCGTTTTATGTTGAAATGAGATCTACATCCAATAATTCCACTCGCCTCTCTTCATGCCAGACGCTGTTCTACCCATTTGGCCGGTCAGGATCTTGGAAGTCTCCCGCCTCAGGAACTGACCATCTCCCAAATTTCCCACAACTCCTTCACCGTCACGATCCCATGCTAGCTTTCCCCGTAAAAATACCCACCGAGGCCAGTTTCGTACTTGAATGCCCTCAAATGGGGTATAGTCAATCCGGTGATGGAGGTTTTCGTTGTTGATGGTGAATTTCTTCACCGTCTTTGCGTTTGTAGTGCCGTTCACCCCGTTAGTTGCGGCACTCGCCACGGGCACCTCTTCTGGGTGCCAGATGACAATGTCGGCATCATATCCAGGAAGTAAACTGCCCTTGCGATCTCCCAGACCATAGAGCTGTGCGGGGTTGGTCGATGTGAGCTGCACAAATCTCGGGAGAGAAATGCGGATGCTGTCATCTTCATCGGTGTTTTGGTCGCTGATGGTTTTGTCAAACAACAGAGGCAACCTAGTCTCCATTCCTGGAACTCCGTTGGGCACATTTCTAAAGTCGCGATGGGGCTTTTCATCGCCGTTGGAGGTGCAGAAACCACGCATCTTCCCACATGGGTGATCAAACGTGCTGGGGGCATGGTCCGAAGAGACGACTGTGAATGTGCCGTTTGCCAACCCCTTCCACAGATACTCGAGATCCTTGGCATCGTGTCGCAGGGGTGGTGCACAAATGCTCTTGGCGCCTTCAAAGTCTTCGGGTCCGGATACTAACCTCTCGCTAGTGAGGTACAAGTAATGAGGGCACGTCTCGGCGTGAATTGGGAGCAGTCGCCGTTGCGCCTCGTTGACATGGCGGATTGCCTCTGGTGCCGACATGTGAACGATGAGGATTGGCGCGTCGGTTACCTCTGCGAGACTGATGGCGCGATACGTTGCTTCGCTTTCTGCGATTTGCGGGCGAGCAACCGAGTGGAAATAAGTATCAGTGTTGCCGTGTTCTGCAAGGCGCCTATGGCGGTATTTGTAAATATTCAGCAGCCCGGTCGTCTAGTCCGAATCAACTTACTTTGCGATTTGCTCGATTATGTCATTATTCTCGGCGTGAATCATGGTCGTGATACCTAATTGGCGTGCCCTCATCATGATGTTGAACAGGTCGCCATCGCCAAGTTTAAGTGGCTGATATGTCATGTACAGCTTTATGCTGCTAATGCCCTGATCCACAAGCGAGGGCAGCTCGGTCTTGAGCACCGCCTCGTTGGGGTTTGTGATGATGAGATGGAAGCCATAGTCACAGTACGCGTTGTCTGTTGCCTTCTTGTGGTATGCTTCTAGAGCTGGCCAGACACTCTCCTCATCGCGTTTCTGTGTCGCAAAGGCGATGACTGTTGTGTTACCTCCTGCAATTGCAGATCGCGTACCGGTTTCCCATGTGTCTCCGGTTGGTGAATTGTCCTGCTGGATGTGCACGTGTGAATCGACGCCACTGCATTTTGCGTCAGCTAATTTTCGCACTTCTCGACGAGAAAATAAATATTACCCCGGCGTCACGTAGGCGCCCTCGGCGTCGATAATTTGTGTTTCACTCCCGCCCTCAAGCTCTCTACCAATAACGGCAATTTTCCCATTTCGAACACCAATTTCAGTGCCCAGCGGCAGAATTTCAGAGGCCGTGACCTTGTGGTGTCGCGTTAGCCAGGACTAAGATGTCGGTATGGGTTTAGACTTACGACACGGCCATTTCTGATAATTAAGTCCAGCATGATGATGACGCTTTGTTAAGATGTGTCACACTGGGTATCAATACTTGACTGGTAGATGGCAAGGATATTGGTCTTGCCAAGTCACAAGTGTGCTATGCTATGCGAAATTAATGCTAGTTTCATCCCGTGGTTTGTTCCGCACCCACGCCCTCATTTTACTGCCTTTTTGTAAGAGAGCATGTGACATGGTTGATAACCGGCCTGCACATAAGCGCAATATGGTCTAAAAAAGTGGTGATGTTGGCCGTCGGCCAAGATACGGCCAAGCTGATAAGAGAGTGGAGACGGGTGCGGGCCACCGCTGTGAGAGGACACTGCCCGTTACATTGCTGCGGATGTTTATCCATCGGATGCTGGTCGTTGCTTTTGAGTCTTGGTTCTCGGAAAATTTGATGATCCCATTACGTAGCACAATATTGGTAAACATCAATTATGGTTAAACTGGCATGTGGTCACTGGTGAATAAGTGCAGAGCGATTACCAAAACTGTCCGCCATCTGACGATCTTCAACCACTGCCTTGCGCCCGCAATTTCCAGCAACCATGACATCCCCGCGAACCATCACCGTCGCTGCAGCGCAACTTGGCGCCATTCAGCTGGCAACGCCGCGGTCTGAAGTCATCGAGCGCATGCTCTCACTTTTGGACAAAGCTGCAGAGTCCCAGGTGCGGCTGGTTGTATTCCCAGAACTTGCGTTGACCACCTTCTTTCCCCGGCACATCATTCTAGACCAGGCCGAAGTGGCTAAATATTTCGAGGCGGAGTCCGAACATGGCCCAAGTGCACTTTTATCCAACCCCAACACCAAGCCTCTATTTGAGGCTGCTAAACGCCTCGGCATCGACTTTTCCCTCGGTTATGCCGAGCGCTGGGATGGGGGCAATGGTACAACCACGAATTACAACACCATGATTTACTACTCGGCAACCAGAAACCAGATACTGGCAAAATACCGAAAGGTGCATCTTCCTGGCACTAAAGAGCCCCAGCGAAAGCCAAACACTGCAGAGCAATTAGAAAAGATGTATTTTGAGCCAGGAAATCTCGGGTTCCAGGCGTTTCGCGTCCCTGATCTGATCGAGAACACGCTCAAGGCCAAGGACGTCTCAAATACTAATGAAGACTACGAAGGAAAAGGAGACCCCATCCTTGGCATGCTCCTTTGCAATGACCGCCGGTGGCCAGAGGGCTGGCGGTGCTATGGTTTGCAGGGCGCCGAGCTGGTGCTCCAAGGTTACAACACCTGTGGTTATGCCCCTCAGCGACCTGGAACAGAGAAGAAGCAAGAGGAATTAGCAATCTACCATCATCAGCTGTCTTGTCAAGCTGGCAGCTATCACAACGCATGTTTCAGCATAAATTGTGCTAAAGCCGGCATTGAAGATGGCGGTCTACTGATTGCTAATTCTAGTATCGTCGCCCCCAGCGGAAAGATTATTGTTGAGTCGCAAACATCAGAAGACGAGTTGCTGGTTGCCACCATTGATCTTGCTGAGTGTCGGTTCAACAAGGAGGGAGTTTTTAACTTTGCCAAGCATCGGCGAGTGGAGCACTACAGCCTCATCACACAGCAAACGGGGGTCGAAGAAGTGCCGTTCCTTGAGAATTGAATGAATGAGAAATATATCTGTTCACGGTCGAGTGCGCTCGACAGAAGTGATTTTGCGCGCATGTATTATAAAGCATAATATCAAAGGTCACTCAAGCGCAACCGCAGCACGGCTGCACTCAATCAAATGAATTGTATTCGTCTGTATTTAGAAGGACTAAATATGAAATCGGCCAAGGTCAAATGAATGCTGTAAATAACTTTCAAATGTGTTGATTGAAGGTGGTTGTGATGAAAGCTGGATCAACTAACCTAACTGCTGCCTGTACACATTGTGCGTTACGCTTTAGGCATCCGAAAGAAGGAATAAAGATCCTAGCCTTTTGAAACTGCCATGAGCTTTTGAATTTTATATACAAAATTAAGTTCAACTCAGGCCCTTGTCTTTAGTTTTGTCTAATATTCATTAGGCACAAGATCACCACATCCCAAATATCACAAGACCCATTTTCATTTCGATACCAGTATCTGAAGCTTTTAGAAGAAACTATGGACACATCAAATACTACCGCATCAGTGTGTTAAATTATTTTTGGGTACGACTTAAATTTGTTCCTAGACTAGTAAAAATAAGTTACAGGAATGTGCATAAAATCATGACTTCAGTGTCAACAAGCCAGGCCTGTAAGGAAGCAAATTGTAGTCACCACTGGAGCTGGGCGACCGACCCTGATAGAGAAGCTGAAGATTGCACGGGTCAATAGTCATTGTCTGATCAGGGTTGCTGCGAATCAAATCTCCATGGCTGATGTCATTGGTCCATGTGGCGCCACTGTTAGCCTTTCCAGCAAATGGTTTGCTCTCCGTCGCAGCTTGCGCCGTCCACGAGCCACTCAGACTAGTGGCTGTGAATGAGCGGAAGTATCGTCCATTTGCCCCGATCGCTTCAACAATCATGAGATATTTGTTCTGGCCGTCAACAGTATAAACCTGAACTGCCTCGAACAGGTTGTTCGTCGTGTCGCTCATAATCACTTGCGACGTGGAGCCAAAATTTCCAGGGAAGTTGCTGATGGGCATGCTGGCCCGGTAAATGTTGCCATTATCTCCTGCAAAGAACAGATACATGTTCGTGCTGTCTCCAATCAGAGTTTGGTCGATGGGCCCGGTGCTGGAGCCTGATATGGATCCGGAGAAGAGCGGCTGCGGCGATGACCAGCCATTCGCATTGCTGGGATCGCTAGAGGTCCGGTATACAAATGCAGTGGCACCCCATTGATAGGCGAGCACCCAGATATTCTTTGGTCGGAAGTAGAAGAGTGTTGGAGCGACAGCAGACGAGCTCATGGTGTTCTGTGAAGCGGAGGCCATTTGAGACCAGTCGGAAAAGAGACCAAAGTTCATGGAGCCATAGCTCGTTCCTGTGTCATGCGTCGATGCATACACAAGATGCTGCCCGTTGTACGTGACATGGGTGAAGTCTTTCAGGGCAACCCAGCCCGACTTTGGCGTTGCCAGCACATTCGACGATGTCCAGCTGTACGTCGACGGAAGACTGCATGCCGCTTCCGCGACACCCAATGCTGATGCAAGCAATGATATAGTGGTACAAACGGTGTTTATGAGTTTCATTGTGGCGATCTTCCCTCGCTTGGAGTGTCTTGGAGTTGCAGCACGAAACGACTCGCGCATGACCCAATTATTATACCCGTACCCTGGCCTTCGCCACCATCAAAGGCATTGGAGGATAGCAAAAGCACATTTTTCCGACCCCTTCAAACCAAGTAGCATATTGTAGAGCCAGCGACGGTAGTGTTCTGGCCCTGCGGTTTCTGCGAAACGGGCTTAGTTGCCCCATATTGCAGGGAATATGTCTCGGATCCATCCGTACCGTACCCCTTGCAGGCATAATACGACGGTCGAAGATGCTCCGATATTTGTTTTGAAACTACGGTTTAGTTGTTGTAACAGGGGCATCTGCCGATCGCAAGGCACAAAGCAGCAGAAGGCCATCTCAAAAGGAGAACGCTCAGTTAGCAATCCGAACGTGCCGCAGTCCTTGCAGTGCAACTCCGTCTCCATTTGGATCTCGGATTCGGAGTTTTTTTCTTTCAGGGGGAGGGGTATTTAGGCAAAAGTCGGCTGAGTTTTAATTATAGTATCCCCTCCAGGGGTTGTTTCATGGAGTTGGTGTGAGCATCCACAAAATAGTGACTGCTCGCCTGATATCTTATGCCGTCGAATGGGAAGCTCGCCATGACTGAAGCTTTCTGAACATGGATAGTACATTCCTGGGTCGTCCTAATACTGACAGGGGTCACTATAACGGCTGCGGAGAAACCTTTTTCTGCATCCACCAGAAGCTAGAAATGGAAATCTACTTCTAAATGTGCTCTTCATTTATTTTTTCTTCATGTTTCTAGAAAATTTCCATCCTGTGTCAATGAAAATTAGGTGAGATGGACGACGTTCATTCAGTCACTCCACCAATCAAATCCCCAGGAAAGAATTGACATCAGCCCGTTCGCAGCTAGCTTGGAGTTTCCAATCTGTAATCCGGGGATACAATTCCTATTACCATCAGTTAGATAGTCGTGGGCGTCTGGTGATTGATTTGCGACAAAATTTCTGGCGGCGACCTCAAGTCTGATAAACTGTGCAGGCAGTCTGTGGCATACATAGTCTAGCTTGATTGGACGACGATGGCTCCGCAATTGGCAATCCCTGTTGGCTCCGCCGTTGTTTCATTCGTGTTTTCAGTGCCAAGTCGGACAAGTAACCGACGCCGTCGACTTCGGAAAATGGGCTCAATCAACCCCGCATTTGGATACAACAGGTCATCACAACACCAATTGAGGGGAATTTGATCAATTGATTCCGCAGATTAAAAACCAGTTGACCTCTAAAACCAGTAGAGGCCATGTTGAGCCAATCTTCATCGCAGCCGGGCTTTTGTTAATCCGGGCCAATGTCAGAATGGAGTGATTCAAATGGACTGTAGGGTAAATCCGGGTAAAGGGGCATCATCAGCAAACCCTTGTATGAATAGAGTTGATCGAGTTTATGGAGTGAACATGAGTATCGAAATGATGGAGCTGGTGCGTATTTCGGGCTTCAATAAGGTCGCTTTGAATTGACCCGAGCTCGGAATTTCAAGTCGCATCTGGTGAGGAGTAGACATGAATCCCACCTCCCACTTTTCCGATGCCGCTCCGACGGATAACATGACTGATTTATGTTCTGACCAACTGCTTCTCATTTTACACATCCACATTAACGCACGATAGAGCCAGTCAGACCCAGAGCACCATCAGCACAACGCCAGTTACACCCATCATACCCCATTCCAAACAAGATGAGAATCCTCATCACTGGTGCCGCTGGCTTCGTTGGCCAACTTCTGGCCAAGGAGCTCCTCAACGATGATGAGGGAAAATATGACGTCGTGCTCACCGACGTCATCGAGCCAACTGTCCCATCCAAAGTAAAATGGCCTCAGAAGGGAAAGACCATCAAGGCCGACCTTCTTTCCAATAGTGAGCTGCAAACAGTTGTCACCAAAGACCTCGATGCTGTATTCGTCTTCCATGGCATCATGTCGTCTGGGGCCGAGGCCAATTTTGAGCTAGGTAAGCCGGCCTTATCACCAAGGCTGAGACATTGACTAATGCATGATTGTGCAGGCATGAAGGTTAATTTTGACGCTACGCGCTCTCTCCTCGACGCTCTTCGTGTCGTCAAGCCCGGCGTCAAGGTCATTTACACGTCCAGCCAGGCCGTTTACGGTGGCATCGTCCCCGAGCCAGTTAATGAGACGATGCGCCCTACCCCGCAGAGCTCCTACGGCTGTGAAAAGATGATGTGCGAGTGCCTCATCAATGATTACAACCGCCGCGGGTTTCTCAACGCCATCATCTTCCGCCTGCCTACCGTCTCCGTTCGCCCTGGAAAGCCTACGGCTGCTGCCTCTTCCTTCCTCTCGGGCATGATCCGAGAGCCAATGCAGGGACTACCTTGTGTCCTGCCGTTGCGGGACAGAGCCTTCCGGCACTGGATCACCTCGCCAAGAATATTGGTCAAGAACTTGATATACTCGCTCTCGCTTGGGCCAGACGCACTGCCGGACTATGACCGCGTCGTAAATCTGCCTGGCCTGGGCGTCTCCGTGCAAGATATGATGGATTCACTAGAGAGAGTCGGCGGCCAGGACAAACTGCAGTACTTGTCAGAGGAGGATGATGAGGCAATGAAAGCCATCTTGTACTCTTGGCCGGCTACATTTGACAATAAGAAGGCCCTAGACTTGGGATTCCAGAGGGATGCATCGTTTGATGATATCGTTCGCGATTTCAAGGTGTGGTTGGAGGAGTCTGCTTAGACCGGCAAGTTTTTGGTACTGAGGCAGCATCTTTCGGATGCGTGAATAGTACATATTAACTAAATAAACCACAAATAATGTAAACCCCAGACCCTTGGTCAAACCACCCATCTAGTCAGATACATCGCATCTGCATGTTAAAAAGAAACTAAGCGTTATGTGCCAGAAGGATTAAAAGTCCAGTACAGAAAAGTGGACGACGCTTGTCACCGAAAATAAAGGTGCCATTGCTGGTTAAGTACCTAGAAGAGCATTGGATGTAACCGGAAATAGAGGATGTAGGACCGCTATTTGTTGTCCAAGGATGGACCCTCCTCATTAGTCGCCGACACGCGACTAACAAGTTCACTGCCCATAATATAAGCGGGCCTTGGGCGGCAAAGACACAACGCAGGGGGGCTGCCTTATCCAAAATAATGAAGAAATGACGTGGCTTCTCTCCGGAGTGAAGATTTTCCGATGCCTCATCTAAATTTAGATTTGACGATGGGTCAGCTAAGCACTATGAGGCGGAGCAATAAGCTTGGGCGGTGCGAATTTTTGTTGCTGTTAACGGTATGATCAATTGGACTTGACTTTCTACCTTTGAACTCACCGAAAGGCAGTCTGATTGCAGTTTAATACAGTGCTTGAAGCGGTATTTAATCTCTGTCACCAAAAATGATACCTTGTAAGTCAACCTCTCTGATATCTCATCGCTAGAATGTATGCTAATAGGCACCATCAGCTCGTCGGATGAGAAACGAAAGCGGACACTTTGAGGAAGATCTGCCTGGAAAAGCTCGCCTAGAGCCCGATGGTAAAGGGATGCTAGACTGTACTCTGCGCTTTACAGACGATGACTGGACCAAAATCGCTTCCCTTAGCTGCTTCTTGCACGGCGTGGATTTGCCAGCCGGATTTGGTGACGTCCTTGAAGTTACTGGAGCAAGGTCTTCGGCATTTGTGCTAAAGGAACTAGCAAATATGCACGGAGTTCCAAAGCTTCAACCTCCGTCCTTTGTACAGGTTCTCGACACGACCAACATCGACCTAACAGAAGTGACCTCTCAATTTCAGAGATCGCTTGTCGAGAACGGGTTTTCCTCGAAATCTTTGAAGATGTTTTCCACAGGCAGCTTAGCAGGAGCGGCTACCACTTTTCCTCCCGGCCCAACGACCGAGTCTTCTCATTTCCAGGCCTGTACAGAAGGTGCTTACGTCAAGGAATATTATGCGACGTACAATTTTCCCCGCGTCAAACTGTACCTTGATGAAAATTGCCTGGCCATATCTCCGGACTGCCATTCCGCACTGATGGGGTTGAAGGAGACGCCAACCATTGACAACCTTCGTGATTTTCAACAACGGTTCGGCGTGATTTTCAGCCAAGAGGTGACGCTCGGCGGGAGATTAGAAAGTTCCCAATCTGCAAGCTATGGTTCTACTACTGAGGCCAGAACTGAAAAGGATGCCTTCAAGGTCGCCCTTGGTACTACTGTGACGCATGGCTACATGGCTGTGTCGGGAGGTAGAATCTCATACACAGCGAGAGGAGGAGACACGCTTCTTTGCAGAGAGTGAGCAGCGAACTCAACAATCTGATTGAAAAATGCTGACATCTAGTTTCAGTATTAAAACGTGGGCGGAGACCGTTGGTGTATGGAGAAACTGGCGTGTCATTCAAGTCAGTAACGTATACTAATGTCTTTTGGAAGAATATTAACAGCAGTTATTATAGAAAGACAAACCAGTCAGCCTCCGAACATTGCTCTCACGCTTTGAGGAGTATGAATTCGTTGATGACTTGTTCGCATCAATTTTGTTACCGACCACAACAAGCCCCAGTGCCCCTCTTGTTGACAAAGCATTGGATCCGACCAAAGGTTGGACAGGAAAGATTCGACTATGGATAGGACAAAAGTCAATTCTCAACGGGGAGCTATCTGTTAGAAATGGAGACCCAGACAACAAGGCGGCCGGTGTCTTGCAAAGTGTAAGGACCCTGTCAAAGGCCTTGACTGCCTGGTCTTCTGCCTGAACCCGAACATTATACTGACTGGAATTAATAGTTAAAATGGGATCATCCAATTCTACTTTTTCAAGGCAATACATCCTTGATGCCAGGCAGACATGCGAGCACAATTTATGTGGATAAAGTGAACGGCCTAATTGGTCCCCAGTCCGAAAACAAAGGCCCATACCGATTCTCACTCCGCAAGAATGGCACGATGGGGCGTTGGAATCCAAAGGACACAGCTAGCATCGTGAATGGAGACAAGGTGACAATGTGGTGCCATTCTGTTGGCCTTGGCGAATGGTCCAGGTTAGATGAACCTCCTTTGGAAGCGTTTCAGGCCGTCTACAACGAGGAGACGCAGGACCTCAGGGTCAACACTGAAGATGCCCAATTCACGGGAATTCTTGGTTATAAACCAGCCATCTTTATTGTCGAGTATGTTTAGTTCTACTAGCTACGGTCGCCATATAAACTGGATTTCGAATCACGCCAACAACCAAGTCATTTCAGTGGCACATCCGCAGAATATAACTCGAAATACACCATGGATGCGATCAGCAGAAATTAGTGAAATTAACCCTGCGTGTCTAGTAGAGCCCTCCAGAGGAGCCAGGGTAGTGGCCCAGCATACCAATGGTGACATGGAAATATGATTGTGCTGGGGATATGTACTTCCATAAAGGATGCTCGAGTCATATCGGAATTCCGGTCCTGAGATGGAAGGTGTGATGAAATAAATAAATATCAGTGATGTTATCGGTTTGTTCAACCGCCACACACGTAAAGTATGCTTTGGAGAGGAGGGATACGATTGTACAACTACCTCTAACTTAAAATGGTCTTGTTAGTTCCTACGCTTCACAAGTTATCTATGTCTTAATTTTGCATGACTTCAAAAAAAACACGAGCACCTGATACCAGAAAATTTTAATTCATTCATTTCGCCAACCCCAGACTCTTAAGACCTCAAGCTTCTATCTGTTTTGGCAATGTACATGACCGGCATTGTATTCCCAGCCGTTCAGCTAGCTGCGTGTCACCGCGAATTGCCGTCACCCCTGGTCCCAAAGGTGTGGAGGTGGATTTTCACGGCTACGTACGTTTGGAACATCATTCTTTATGCAGATCAATCATAGCCATGCAGACCCGCCATGATCCACCACCCCATCCTAGAAATGTTGGAGAACCGAGCCATCATTAATTCATCTCAACGCCCTGGCAGATCTTGGACAAATTGAATCCGTCTCAACGAAAATTCACGGCTGTCTTCGGTTATTCAACCTTCAACATGAGACCACTTTCTAGTTATGCATCTGCCGATCGCCGAGTGGGCCCACGGCCGGAAATGCGGGGTTCGTACGATGCAGCGTCATGTGGGCCGTTGACCTTACTCCCGATACAGACTGACAGTCTTACCGTTGGGCCAAGATGGCAAACGCGGGGAAGATTGAAGATGGGCTGTAGCATTGGGTACTGTCAAGTGTGAGATTCCTTTTTGTCTGACACGGCGGGAGGAGGTGAGGCGAAAATAATCCGAGTGTCGAAACCTGAGCTTGGATCATCCCATTGTCGCGTATTAGAGAGAAACAAGAAACATCACGAGCAGGTGCTCGGCGCTGAGGCTAGAAACTGCTGAATAAGAAGCCTGAATGTCTGGGGGCGTCATGTGATGGTTGGGACTAGGTGAGAAGATGAGCAGATCAGGTTTGGGTGAGGTTGGGATGAGGTTGAGGCGAGGTCCAGTGTGGCCCAGCGTGGCTATGGGCGTGGGGGATCATGGCGGCGCTCCCCGGAAGCACCCGACCTCTCATCACCGTCACAATGGTGATCATCACACCACCAGGTAATCATAAACGTGTTACAGCAACAAACTAGCATGTGGTCACGAGGATGTGAATGTCAACATGGCTATGTATATAATATTTCATCTCTTCCCTGGGCATCAGAGTATCCACTCATCACTACTATAAGCGAAATCATCAACACAACAACCTGAACAAATTTACAAGGGCCACATCCCTACCAACTTCACTCCCAACGCAACAACCCGTACACATTATCCAAATGATCCCTATCGCCCACGCTGCTCCCATCGCTCCCAAGTAAGCGCCTAAAACATTCATACAATCTAATTCATGTTACTAACAAGACCCGCAGGGTACTCCCTGTTGTCTTGGCAGTCGGAAGCGCCACAGTTGCTGGCGGCTACGTGCGCTCCCAATCCCGCAGCTTCGGATCATTCGCGCAATCCAACAGCACTGCACAGACCGAGCCAGTGCGGAGACCACTTCTACAGAATTGTACTCCCGAGGCTAGGTCCCCATACTTCAACTTGGTTCTCGACTCAATTTTTGCATAGCCATGTTGGAAGAGCCTAGTGAAGGCATGAATACGGGATTTTATGATGAATATTATTACGACATGAAACGAGTACATGATAGAACGAGGCCAGCATTCATGGATTATTGCCTGCCTTTAAATAATACATTTGTTCGCATATTAGTTTCTGTCGATGCTCTTCAACTCGTGATGTCATAATCTTCTGGGTGATAGTACATGTCATAATTAGAGATGAGCTCGTACCAAAGGATTCAATCAGAGCTACACCAACTAGATTATACGTCACCGGGTTCAATACACGCCTTGTGCAAAAACTCTGATCGGTTCAGGACATCGTTATTCACAGGAAACAACCACACATACTATCGTGGGCCGCATTGCCCAGCAGGTATCTATTCCACTGGTTCAACTCATGATTTCGGTGAATGGGTTTGTTTAGAATGAGATATGCCAAGAACATTATCTCACTAACGCCTCAACCGATTTAGAGCAGCGATAGCATAAAATTTAAACCTCAGCGGGTTCAAGAAGGATAAGCTTTGCAGAATTATTACTTGACTCAAGGACCACTCGTTTGCTCATTCCACTAAAGTTCTCGGGTAATTTGTTGAATTCAGATTGCGGACATGGGCCTTTCATTTTGGGACAAGGACGATGTCCCGGCCTGGCTCTGTCTGGCTTTGCCCTGTCTAGCCTAGCCATCATTATACCTACATAGTAACCAGTTCCAGCGCATGTGAGAGAAGAAAAATCTGGAACTTGCCGCAGTCGCAGCTGGGAATAGTACCGGAAACAATCCCGGTGGAGACGGGCAAACGGGCTGTTCATAACTCTCCGAAATGTGTCAAACCGGGTCAAGTGGATAGTGCCGAATGGGGGAAGCGTGAGCAATCCACCGCTCCTGAGATTAATTACTTGATCCAGAGCCCTGGAACAGTCCCCTAACCTACCAGCCGAATGGAACAATGGAGATGTCAAGGTTGAAATGACAACTGGGAATCCGGCGGCCAATCGGTTAAGTCTTGGCCGTGCCGTCAACTTGGTAAACTCGGTGAGAGGGATGCCGATCTTGTCGCACGAACATGTATCAATGATCCCCCTGCAAAGAAACCCCGGGCGAAAATCGGGGCGCCCTCGGCAATGCCAGCACCTTCAATTACGGCACAGAGGGACGGGCAATCGAAATACGGACTTGGGCAGAGTACAGTACCCGGACATTTTCATGGCGGACGTCGGCCCACTTTGCGTCAGACAAAGCTGAGTCGGTCGACAGTAGTAGTGTGGGTTTGGCGCGCACGCGGCAACTCTTCCGCCGCAAACTCTGATTTACAGTTCGCCGGGAGTTTTACTCATTTCTAGCTTTACTCCGACAGGACAAGGGGCCACGTCCAATAGGGCACCCCGACTTCTGGCGATTTATTATCCATTCGTTGTTTCAAAACTTTTTGGCTTGCCCGATGCAAGGGGATCACGCCGAGGCGCCCGTGCGTAGGTTGAGATTGCAGAAAATAAGTAATCGAAAGTGCCGTAAATATCGTGAATGTGACCGATCTCTTTGTCTCGTGTCGGACGAAGGCCATTTGGGGTGGATTCTTGATCCTGCTGCACAGCTGCATGATGAACACCTCGTAGCATCATGGACCTCGACCTACCCGCCCTCACGCCGCCGGAGGGTGTGACGCCCAACTTCGACAACCCGCCCAATCGTAATGAGCTAGGCAGGTTCGTCATCATCATATGTGCCACCTTCACCACGCTCTGCTTCCTGCTACGGATGTATGGTAGAATGGTGTTGTTGAGAAAGTTTCAATTCGAGGAAGGTAAGTTGTAACCCTTACATCACATCATGGACGATTCGCATGACAGGGCGACATTATGAGGACGTCTGCTGACCCGTTCAATCTCTCAGCCTTGGCCACCGTTGGATATGTATGAAAGCCCTCGAAGAAAGCTCAACATTGATTCTAACGTTGTCTGTAGGGTTGTTTCTGGGGATGTATTTGGGCCATGATCAGGTTCGAGGACGCGCCAGGGTATTATGTGCATCAATGGAACCTCCATCTTCGAGAACTCATCACAACCCAATACGTATGCTTACCATCATGCGCCGGGTTTCGTCCACTGACGTTGGATAGCTACTTCTTATTTTCGGCATCTGCTTTGCGGTTGTTCTGCCGTCGCTCAAAGCCGCAATCCTCGTCGAGTGGTGCCGCATCTTCATTCCGAGTCAGAAGAGGAAGAGTCCCTTCTGGTGGATCTGCGTCATCGTCATCTTCTTCCAGGTATTCGCCAGTGTGGCAATCATTGTAGCACTGAACACTCAGTGTACCCCGTACCGAAGCATTTGGTACATCACCATGGACAGGAAATGTTGGGACATATACTCCCTGCAGGTGATCGTGGCAGCTATCCATCTCGCTGGTGATGTTGCCATTTTCCTTTTGCCGCAACAGAAAATATGGACGCTGAAAATGTCACTTCGAAGAAAATTGGGCATTTCCATTGTTTTTGGACTGGGCTTGGTGTAGGTTATCTCCCATTTTTCTGGTTCATCTCGGCATATGCTACATGGAACTAACACCCAGCTTCCTGTTATAGTGCTTGTGTCGCCGCAGGAGCCAGATTGGCCACTACGGTCATCAATAAGACGACCAAAGACAACACATATAAACTTGCGACATTACTTTTCTGGGCAGCGGCCGAGATGTCGTGTGGCTTCTTCGTCTTCTGCATTCCTTGTCTCCCCAATATCCTGAAAGAGAACCCGATTGCTCGTGGGATTCAGAGAAAGTTTAGTATTAAATCAACCAAGGTTAGATCTCACTCGACGGGCCTTGAGACCTTTGGTGGCACGGGGAGCGCATCAAAACACGGGAGAACACCGACATCGGGCAGCAGATCGTATGCCAAGCTAGACGAGGAAGCTTATCCTTTGGGATCGCTGACAGGTGTTGAATCTCAAGAAAGTCTCCGTCACAAGAGAAACTCATCCAGTTCACCCAACAAGCTTGCTGTCGTTTGCACCACCAAGATCACTATCGTGAAAGAGGATCGAGCCGCGGCGGAGTGTGGGAGCAGCAGTAAAGCATACACTAAATCACATGACGATTTACGATTAAGTTGAATTATATAGAGTAATTACCCTGGTACCGTGTAAAACTAGAATCACTCAAGAAGTAATGCAAAGGAAATAACCAATGGGTTAAAATACCCTGTTTAAAATCAACCCTTTGTACTGTCCACTATCGGTCAAATAATATTTGCCCCGCCGGCCGTAAATCTTCAGTTTTAATCCTGTGTGTACGGCCCCTTGAGGGAAGCCATAGGCTACTGGGCGATACTAACGTGCGGTTGGTTGACACGCAAAGCAGTTGTACAGAGTCATGTATGCAAGTCAACTGAGAGGTCATATGTCCAATAACTTCAGGCCAACGTGTCCATTTTTGAGGAAGCTCTTCCGGGATAAATCTGAACGGATCGGCGTTTATCTAAGTTTTTATTTCATCTCAAAAACCCACGTCAGAGAAATCCCACTAGATCTTCCACCCAAGCTCCGCCTTTCCCCAGATAACGCGTACCTCCAATACTGTATAGTTTAACCAAAGGACCACTTGTGCAAATTGGCTACGGCTGTTTTGGGAACGCTATCGGGCCGCATGCTGCAAGCTGAGCACTGGGTTGACCAGTCACTTTTGGGTCAGACCCAAGAATTGTGTGAGGGTACCCGACGTCGAACTGCTGCACCGACTCCAAGTATTCAATCTGCTTGGGAGTCAGCTGCAAAGAGAGCGCTTGAATATTATCGTCCAGGTATGAGATCTTGCGGCCCCCCACCAAGGGATACACGCACGGCGCTTTTGCCATCACGTAGGCGATGGCAACAGCGGTGATGGACTCTATGCCATGTTCTGCTGCGACTTTTTCAAGCGCTTGGCTCATAGCCATCTCGGCTGCGGTGAGTTCAAGGGCTCCAACCGCGTTTCGTCGGACCTCTTCCCCGGCGGCTTGGCGCGCCTCCAGTTGTTTGCTTGTCTGGAATCGCCCTCCGCCCATAACATTCCAAGGGCAGAGGGCCATACCAAAGTGACGGGCCATCGGGATAATCTCGCGTTCGAGGTCACGGAACATCACGTTCCATTGGCCCTGGTAGACGCTAAATGCAGTCCTGGCATTCATGGTGGCATAAGTGTTGGCGGCGGCCACGACCCAGGCCGGAGCGTTGGAAATGCCTAGGTAAAGCACCTTTCCTTGCTGAACTAATATATTTAGGGAATCCATAACTTCATTGATGGAGGTCGTGTGGTCCCACCAATGCAAGTAGAGTATGTCGATCCATTCCGTCTGCAGCTTCTTGAGCGAGTCTCGCACAGAAGCAAACAGGCTGCGCTTGGAGTTTCCGGAGTAGTTGACGGTATCTAACTTCCCCAGCTCCCATGCCCGGTATTGCGAGGTGTACTTGGTGGCAACCACGAGTTGATCGCGATTTTTTCTTTCCGTCATCCACTCGCCAATCCATATTTCGGATTCCTCGTTCTGGTATAGATTCGCCGTGTCGATGAAGTTGCCTCCAGCCTCGACAAACGCATCCAAGAGAGCGAACGCCTCTTTTTTGGTCATTGAACCCAGCCCGCCGCTCCAGGCGTTGCCAATGGACATGCCCCCAAGACAGAGCGGTGAGACGCGAATACCAGCCGTCGACGACAAAACTCGGTATCGGCCAAGCTCGGTCTTCGGCTCGGGGGCAGGAGTATAGAAGTCGGCCATTTTCAATTTCAGAAGACTCGGGAAGTGAGTAACATGGGGTATCCGAGAGTGGACGTTTTTAATTGATTTATAGTGAGAGATATATTCTCAGCTGTGCAACAAGCAAAACTCTGCTTTCCAACAAAATATCCGCCAGAATAGTTCCCAGTGACCTAATCTGAGACATGGGCGGGTAAACCACGGGTTCTTGACATGTCTCACAGAGCAACAAGCGAGCTGAAGCTTGCTGTATTGATGAAGCGATCTAACCAAATAGCTTGGACTGAACCTTAAAAAAAATCAGAAACCGATGAGTGGCGCCCGAAGCTGATACCTTGTTCACTGTAAGTTCAGCGCTAGATGGCTTCTATTGCTGTTACTCTTGTCTTGTAAATTCGACATTGGACCGTGCCAATTCCTAAAAATACTTGTCACTACGAGATGGTGTGGCGCACCTCCGCTAGTGGGTGTGAGAGAAAGTTTAGACATGTCCGCGTCGTGTGAGGTAATTCGTTCCGACATCCCTCACCATTCTTGCTTCATCTCACGTCTCAAGGCGGTGGAGCTGATCGATCAGATAAAACAGGTCGGCTATCTTAGTTCAAATGGTGTAACCACCTATTCCCTTTTTAGCGGAAGAGTGTTGTTTTGGATATTCATTATCTTGTGGATAAATCAACAAAGCCCAAGCGAGCCGGATCTGTAAACTTAAATTATCTGATTCAATCCTTGTGTATTATCGCCTATTATATTGAGGGTTGTGATTGATTTTTGGGTCGTAGATCGCATTTGGCAGAGTATCACCATACCCCACATACAAAGAACAGCCCGGATTGAGCCCGTAAAATAGGCCGGGCCTAGTCAGCAGGTTGACTATGTCCTGAATAAGAAACCTCAGGATCTTTCCTTGTGACGATCCGATTTCTCATGGAACACCTTCCCAGATGACTTTCATATTGAGACTGACTAACCAGCCCTATGCGGGTTTCCTTTGCCAGACTTCTGTGCCGTCCAATTCAGGTATTGGACTGTGGTTTTCCAGCTCTGCAGGTGGTCTTGGAGGCATGGATCCGTTCACCTCCAAAAGAAGCTCCGTGCTCATAAGCATTTGATGCTTGTCTATTTCGTACCCATCAACATCTGGTGTCAAGGCCGCTGATGCTTTTTGCTTATGATTTGCCACCAGTTGAAGACGCCGACTAGAAAGAGGGCAACCGCCACGACGATTCCCAACGCGATTCCGGCAATCGCTCCCGAGCTCAAACCACCAACTAAGTCGCTTGAATCGCCATCACTAGAGTCCGTGCTGCCCGGATCAGGATTCAATATCTGGAACTCCTTCGTTGTGTCAGTCACGCTAGTTCTTTTGTCAGTGACCTTGAAGACATAGGTGACCTCAGGCATTATTCCGAGGATGACGGTGAAATTAGCTCTCTCTATATCATCTGGTGAATGTTAGCGAACGCATGTTGACGCGGGGTTGGAGTAACATTTTGCATTTGCTGTTAAATAATGCACCCACAGTAGAATGCCTTACCTACTGCCGTCTGATAATACGTTCCATTCCGCATGAGAATGATGGAACACCCGTTCTGTTCGCAATGCTCACCAACATCAAAAACTGTGCGTCGAATTCAACGGTAGAAAAGGGCTCCCTGGCTGTAGTTGAAGCTATTACTGCCAGTATAGCGGCAGTAATGTAGTTTAACATGTTGATTGGAGACATCTTATAATAAGGAAATTCGTTCCCATAGATTCAAGGAGTACAAATGGCAAGTTTGGTGTTGAAAAGTCAACATGCAATCAGTCAAAATCTCGTACCATGACGGGACATGCAAATCTGCAATAGGATATAAATGGATGAACTAATGTTGCATATTGCGCAGCGGCAGTGCGTCGGAGATTTCCTCGTACGGCTTGCGCGTATTGTACCCGCAGAACTGCTAAATCTCGATGAGGCAAGCATTTCATCGCCTCGAAGCTCATTACCTTGCAGGTTGACTAGTTTGGGATGGATTTTATTTAAGGTGCAACTGATAACGGCAACAATAAAGAGTCATAATGAAATAAACAAGCTCTTACTCGTGTTTTCCGATGGAAGCTGTCTTTTGTTTATACCCTGTGCGTGTACCTGGTGTCCATGCTGGATGGAGCATTGTGGCTCCGCCCCTCCCTTAGGACATTGATCGTTCCGACTTTCCACGAGCACAGGAAGGATATAAGGCTGATCATTTTTTCCCGAGTGCTTAAATTTGAATTGCCTGCTCCTAGGTCCGCCGGATGAATAGCAAAAACCCGGAGCCGAATATTTTGGTTCCCATGGAGTATCCTCCCCACTAACTATCCCGATTGGCCCTCGCTCTGTGTGTCAAGCAGCCGTTTTACCTATTGCAGCGACGAACAGTGGGTAGGTTATGCTGAAATAATTAAGAAGAAACTTTTATTACAAATAATGTACTTAGTATTTACATTGTTTTTGGGGTGCAAAGTGGAGGATTTGATACACACAGCCAAAACAAAAGTTCATTCAGGGACAATCCCATTCCGCTCCTTTAATCCAACCTTCGTCTTTTCCTGTGCTCTTCTACTCCATCACCAATTTCTTTCGAGATACCAATGACCACCTTCCTGGCGCCTGAATGCTCAGCCTCATACCAGTCACGATTTTCGAGGATATTAAGGGATTCAAGCAAAGTTTTCGGTCCTTTTAATTTGCATCAGCATCATTCCGCCGTTCATATTGTGAGAAGCTTACTATACGAGTTCCTCGTCACATCACTAGTTGGGTTCATATCCATAAGCACCCCATCATTCTGTGGACGAACGGGAGAGGAGTCTCCAACCGAAGATGGTGCTCTTGGGGAATCGGCCAGGGTTGTAGAGCTTGGCGCGGTGTTGATTTCAATGCTCCTTTCGGGATTTCTAGGAGTCTGCTGTCGTTGGTAGATGCTCTTCTGCTTTTTTATAGTGCTAGGGGACTGTGCAGATGGCGTCTCGTTTTGAGCCGGGCGTTGCGGCGTCCCTTCTAGTCTAACACTGCTATTTGAATCAACCTTTTCACGAGCGATGCACCTATTTGAGACGTGAACAATTGAGCCATGTTCTGAACGCCTGAGCATAATCGCAAAGTATTCCGTGCCAGGTTCAAGCCCTTTTATTACGGGGGAATCATCTAGGAGGTTGTGGGTTAGTTGATAGCAGCATTGGGCTTTTTTACTACCACTTCCGCCGCCACCAGCATTTCCAGGATCAGGCAGCCGAGTAACAGAAACACAAGGCAGATCAAGTCTTTCGACTGGCGTGAAATGTCAGTCATGCATTTCAGCATATGGGTCCAGTTATACATACAATCTTTTGTGGTCAACAACTGCCGCAGATTTGAGCAGGTAGATTCGCGATGTAGTTGAAGAACTACCTCACCGCATTCCCTTTGTAAAGAGTTTCCGCATCTAATTATAAGTGGTGTATCGCCGGTGTGGAATGGCATTAAGCTAAAGCTGCCCCGATACTGTGTATATTCCAGAAGCCGTATTTCGGCATACGTCAACTCTCGTCTCTTATGCCAGCTGCTCGGATGCTCATCATTTTTCAGGAACATATTAACTGGTAACACATCCAGAACATCGGCAAAGAGTGTCTTGACCGTGTGGAAAAGTACAGTTGATCCTGCCAGGTTTTTCGGTAAGCCAAGCTCCTGGACTGACTCGCTTCTTCGTAGCCATTTTTCGTGAACCTTCAAGACCTGATTTTCAGTGTCGTAGAAGATGTGAAGACAAAGCTGACCTGCTTCCACAAACCGCAGGGAAATGTCCTTCGTCTGGTCACAGCTATGTAAGCAGGCGCGAATAAGCCGATAAACTTCTGTCGCGAAGCTATCTCTAGGCATGCAGACAGTCTTAGCGTTCGAGAATCGTTTTTGTTGCTCACTGTTGGCAGTTCGTACCAATTGGTGCCCTTCTAGTATGGACCAGTAGGACTCGGACAGCTTCACGCCCTCACGACCAAGGCCCTGAATTGTCTTGTCGATAAGATTGTTCTTGGGGGGACAATCAGCATAGGCGCGACATTTGTGTCAACATTCTTTCATATCTTACCTCGGTTCTCTCTTTGTCCGAGTAGTACCACTTGGTCGTATCCGCAAAAAGATGGTCTTTCAGCCTTCTGGCTGTTTCTTTTCTCATCATTTGTTTGGCCATGGCGACTTCGGCGTACTCGACTTCGGACGAGTAAAGCATATCGTGCAAATGAGCCACATATTCTGGTTTGCTAACGATTACTTGGTCCCAGACCTTGAGTATAGCTCGGCATTCCTCTTGAGGGGTCGACAGGGTCTGCCTTTCTCGGTTTGTCGTCCCGTCTTGGAAATTGTAACCGAACCTCAACGGCTTCCCCGTCACGCTGGCTGAACGGTGATTTGAGGATTCTTTGAGCAAAAGGCCTTTGAGATAAATATTCCCACGGAGACGATCATCAGAAATCAGGTCTCCGCTGGGGGTTTGCAAAATTCCCTCGTCCTCCTTTACGTCCTGTAGGAAAAGGGCCGACTTGCACTACGCCTTGAAATCCTCCAAGGCAACGGGGTCGCGCTTCTTCAGACGTCCCCACTCGTCCCGCCCACCGCTTTTAGCACCAATGAGAAATTGCACATCTTGGTGCAAGGTTGGCGTGAAAGGGATTTTGTTCTTTTCGAGGTCCTTTAGGTTTCTTTTGTTTGTGGCTGAGATCTGCTTAGTAGTCATGCGACGTAGGCGGGCAACCAGTTTGCCCGCATTGGTGAAGTTGAAGTTCCACTTAAATTCACCAGTGAAACATTTCACCGAGTGGTTCTGTCTTCCTCTTTGAAGGACCAGTAGAGCCAATTTCAAGCCCTCTCCATGCGCTCCAGCTTGATCATAACGTTCGGTCTTGCTGGTACCACCAATCTCGAGATGCCACGGCTCCAGAGTAGCCCCGCGGTTTGTCATGTCGATCGAGCCTGTGCATACTTCTCCATCGTGGCGACCGCTAAATCGGATATAGCCTAGAAATTCTGGCGAAGTCCCCCTCGGATTGGGGACTCTATATAGAATTTCGGTGTTTCGGTTGGCGGACGTTTCCTCGCGAGTGACTCTGAACTGGTCTTCGGGAAGACCAAAGGAGCGGATGATGCCGTCTCTCCTAGTGACAAGTGGATATGTCAGTGGCTAATTGGGCACACAGACATGGGCCAATGATTGCACATACCAGTTCTGGACTAGTTCACGGAATGCTTCGACAGGTCCCCAGGAGGTGTAGGTGGACCGGATGGAGAAGTTGATGGTATGTGCCTTGGGTATGGAAGCGAGTGTGATGCTAGGCTCCACATCATACCCTTCCGAGGATGAGCCATCCGAATCAGAGCCATCGTCGCTGTCGATTATGTATACGGTTGTGTGGGATAGGCCGAGCCGTGCAGATGCAGTGGGTGAAGCCGACGCCATGACCTGCAGGATCAATGATTTATAGGCTGCAACTGATCAAATCAAGATGGTGAGGGGTATTTAGGAAGGAATTAAATACCTCAGCCTGGTGTGTAGGCCGGGGAAATGACATGTTCGTTGGTTGTTGGTTGTTGGTTCACACGCTCAACCTGACGTAAGCTAAAGCATAACCCTGATTGGCGACGAGCACATTTACCTTGCACATATTCTCGCAGCGTATAGGAAGAAGAGTTTCAGAAGGCAGAAGAGACATAATGAGAAAGTTGTATCAGAGTGATGGTCTCATTACGGAATTGGAGGGACCAGATCTATTTGCCTTGATGACATTTCTGCTAGAAACATCTCTTGCCTACAAAGGTTGTTTGCAGAACATTGCCTACTTGCAAGATGAAAGCTTTTGACGGAGTCATCATAGAGTATAAGGAAAGATTTGCCAGTAAGGGCGACGCTAGTATCGAAAGGTTTTCTTGGAGTATATATTTATTGAAAATAAATTACTACAATTAAAAACTATACAATAATTGGCTATGTATTTTACGGTACAGTGGCCCGATAAAGGCTCCTAGGAGTTACTAATTTTATATTAATACTCACTATATTCGCATCAAGAAAAAGAAGTCCTAAATAGGGGTTATCTAAATAATAATAAATATTACCTTTATTAATATAGTATTAATTATTTTATTTATTTATTTATTTATTTAATCTTTATAATTCTAATACTGTGTTATTATTAGCCCTTACATATAAGCCCACCTAAATAATTGCAGAATTATCCTCGGAAATTTTATCAAGTGACTATATATTACTCATTCTTTCCACCTCAGTTATGTTATATATTCCTCCTCCTTATGGGTTCTTGTCTGTATAACGAGGTCTGGGTCTGAGAAGGCTTGTCAGCTGGCTGCCCCTGCCGAACATGCACGGAGGCGCTGGTGCTGCACCTTCCCCTGACAATGGGAGGAAAGGTTTTTATCATTTGCCACCAAAATGGATTTCCTGTCTGATGTTTTTCTCTTCTTCATCCACTGCTAACATTGTGCCCAGGACGTCGCCGCCGCCGCCTCCCCTCGCATCTCGTTGCTGCTGCCGCTGCCTCGCCCCAAGAAGAAGAAGTAGACGAAGAAGAAGACGATGATGACGATATGACGTCGCCCGTCGCCCCCGTCATCGAAACGGTGGCGTCCCTGGCAGGGATCACGGTCGACTGCCAGGAAGCTCCTCCTCCTGCCGCCGCTGCGTCTTCGTCTTGCGCCCCCTGCCTCTGTCTCTGTCCCTGTCCCGCCTTCTCAGTGCCTTCGTGCTCCTGGCCTGCCCCCCTCCCAGCTGCCGCCTCCGCCGGCGTCCTGCCCGCCATCATAGGGCCTACTGTCACGGTCCTTTTTCCCGGTTATTTTTGCGTCCTTGTTGATCGAGGATGGGAGGAAGTTCGGGGGGAAGGTCTGCCCCCGCGCCCGTCATCGCCGCTCGCCCACCGACGGCCTCGAGAACGGCCCCAAAGTCGATGATGAGACGGACCCCGGCAACCTTTCACCTTTTGGTCCCCGTCGACAACTCCAGGTCTTCAGAGTGTAGGCTGAATCTCGACCAGGCCAAAGCCAAGGGCAAGAACAAGGGCAAGGAGGCAGAGTTCAGCTCGGTCTCACGAGCCCGAAAGCCCTTCAAGGCTCTGTGAGAATACGCCTTCCCCCCCTAAGAGGAAATAGTTGTTTGCTTGTCTTGTTGTTTTTGTTTTGGTGGGGGGCAATTCATAGTTCGCTTCTTGTTTTAATGATGAATGACGCCACTGCATTCATCATCTCCATTTAACACTCTTTTCTTTTTCTCTGTCGGATCCATATCAACTCACTTGCACCCCACCAGTTGCGGGCAACGTCTGTTGTGGCACTTTGCCAGTGTGGCTTCGAACCACCACACCTCCATAGGTACCGAATCCGAGTGCCAGACACATCTTCCCGTCCGATGGATCTAATTTTCTACAGGAACCTTGCAAAGGAACCTCCCCTTCATTTCGTTCCTGCTTCAGTCCAGTGTTCAGTCAAAAACCTGTTCCTCGGGACCTCCACCAGTTCACTCTTGGCATCTCGGGACGCATATGCAGGTGGCCACAGGCAGGTACTGTCTCCGAAGACTCCATGCATTTCGCCAGTCTGAAAATACGGGTTGGTCATTATCATTAACTTCTACGCAACAGCATCAACGCTTTGCCTTTCATTCATCGGACTCGCTACCTCGCTGATCCTCAACTACTCGAGATACATCCAGCAACATTCAGGTACTTCACTCGCACCTTGTGAGTTACTACGCAGCCCCGCAACTTGTTGGCATTGCGAAACCTCTCTGACCACCATAATCCAGAATTTAAAAGAGATAACAGTTGAAGCCCCCCACTGCCAGTCCTTCTCGCCCTCCTCATACTTCCTCGCTATTCACTATCCCGCACAACACCACTATCCCATCTCATCTCAGAGGAAGACGACAACAAGATGGAAGTCCCCGTCGTCAAAATCACAGCGTCCCTGGGAGGAGTCACAATCCACTGCCAAGCAGCAAACCCAGGAACACCTTGATAGTACACCCAATTTTCAATACAACCAGTGGCATCAAAAACACGGCTCCTTGCCATACAACTTTACATATCTAGGCTCAACGTACTGTATGTGTCATTCTCAACATCTTTTTACCTTGCTGTCCCTTTCTTCAGCTTGCTGACCCTTTCTTCAGTTTCCCGGATTGTCTGATGAGGAAGAGATGAGCCTCAACTCTGGCTTTTTGGCCATATCGGTAGGGCGGGTAAAGGACAATTTTGAACAGTTATCGAGAAGGTGTGCGTTCCTGCACAAGGCCAGGCCAAGTGAAAGGTCTGTGAGCCAAGGGCTACATCGTCTCAGGTATTATCCTAGTTGGAGGTTGTGGGCATAGCTATTTTTGCAGCCGCTTCTAGTGTTGCTTTACGAATTTCGCGCCTCCACTATATAGAAAGTCTTCTCCAAACGAACAACAATGTTATCCAGCCACTGTGGTCTACTCAACCAAATATTCATCCACACAATAATTTCCCTCCGTGTCTGGTATTTGCCATTCGTCGGATTCTTCCAAGTGGTCTACAGGGTGGTTGTTTGAGTAGATGGTGGCTGTGCAGAACGCTTCTGTGGCGGTGAAGTAGAATGAAGTGTGGCGCAGTGGCCAGACCAGCACTGGGACTCAGAGCAAAGCGAGTTGCCGAGGGCGGAGACAGGAGATAGGTTTACTGGTATAATTTCCTCTGTTCGATGAAAATGATCTCCCTTTGACCAATCCAATTCCAGGATTTCCTACTATGCCCTTTGTCTGAGTTCTGGGGTCGACAAGTGCGGGGAAGCCTGAATCGGCAATGTCTCTGAATCCCGGGGTTCTGGTGAGCCGAGGCTGTTGTTGAGTGGACCGGGACATGTTTAAATGCCAACACCATTCATTGCCTCGTCACTCCCAGCTACACCAGGCTGCACCGCAACTCGACTGGTCCGCCATACTAGTTCGCCATGCCAGAAAAGGGACCGTCTTGTATAGGGGAGGCCCTGTCCTTTCGCCCGCTAAAGGACGAGGGCGAGGACGTCTACGGCAATGTGCATCCGCTGTGGAAACCCATCTGGGGCCGTGGCATCTTTGGCGGAGCCATCATCGCCCAGTCTCTCATCATTGCCCAGGGCACTGTCCCGCCCAACTTTGCGGTCCACAGCATGCACTGCCATTTTCTCCGCCCGTCGGTGACAACTCTCCCTATTCACTACCAGGTCGACCGTCTCAGCAATGGCAGACAGATTGCCGCCCGACGGGTGAGCGCGCTGCAGGGAGGGAAGTGCACATTCACCACCACCATCAGCTTCAGCCTCCAAACCCCATCGGCGGGTAAGAAGATGTTGCAGCATCAAGTGTCCATGCCCGCTGAGGCGAGCGATTTCGGGCCACCAACACAACCCGGTGCACCTTTGGACGAGGCCTTGCTGGGAAAGACGAGCCAGACAGACCGAAGCAGCTTCTTTGAATGCGTGAGGTTCCCATCAACCTATCAAGGCGACCGCCCAGAGAACAAGCGCCTATTGCACTGGGTGCGAATGCGCGCGCCCATTGGGAGCCACAGGCAGGGCCCCACTGACGAATTGATGCATCTCGCCTCGCTCGCCTACTTGAGTGATACCTATTTCATAGGCACAGTCGCCCGCACCCATGGCGCCAATCGGTTTAATAACAAAAACGCCATTAACCGAATCGTTGCCTCGTCAAGCGACGAGGATGGGTCAAAGAAGTTGCTGATCCGCGCATTTGAGGATCTCGCAGCAGAAGAGGCAGACGAGATATCGACGACGACGTCTGCGATTGACGAAGCCGACCGCATCAACATGGAGATGATGGTCAGCTTGGACCACACTATTTACCTTCACAACCAGGCCCGCGTCAAGGCCGACGAGTGGATGCTTTTAGAGATGCAGACTCCCTGGTCTGGGGATGACCGGGGCCTCGTCACGCAGAGGATCTGGACTAGCGACGGTGTTCTGGTCGCTACAAGTTTCCAAGAGGGTCTCATACGAGCGCTGCAGGACAATGCGGGAAGCAAACTATAGACTAGAAACACCATTTCTTCTTCTTCTTTAATTCTCTGCTTTTGCAAGACAGATACCATACAGCGTTGGCCATTGCAGCACGTGAGCGGAAAAATAAAAATGTTATTAGTTTCCGTGTTTAAGGCACGTGATCGGAAAGAGACATCGTCTCGTGTCAAACGGGAAAGAAAACCCGACCCCAAATCAAGACTAGCGGCCACGAGGCAAAGAGTGCCAACCCCTTTGCTCTAGCCTCTTCTCCTATCCGTCCGCCCTGATCCATTTAGCCCGGGATTGATGGCGGCAGATGCGTGGACTGAAATCGTTGTGCTAGTCATTGCGGGCCACCGCCACCTCATGACGGGGTTGGCGCAGCGTTGACAAGTTCAAGATGCAAGTCTGTCTGTCTTGCTTGACCAGGTTTCCCTTTCCCAAATTGGGTATCAATTGCATCTTTTTCACCGAGATGCTGACAAGGTTTATCAATTTCTGATGCCCACGTATTGCTCACCTCCACTTCGGAAGTTATGAAACAAACGCCTGCCTTCTCCATTCTGTTGTCCTAATACGCCACCCACCGACATCCCCGCCTTACGTTTTTGTCCCCTCCCCCTGGCATTGAATATTTTATCCCCGTTTCAGCGGACAAGCCGCGAATCTGCCGACAGGACTTGCCTCGAACCGGCTCACAGGGAAAGCGGCAGGGCTGAGCACAACGCCATTGTAAGCCACCATGGTCATGTCAGCGAAAAACGTATGATAAGCGCAGAGATGCTAATTCCGGTCCCTGGCCTAGCACTCATCAGGCTAGGCCAGACGATGCCCGGGTCCCGCCCATGGGGCAACCCTCCCTTGCGGGCTTTTGGTTCTGGGGGTTTTGCCCGGCCGAGCAAAGTCACGCAAATCTGATTCCGGGATGAAGAGAGGGAAAAAAGCCGAGAGGACGACCAGAGCACGTTCAAGGAAAGATCGGCGTTTTCTGCTTCGTGTAGGCCCCCGTTTTTGAAGCCCTATTCGCCGAACGGTCCCTCAACCGTGTAGCCGACCCTTCGGGATCAACGACAACTCCACAATTAATTTGTCGTCAAAAGTTAAATCATACCCATGACTTGGAGTCGCTCACGAAACCTTACCCATACTGCGCTAGCGCTGAGCAGCAGTTTCCCTGGACGGCACGATCACTGCCAAATCCGTTGCGATCAGATGCGGAGCTATCGATGGAGGCATGTCACCAGCCACTGCCCGTTGGGCTTGGCCTTCTCGTGGTGTTTCAGCTACTGGGTGGCAATAGAGCCCGCGTACGTCCTCTGGGAGTGCACAAGTCATTGCGGGCGATTAGAAATGTCGAGTAGGTTATGTTATGTTACATCACTCATTTGCAGCACGCACGTGTGCAGTCCGATGCAGAACATAGTTATTGCTCCTGTTCGTCCCCCCCTGCCGATGTGCTGACTAGCGTGATCATCTCCCGGGCCCCAGGCACTACTCAGCTGGCTAGCCTCTCCCACAGACCGTCCAATGTGATAGCACGACTTTTAGCAGTTCTGCACCCATGTCCAAAGCCAATTGACGAAATTCAACCTTTGATGGTGGGTCTTGGACATACGGGATTGTTGTTAAAAATCTCTCAGTTTCCCACATTTTGCCCGCTATTTGCTTGGAACCTGCTGGCATTTTGCTCCTGCCTGCTCTGCACTCGCTCATCTGAACCCCGGTGGCTCCACGCCGCGTTCACGATGAAGGTGTGGTGGGGGATATGCTCATTGGCTCTTCTCATACCACTGCGGCCTGTGGCTGCAGATGGAGTGCTGTTGAACGCCCTCTCAGACTTTCCTGATTGCGCTGTAAGTGTCTTGGCTTCGGAAGTTGAAGTGACAAAAGCAAGTTCGACCTCTAATAACACGCCCAGATAACATGCTTTACCGCCGCGATCCCCAAATCCTCCTGCCTGGTAACCGATGATGCATGTCTGTGCAGCGATGAGTCCCTCACAAGTTCGGTCCAGGGCTGCGTCAAGACCGGCTGCACCATCAAGCAGGCCCTCTGTATGCATTTCGCGACATCCGATCCATGAGACGCCCTCGTATTGACCGCCGATAGCTACCCAAAACCTAACCATGTCACTGTGTGGCGCACCTATCCGAAACAAATCTGGACCCTACGAGACAATCGGCATAACCCTCCTCGTCATTGCCGGCGTTTGTGTTATCCAGCGAGTCATCCTGAGGCAGTGGCTAAAAATAGGCCTGGGGTCGGACGATTGGGTTATGATCGTGACGATTCTCAATGTCATCGCCAACACAGTGATAAGCATCAAGGGTCTTATCGGGAATGGCTTCGGCCGAGATCTGTACACGCTTACGCCGAAGCAAATCACAACTTTTCTACGATACTTTCAAATTTCGGCACTCTTATATTTTACGCAAATCACCCTCCTCAAAATCTCCCTCCTCCTCTTCTACTTGCGAATATTCCCGACCATGTCAGTCCGCTATGTGTTGTGGGGAACAATTGTCTTTAGCATCCTATATGGAGTTGCCTTTGTCCTCGTAACCATATTCATGTGCCAACCCGTTAGCTATTTCTGGAACCAATGGGACGGCGAGCATCAGGGCAAATGTGCCAACCTCAACGCAATTACCATTTCAAGTGCTGTGATAAGCATAATAACAGATCTGTGGATGTTAGTTATTCCGTTGTCACAGCTCAAGTCTCTGAATCTCGACTGGAAAAAGAAGATTGGTATTGGATTGATGTTTTGCGTTGGCACCTTGTAAGGCTTCCTCACCCCCTCATAAGCACCCACCAAATCTAACATGGAGTCTAGCGTCACCATCATGAGCATATTGCGATTTCGAGCCGTCCTCAAATTCGGATCGGACAACCAAAACCCTACATGGGACTACACGGCCATCGCCACGTGGTCCGTACTCGAAATCGACGTCGGAATTATCTGCGCCTGCATGCCAGCGATCCGCACGCTCCTCGCGCACCTGTTCCACAACGTGTTCGGCACAGTACGGCGGACTACCAAAGACGAAAGCAATCTGAACTCGGAGGCGCAGTCGAGGAGCCGGAGATCGAAGAAGAGCGGGGCGGCGAGCGCTAATAGGGACCAAGAGGAAGCCCACCGAGCTGGCCGCCAAAGCAGATTCTTTTCGAGCTCGTGGAGGGAGATTGACGAGGAGGACTCGGTCGAGTTGAGGGATATGGACAAGAAGAGCGCTAATTCTGCAGTTTCTATATTATGATGAATGAAAGTTGACAATGAATTCAAACTTACGCATTTTGCCGACACCTTTGTCGATTCACATTGTCCGATAAAGCGATGGGGCTGTTTTATCCGGTGCTAAATATTTGCGAATTTCCCGAAACACGGCGTGATCAGGGCATGATTCTGCTATTTGCTATTCTGGTATTCAGTACAACACGATACCGACACGGACATCGTGCTTATGATATATTTCACATTATATGCTAACTACCGAACCGAGGAGCCACCCCGGGTACTCCGCCAACACTGAGGTGCAAGCAATCCTAGCCCATGCTTGCAAGGTGAAGGGTATCTTCATGCCATACAGTGAGACCGGTGAGTAAAGCCACGATTTCCCATCGCCTGCCCAAGTTCTCGGCCTTCACCCCCGACAAGAAATAAAAGCATGCGAACTTGGTCAAGGACCCGCCGTGGAACTGGATCCTTGCCAGCACCTGCTGTCGTCCCGCCATGGTCAAGTCCCAATTCCTGCTCCAGTTCGGCACGCTCCTCCATTCAAACTTCTGGCTGTGTATTCCGCTGCTATTCGTGTGCATCTCGAATTCATGATACCTCGTCTTTGGCTTCGTCCGGCCCTCGCCCTCCTTGACGCGTTTCAACATGAAGCTTTCCTCCGAGCACTGGGTGCCGTCGGCAATCGTCCCGGCCATCGGAGGGATGCGGATCGCGTAAATTTCCTTGCCGTCATCCCAGTGTGTACGCGTTGAGCCCGCGATGAGAGAGTCCCTTTCCGATAGCCCATCGCGAATGGTAACAAATGGTCCATTCAGCTTGTCTCCCGAGTCCCACATTGTGATGGCATACAGTGGCTCTGATTTATGCACACCGAGAAAATATCGGGCCTCAGATGCGGAGACGCTGTACACATTGAGCCGCTCTGGGAATGTCAAGGACGCGACGGCTGGAGGTGGCTGGGGACTAGCCTGGGAGGATCCTGCGGTTGCGCCACGAGTAGCCACATCGTATGAAGGCGGTGGTTCGTCTTGGATATCCATTGCTGAGATTATGAAATATAAATATGCAAAAGCATTGAGGTTTAGCTAGTCCTTGCACATACTATGCATGAAAACAAGCTGCCTGTGAGATGTGAAATCGTGATTATGTAGGTTGGATGAAATTATGCCCCACTTATGCTGACGACGAGATTTAGGCAGAATTGAAGTGGATCAAATTAATGAACAAAAAGCCTTAGTTTGCTGTGCCTCTATTTCCCCCTTGAGTTTGCTGGTCATGAGAGACGCTCCATTACTAGCGTACTCGGACACTCTGACATCTTTCCCAGATGATATGCTTCCCCAGCAGTGATCCGACTCCGGCCCGCTCATAAAATGTGCTATCCCCTGTTTGTGAAACCGGCTTAATAACAAGAACCCAGTAAATCCTGGCATCCTCCGATTCTGGAGACTTGTTCTTCCCGACAACTATACACCGAAGAAACTTCTTGTCATGGGTTGACAACGAATCTAAGACAACTCTCTTGCGAAATTCGATATCATCAATGAAAAGTTCCCTTGCATCTGCGACCAGCTCCAAAGGCCTATCACGATTCTCAGAGTCCCAGTAGTGCTTTTGTTGGGCACTCGTCTTGTATTCGAATGGATTCTTCAAGTCCTCGGTCCATTGGACTTCTTCCCATGAAATTTGTAAGTAGTCTATTCCTCCCTTATATGCCATCCAAGACCACGATGGTACATGGCGCGTTTTGGGGAATTCGATCCGCTCTAGGAGACTATCCTCTCCGCATTTCCATAGCAGGCCTCTGCCAAGGTAGCGCTCAAAAATACCGTAACCGCCTTTCGTCTCATAGGTACGTCCGAGGCGCTTCTCGAGGCCTGTAATGGCCACCGGTCTATCCTCTGGCTTCGTGAATGACAGTCTTGAATACGTCTTGTACAAATGCTGGAATAGAAGTATTTTACCCGCCTTATAATAGTCGATAGACATGTTGGGGAAATTAGAATCACCAAGGAACGCAGCTTTGGAACTAGAAAGTGTCAGCATGATCTGCTGAAAATCATCCATAATACCAAACTTACTTTTTCAGCTTTGCTAGCGTCTCGCATCTAACGTCCTTTCCACATTCCCAATAAATTTGCTTTGAGGTGAAATAGATCGAGCGGCGAGATAGAGCTCGTTCCTGTAGCACCCAGCCACGGCTGCTGAGCACTGACTGCTCAACATCAACTTGAAAGTTGTCGATACCTTGACAAATGTATACGGACCCACTTGCTGTGGTATCCAATTTGATGTAGGGTCGTGGCTCACGGCTCCCCAGAAATCCGGCGTGCGATGAAGGCGCGGAGCTTGCAGCGATCGTCAGGTATGCTGAGCTGAAAACATCCTCCATACGAACAGATTCGGCCTCCCAATCCTCTGCATTGTCTTGGATGATGCAAAGTGAATCAATCCAGAGGTAACGAAGGTTGAGCAAACGAGTAATCCTAACGGCATCCTGGAATGTTTTTGGGAGACTGTTTTCATCGATATGTTCCTGATATCTTTGCAAGTTCTCTTTTCGAGTACAAAAATCCTTACTTGGTAAGGTTCCCCACGAGTGACTCAGGGCAACGTATCTGCCACTCGTTTTATGATTCTTCCCTAGAAGACGGAGGCCTGGGCTCGATGGTTCCCCGACATCAATGACCCTAGTCGGAAGAGGCGCTGTGCCATCCAGCACTGCCATAGGTAAACAACTGTGGGTTTTATCGCAAGCTTTGATCCACTCCCGACAAAGTGTGACTTCTTGTTCGCTGCCTGGGCCCGGTAGAACTGGGAGCCCAAGCTGAGCTAGATCTGAGGGAGGGGGTTTCGCAACTATAAGCATCTTAGTTGACTCGTACTTTAGCTCTAACTCTTGACTTGGACTTACCGGGATCATAATAAATGGATAAAACTGTACAGCCTGCTGTGCCGCTGATGAATCGAGATTCGACACGGTTGAATGTGATCAGGCTCTGTTTTTCCAGGTCACTGCCTTGGATGGATTGATAGAATAAATTACACAGGTCGCAAACTTCTGAACCGCACTTCAAGCCAGTGGCAGTGTACTCTAATTTGAAACCGGGCTGCCAAATATTCATGGTGTTGCACCGTTCGCAAAGTCGAGTTGTTGCAGAGTTGGCTGGTTCTAACGAATGCCCAACTTTTTGGTATGCTTCATTTGCAAACGTTCTATCCTGTATTATCTCCCAATCATCGTTCAATTGGCTATCTTGCTGCAAAGGAGGTAAGTAAAATAGCAAACAGTTGTTGTAGATCAGTTGACTTACTGCCTGTAGGGTGGTTAATTGAAGATGCCCTTATAGGAGCGATATCCCTACCATCTGGGATAGAATTAGTGAACTTGTTGCACTGAGTTTATTATTTATCAATTATTCTCACATTCTAGTTTTCGAGTTAGTAAGCTCAAGATTGTCATTAGCTTCGTTTCGGGTGTTAAACACTTACGTACTACATAATGTCAGCAATTAACTGAGAAATTCTGCGTGGTTTGGAAGCTTGCCTCATCCGGTGTAATTACTACCCCTGGGTTATTGGTTTCCTCCATCCCAGAAAATGCTCTTCTCAGAGGAAGTTGTGGATTCCTGGGCTGATCCGGTGTACTAGGTACCCCAAGGCTATTGGGCATGTTGCTTGTTCGCTTTATTCTAGTCCACGTGATTCTAATATATTTCGCGTCATCCTTGGCCTTTTGATATATCTTGGAAATCTCTTGATGTAGTTCGATGGCGTTGGCACGAGTATCTGACATGAATGGTGTATCCCTGTCTCCATTTAGCGGGTGACGGTCCGCCAACTTTACCTTGAGAAGACGCTCCTTGATAAGGGTGAGCAAATCTTTGAATGCATTTTCGGTGATGCTATTTCCTTGATCCAACCTCCTGGACAAGTCGTCGATATGTTCCTGCACTCGGGGATGGACTTGGTATTGTTGATTGCGTGCCTCCCAAAAGTGTTCAAAACTTCCTCGCCGGGTGAATTGCTCCAGCGCTTCACGGCCATCAAGGAGCCAAATGAGAAACTCTAGATAGAAACAGCCCATCGACCATATATCGTAATCTCGGGATCGAGGTTTTGATGGATCAACTTCCTCACATTCGGGTGGCTCATATCTGAAAGTGCCTGTCTTTGTAACCGTCAGGTCCCTCCGACTTCTCGTCACTTCAATGTGGAATTTTGTAAGTCCCATATCAGCAATTTGGAGGACACCTCGCCTATCTCCGTCTGGGAATCGAAGAATGTTTTCTGGTTTCAGGTCTCCATGGCGGCCATTTCTATTGTAAAGCTCTTTGAGTCCACTGGCAAGACCGGTCAGTTGCTCCAGTGACCACAGAAGAAGCTCGTCGCCTTGACTTGTCATGCTGATGTACTCTTTCTCTGTGGCCCAGAACTGGGTTAAGTTGCCCCCATCTGCCCATGGAAAGAGGAAACAGAACGAATCTCCTTGTTGATAGGAAGCAATTGGCTTTATAATATGGCGATGCTCTATTTTACTGATGATGTCTAAGGACTCGGCCTCTCGGCGAAACCTTTGCGAAGCGTCTCGTTGAAGCTTCTTTACGGCGATTGTGAGTGGGACCTTGCCTCCAACCTGGTAAAGGTCTAGTTAGTTAAGAATGTGTTTGTGTTGCTATACCACTTACCAAGACTTTCTGGTGGGCATTATGAATCCTGGCCTTGTTTACCTGGCCAAAAAACCCAGTTTTGAACTCGGTGTCATATGTAATAAATGGCAATGGTCTCTTCTCGTGAATGTTCTGATGCAAGGGATTCCCAGTAAAGATGGGGGCTAGGAATTGCCACTGAGATGTCTCAAAGAGTGTCAGATTCATGTATCCCCATCCGGAAAATACTTTGTAATAATCCGAAGGATCAACCTTCATCTGATTGGTGGCTTCGTCTAGCTTTCCGACTTTGAATGTTGTGCGGTGATATCCTTTGGAATCGGTGACATTCTCGAGTTTGATTGGCAGGCAATTATCATCAAACTGATGCTCGTGAAAGCAGGGAATAGTATGGATCATCCCGATCTGTGCTAATATAAGAAATAGGCGCGTGGAACGGCCAGTCACGAAGTTCAGAAGCCCTTCGTCGACCTCAATCTTCTGACGCTCAAGCTCTGCTTTGACTACCTTGTATGCAGATAGTAGATGAATACCGTTATTGGGTAGAAACTTGTATTTAGCCGAATCATGGTATTGTAGCCCATTGAGGATTTTTTCTTGTAATGTGAGATCTTCGGAAAGCAAATCATGATAAAATTTGTCAACTTCAGTGACCTCAAGTGTTTGGTCTTGGATATTCGTGCCCGCCATTTCAGGGAGTGAGTTGTAGTATACGAACGAAGAATGATTAGCAAATTATTGCTCAATTTAGACACAGCTCAAGAGACTAAGAATTTTAATGCAATGAAAATGAGTGAGTTTGACAGCAGCCAATTTATGCCTACGTTAATATTATAGGCAAGAGGATGAATCCGATAGCCTCGTTCACATGGTTCGCCCAGTGTGCGGCTCACCACCTGTCGCTTTTGGCCAGGCGCGTGGGCGCTAGTAAGAGATGGTCATTGTCACTGTGCTATCATGGGTGCTCGATGGCAGCGTTAGCCTGAACCACTACGTAAAGCCACAAATGGAACGGCTGAGAGCTGAAATTTGGGCTGAATTTGGTCCATACTTGGGGGGGGTGTCGGGTGACGCGGCCTCCACCACGAAGAGCACACTAGCCCCCAAATTCAATGCAGGTTTTAAGCCTGCATATCGATTGCAGAGCGGTCGCACAGAGGAGTGATTTGGGTAGCATTAACAAAAGTTGAAATCCACAAGGTTACAAGGCTCTAATCTCCCTGGTGAACCTTTTCATCTCGAAGAAATTCATGAATCTTGTAATAAAAAAACAGAATCCGTTTCCGCGCACAAATTTCCCGACTCCCAAAAAAGGAAATTTCCATAGTCCATATATCACCCATCGTCGTTACTCATGATGTTCGTTTCTTCCCAAGATTGATGCCGGCCAAGATGCGAGAGGCAATTAAACATAAATATCCATTTATTGGAAGATAAAGCCTTCTAGGCTAAGTTGGATAGTCTGATATCGAGAGGGAAAAGTTGCCAACTCGTAGGAGAACAGCTAGTGAATCCTTGTAGAACTGTTATGATGGGATGAGATGCAGAATCCATCACAACATGCGAAAGCCGGTATTGCCCATGTCGACTTCCAAGCTAGTATACTGTCGATAACGTATCCTGTATAATTATAATTGTATCTTGTCAGTCTTGTCACTCGTGATGCCATCAACAGTTCGCACAGCTCATACATATTGCAGCCTCTGCTCGCCTGGGCCATCTAAATATATCGTATAGATGTTATGTAGCATTTCGACTCTGAATCTTCCTTTGCTATAGTATTGTTCGATAATTTTGTTGAGTTCCATTTGGCTGACGGATTTCGAATGAACACGCACAACTCGTGGAGCTTTGGCTTTAATCTCGGCGGATGGCATCGTGCGTCGAAGGAGTCAGTCGAATCGATCAAAACAGGGAATAGAATTCACTTGGTTTTGGGTACGAGAACTGCTGAACTGGAGGGTCTGCGAGAGGAGTTAATGTATGTATGTAGCTTGGGCTGCTTTCAAACGGGATGCCTTGGGCCTGTCACAGGGCCGCAGGGGAGCAGAAAGCCTGTCACACTTGAAAGGAAATGGAAACGCAAGTTTGTTCACAGGAAGAGATTGGCGCTTAACCCACCCTGTTTTTTATTGAGAGTCAGATGACAATGTGGCTGCATCCAAAATGTACTGACCAATGGCAGAAGTGGCTCTGGGCAGCGAGAATCGGGCACAGTGGCTGTCCTGAAATCGGAAACCAGCCAACAAAGAATCCGATACGCGAGGTGTACTCTGTGAAGACCCAAGGATTGCCGCCGAGGCAGACTGCGACCTCCCCGAAACTCGGCGGCCCTCGCGTGTCAGGATGGGTTTGGCGGTGGCGGAGTCCACGCAGCCTGACTGCACGCTCCCGCCACTTGTTACATTACGAGGCCCGTCACAGGGCTACGCTTCAAGCGTTATCCGTAGTGCCAACAAACCTCTGTTGTGACTGTTGCCATGTGGATACCAACTACGATAGAAGCGACGGAGCCTACTGCAAGTGACTCCCGCTTGACACTCATGACTAGTGTACCATGGACAGGTCAAGGGTGGTCAGGTGTAGCCTATACCTGTTCTGCCACACCTCCCTCTAAGAGTGTGCCTTGTCAGATTTTCCCTCATTTCAGCCGAAAATGGTCTTGTTCTCAATTGGGACGATGGCTTGGCAATATTGGCACACTTGCAGCCTTTTCAGTCATCTGCCCAAGCTACAGGTACCAACCGGGACTTGACCGCACCCTCCAAAGTAATGGACGTGTTTTGGACTGCCATCTTGCTCTCCCTCACTCTCTCACGCGGACTCCCCTTCTGTGTGTGTGTGGGACCTCTTTCACCGTAATTGCCACTGGAGCTCAGCCAGTTTTGATCAGGTAGGGCCGCGGCCCTTTGTCTTAAATGAGCGCATGGCCGCTTTCAAAAGCGGTAAATTGGGGGCCCTGTCTCAGTTGTGGCCAATCCCTCCAGCCCTGGCAAGTTCAGCTTTGGTTGCTAGTTCTTGTGTGTCTCACAAAGCCCCAGCGCCAATCGCCAGCACGTAATTGGTTGCCTACCCATCTCACTTGGTTCATCCTCAGTACACCACTCCCACTCATTTATTGCGCAGTGGTTCTGGCAATTGAACCTCTTGATCCGCAAACACCGGAAGTAGCCTAGATTTTGCAGAGCCTGACCCTCGTTGATGATGCGTTCGCCACGAGGCTCTGGATTGCACGCATGGCGGAGCCCGTCATGGTTCCCACCATCACTTTGCCTGACCCTGGTTCATGAGCCGCCTCGCAGCCGCACCCAGAATTGATTAGTCTGCAGCCTTTCGCTGCTGGTCACTGCACCGGGCCGTCCCAGGGAGCTGTTTGCTCCCACTATTTGTGCGACTCACGCCTCGCTCCGATTTTAGATGTTGGCAGATTGGCGAGTGAGATGAGCTGCGCTTCGTTTTTTATCTGTTTCATTTTAATTAGCAGATATCTTCTGCATGTACAACCGAGGACCCTTTCAAAGAACTTTTGCTGTGGGCGTACTAGTTGAGGATGAATTCAGACAACGGGTCACAATCTGCAACCACCGCACCTGGTGATGACTACCAATCATCCCCCCCAAGAAGAGCCAGCACATTCTCCATAAGGAATCCCGAGAACCAGGATCCCCCTACTATTGACATACATCCAGTTCCAAGCCCAACAGCCTCGATATTGCATGGATTATCCCAACCATCATTCCTTGATAACCAATTCCAATCGGATTCACTCCGAGATGGCACTGACGCTATTGTGACTGGAGGCCGTCATGCTAATGGGTCGGGTCTCTCGACTGGCCCCGGTCGAACTTTGTCATACAAGCGCCCCGCTAAGGGATCCATTTCAGGCTCTGAGGGTGATCGCTCAGAAGACATTACAACGAGTCAGACAATAAAAACCGTTTTCGATTTCGGGCTTAATTCATGTGATCGACCCGTGTCATCGAGCAATTCGCAACGTGACACAAACGATCATGAACAGGCTGGAAGTCCTATTGATGGCTATGCAAGTTCCCTTTCTGGCGTCGGAGGGGCCGGGAGCGATCTTCCCTTATCAGTTCTTGATCCCAGACAGATGGAGTCGGACTTTCCAAAGCTAGAGCCTGACGCTGATCTCAATCTCACAGTCAAGTACATAGCTGGTGACCTAAGATATGCAATGTGCAAATCTGCTGTACATGGCAATTACTTTCTCCCAGAGAATGAGCTGGATACCATCATAAGCCAGCACAACGTTCGTCGTTTATTACACAAGCAAAATCCTGGAAGAACGGGAAAATATATCGATTTTGCTGTTTGCAAAATAATGGACAAGAGCACTGGAAGACGTCGAATCTTTGCTATACTAATACTTATGGGATCAATCCACTACATCTTTGATTTCATCCATGCTGATGTCAATGATTCCAATCTTCCATTGAGATTTGAATGGAACAAGAAGGAAAACAAATACGATGTCTTTAAGTTTCCTGATTCGGCTTCATTGCGTTGCTGTAAAGACTGGCCTCCTCCCGAAATCCATTTCTTCGAGACTCAGCAAATGGTTGTGCTGTCCCCTGTCTTTCAACAGCCCAAAGCCAAGTTGGAGAACTACAAATTGACTGATGAGACTATTCTTCCGTATCTTGAACACACACACACAACTAGCGGTGGATACGGAAACGTCTACAAAGTCAAGATTCATCCTGCTCATTGTAAACTTCTCCCATATGCAGTAAGTATGGACTGTCCTTCATTATGAATAACTTCTAACTATTTACATCAGCCCTATCTAGATAGCGACTCCTATTTTGCAGTGAAACAATTGCATATCAGCCAACGTGACCAGTTTAGAGAGGAGGTCGAGATTTTAAAAAGATTTAGCATCATCAATACGCCTCATCAACACCTGGTACAGCTCCTTTTGACCTATCAGTATCGAGACAGTCATTATTTATTATTTCACTGGGCACAGAGCAACCTTAAGGAGTATTGGAGGCAGGCCTCCAATATAGCACATACACAGCAAACCTTTGAGTGGTTTATGAACCAATGCGTAGGCATTGTTACAGGCCTTCAGCAGATCCACCGGGTCAAAAGCAATCCGACAAAATCAGAAAGTGCCGGTTTACTGGGCGCAGACATGGATAACAAGAATTTCGGCAGACATGGGGACATCAAGCCTGAAAATATTCTCTGTTTCCAGAAGGGCCGTGAGATTCATCTTGTCATTACGGATTTTGGACTATCACGCTATCATTCAAATGGGTCAAAATCACATACCAAAGACGTAAAGGGGTATTCAGGAACCTACCGACCTCCAGAATGTGATTCACGACATTTAATTACTCAGCGATATGACATGTGGACATTGGGCTGTCTGCTCTTGGAGTTTGTTTCGTGGCTAGTACTGGGCAACTTTGAAACGGAAATCGGGTTTGCTCGCGCACGAGCGGAAGATGACGACAATCAGAATTCAATTCAGGAGGACAAATTCTTCAACTTCCATGGAAGCACGGACGCCAAAGTGAAGAAATCCGTCACTCAGGTACCAATATAATCGATAACAACCCGACAGAGTGCGTGCTAACGAAAGTTGAGTGGATACTGAAAATTCGTCGTCATGAAGATTGCCCTCCGTTCGTCGAAAAGGTCCTGGACCTGGTTGAGGCTCATCTCTTGGTTCCTAACTCAAAGGAGCGGTGGGAATGTCACCAAGTCAGACAAGAACTAGAAGAAATTCAAGCGTCTCTTGTCCAGTCAGTCAATTCCGCCAATGCTATTGGAAATGTTTCTTCTGATGACAAAAACTCTAAATCCACGGTTCGTTCCCATAGCTATAAAGAAGCTTTGAAGCTAATGTAACATCTTAGGCCGGTGAAATTAAAAGCGAAAGTCCTGAGCAGCTAGAGGACGATCCCATATTGCCAAGAACCTTTGGTCAAAGAGGTCCTGAGTTGACAGCAGATTCTTCAGCCAACCCCTTGTCTATTTATTCAAAGAACACCACCCCGCCCGACACGCAAATCGAACTGGACCCAACAAATGGCATGCCCGAGTCCAGAATTTCATCTACCTCAGAAGCCGCGGACAGAAATGAAGATGCCAGAATCACTGGTGAAGCGGACACAAACGTGTTGAAATCAAAGATGGACTTGATCAAGTTCTTTGAACAGATCTCTTCACCCACAAGGGACGAGGGAGATGAGGCACCAGAAAATATGGGACCAACAGATACGGGTCTCCCCATAATAATGGTGACCCCGAATATTCCTCCGAACACAAAAGTATCTCCGAGCCCAGATATATCTCCGAGTCTACATAGTGCTACGAAAGAAAGGGCTTCTCCTGGCGAGGCACCGCCCCCAAAGGACATTGAAAAAGACTCGGAAGAAACTCCGGATATTAGCAAAGCAGACTTTAACAAGCAAGCAAATGATGATTCGCTGCGCTTGCCACAGGCGGTCGCATCTCGTGGATTAAAGAAATTACGACGCGTTTGGTCTAAGCGTAAAGAGTTGGTTGACAAGTTTAAGAAGCGATTGAGATTCTTGTTCTTCCGTCGCAGAGAGATCGCTGTGGAGCCTTGCTGAAGAGCCCGCATTTCAAGGCTCTAAATAACCTCACGACCGTCACGACCAGTAATGTCCCAGGACTGGTGGGGATGATACGATGCGCCAGTTCATCTACAGGGGCTTCTCGTATAAAACATCACTTTCAGACCTTGACAGGGATTTGGCCGGGTCCTGCCAAGACTCGGGCCAGGCCGTAACGGGTTTGGGTAATTAATTACTGGTTCAGCTGGGACCTGCCCAATGGCTCAGCACGGCAAATAGCAAATAGCCAACCGCAAACTGACATTTGGCGCTTCGACTGGATTGTTCGTCGTTATTCGTGGCTTATAAGAATGAAACTCTTTGATCCAAACTTTTCGATAATCTAATCAAGTTGGCAACATGTGAGGTGCAGCTTATAAATTGATGGTATGAGCATATGCCCTTATGCGATTTGCTTTTGGGTTGCAATAGAGTTAATACTAAGCTTCTAACAGTCTGTTTTTTACCGGCAGGGCTGAGGGTTCTGGGGTATGGAGAGGGCTAATTTACTCATGCACGGAAAGGATTCACATTCTGGGGCAAGTGGGGGACTGGGGTCCCATAATGCCAAGTGCAGTCAGTATTCATGATGGCCTGACTTATATAAGGAACGTGGCACATGCTGGGAATGGCTGTATGCTGTTTGCAAAGTCTGTCATACCTTGAAGTTGCCTCAATGTTTGGCGTGTCTGTGGCCATCGGGCCCGCGACCTTGTTCCTGGTCGGCCTGGCCAGAGCAGCGGGCAATGTCCAGTATATTACAAATTTGGAAATCTACAGCTCTCTCGTAAGTCACATTAGGTAGATTGTACCAGTTTCAGGATGTGAGATTGACTAATGATTATTCTTCCCCAGGCACCATGTGTCACAGAGGCCTTTTCCGATGTCATGAGCGTTCAAAACAAAACCCAGGGTTGTTCTGGCGATGCAACGCTTTTACAGTCATGCATCTGCACAAAGAATGCTACTTCTGTCTCTCAGTATGTTTCTGATAGGGTACTCCAGCGATGCCACCTTTTAAGAGCCCACGTCAGGTACACTGGAGACTACCCCAAGCCCACCAGAGACGTGTCATCGGCATCAACCATGATGGACGCGTATTGCAACCAAGACAACACATTCAATTTCTCAATGCCTTCAAATTCAGTAAATAGAAATATTTCGGATGTGTTCTCAACCCTGGCACCATGTGCTATGCAGGTATTAAACCTAGCTATAGACGTGTTGGCAAGTACATCACTTTCGAGAAAGCTTTCAATAATCCTCTGACCGTGTTAACAGACATATTATTGTCCCAGCAGCCCGGCTTTATTTGCACCTTGTGCGTGCGATGATGCAGAACACTCAATCTTTATTTCTACCTTGATAAAGACTCGGGTTGCAGAAGCATGCTCGTCTCATTCGGCCGATGTTACGTCGGCACAAGACTTGTTTCAGGCGTATTGCCTCTTGAATTCAGGCACTACATCGATGCCGACTCCGACTGGCCCAACAGGCGATATCACGTATGATATCACAGATCTTACTGAATACAGTTCTCTTAAGGTTTGTGAACAAAGAGCAGTAGAACTTGCGTCATCTTCCCAATCATGGTTTTGTCCAACTGGCCACCAGGCTTACGCATCGTGTCTCTGCATCAAGGAGAGTGTGTCGGAGCTCATGTCTAGCAGCGCTTTGATGGAGATAGACAGGCTGTGCACAACCAAGTATAGAGAAGGGTTCAACTCCGCGATGCAGGTGTTTAGTCTGTACTGCAGCGCAGCAAAAGGACAGACCGCTCTAAGCGTAGCTACGGGCGTCACATTTGACCATAAAGAGTCGGGCAAAAAGGAACTTGGGGGTGGTGTCATCGCAGGGATAGTCATCGGATGCGTTGCTGGTTTAGCGGGACTGGGCATTTCAATGTGGTTGCTGTTCGCAAGACGCCGCAAGCTTCGTGGTGGAGACTCGGGGAAGTCAATCCCACTGGAGAATCACACCCAACCAAACGCCTCCACTGGAAACGCGAATGTGCCTTCAGTATCAACAATCAAAGTTTCCGATTCTCGTGACAACATCTTAGCAACTTAATTATAATATTTTTATTTTATCTAAACATAATATATAAAAACATTATAAAATAAAATAAATAAAAATAAGATTTTAAAACGTAAACAGATTATTTCTCTTCACAAGATTAAACACCTTGGCCGCAAGGTATGGCTCTCATAGCTGATTTGTGCTGTAGAAGCTGTACGAATGGAGGCCTAGAGGCAATAAGGTTGGACTGCGAAGGATAAGTGGGCAAAAAGGTTGGCTATTGGGTTAAACCTAGCTACATAGCAAGTTCTCAACATCTGTTGGTCAAGACTGGTCACGTTGTATTAAAGCGCTGTGATTTGATTCGGTTCCAGTAGTATGACCAAGAAGGTTCTCCGCTTTTATAATCACCCTGGTTCTGCTCAGATATACATAAATCTCATCTGAATGTCTGCTACGCCTGATGCGGCCCTCCCAGCAGGCGGCCCATCCAGAAGTATATCTAACGAATACAAAGGCTAGCCCGGAACTGTAAGGAATAGTTCAATCCAGGCGCAAATTGCAAATCCTTCCGAACCCGAATTGTATGCAAAGTCCTGATATGCCTCCAATGATCCCACGGACCTTTGATGACACAAATCTTACTGCACAGTGCATGACCAACCTTTCTCAGCTGTGTCATTAAGTACCGCATTTTCGACTTCAAACATCTCCCCTTCTTCCTTATACGACGCAGGTTGTATACCAGTCCAAAGAGTCCCTAGGTCTAGGCTTTCGAGATTCGTGGTCCATAGAGATGGAGATGGAATGGATAACTTCCAACCCTGCTTGTTCGCTGCCCCCAGCAACTGTGCTATACTCACATTCACATCTCCTGGGCTCTTGGCACATGCCACAAACGTTGTAAGAACGAAGCGAGCAAATGGAAGCTGATCGTTCATTTCCTTTTGCACGTGGTATTGCCACAAACAAGAAGACTGTGGCAGGTCAAAGGGAACCACATTCCAACTGAAAACATGTCCCTCGACGGTGCGGAATTCGGGAATTTTAAATCCGATTGCCGACATTGGCCATGCACAATAATGCACATGCAGCCTCCCTTTTGCAAAGACAGCATCAGGGTGGACAGATTTGAATCCCCGGGCAAAGCTGAGGAGACTGTCAGGCAAAGGCGTGGCTTCAGCAGACATTAGATGCCTTTGTCGAAGTAAGCTGTTTTCCAAGGATGTTGACGAATAGTCGAAGTAGATATCCTCGATCCCATCCGTGCCGGGAGAAATATACGAGGAGGCGAGCGTCGGCTGTAGTTCTTTGACCATAGTGATGAGCCCTTTCAATTCCATATGGGCCAAGATCCTAGTTGTAATCAGGATGTCCGATCTTGTTGGTTTACTTTTACCAAGGCCACTGATAAACTCAGGCGCATCATCCGCCAGGTTCCATGCCCGTGCGCGATTTCCCTCGTAGTTCACGTTCGGAACGTGCAAGAACCCTGCAGGGGATAGCTTTGTAGAGGCATCTTCCAACCACTGTCGCTGATGATCATCTGGATTAGAAAGTTTCACGGCTCTATCCATGATGTACTCTGTCGAGGCTTCACCTGTAAGCTGCACGAGGGCGGATGCCACATCGTCTAGAATCGTGAAGCTAACCCCGGGGTCTCGGTCGACAATGATAAACTCGTAATAGTTTTCAATCATATTCTTTTCTCTGAGGTTCCGAACTAGGGTAAGGTCAGAGAGAATGTCCTTGAAGGATGATGTGACCTCCCAAGGCGTGTTCTGCAAGTCTTGGTCGGTAGTAGATGACCGAGTGCGTGTTATCCACAGAGTCTCATTTATCTCAGGACTTCGAGACACCACCCTGTTAGACTCCCTATCGTAGACCACTGTGATGTAGCGGTTTATACGATTTATAAGCTCTTGGATAAGATCCTGGGCTAGAGGCTCGTTCTTGGTCATTCTCCCCACCAGGTAGGAGCGTGATTGTCGCTCTATCGATCCTTCGTCTCTTGTAGTAGCTGAGATATGAAGGGGGTCCATGTACTGCTTCGAAACACCAATAAAGCCTTGAAGTGTAGCGAGTGGGCACTCCTGAGACACATCGTTGTCTTTGTCAAGCCATCCAAACTCATCCTCTTTGATGGGTTTATATCGGCCCAACGCAATTAGAGTTCTAATGAGAGATACGTCTTCGGATCGGTAACAAAACTGTTCAAGGTTCCACCAGCTGGCCTTGTCCGAAAAGCACGAGTGCAAAATATCCCAGCCTTCGATGGGCATTCTGCGCTGGCTATCTTCGGTCGCAACTAGTTCGCCTAGGATAAACGTGGACGAAGCAGCGGGGGCAAGAAGATAATCGCAAATGGCGTCTCGCAGAAAGTGCAGTGTATCTTCACGACCGAACTTCTCAAAAAAGTTGACGTATTCGCATAATTCAAGTGATGAGCAGCTCCGGAGAAAGGTGTCGATGTTCCGTGTTCGATTTGCCTGTGCCAGCATATCGGTATCACCCTTCCAAAGCAAAAACTCGCGAAACACGAAACGCAAAATATAGCCTGCTTGATTGATGTCCTGCTGCGTACATTTGCCAGAATCATCCAGGGACGGGACAATAGCGTACAGCTTTTTCACAAGGTCCTCGATATTCATGCGCATCTGACGCTTAATTAATTTGACGGGGTGATTTGCTGATAAATGAGCGAGTTCAGACATGGGCCGCTCCGGTGAGATCAATGATATAGCGACAGACTGGTCGAAACTTCCGGCTTCACTGGACTCAATGTTGTCGAATAGTTGGAATGGCCTCCGGGCGTATGGTCCCGGCTTCATGGCTCGGTCCAGGGCGTTAACGTCGGCCTCGAGCTTCAATACGCGTTTGAGGTGCGCCTTGTTCTTTGCGTACTCGCCGACGAAGCGACGGTTAAGCTCATTTCTCAAATGCAGAGTCTGTCGACCCCATCTGACCTTTTCCTTTCGCTGTTCCACTTCGAAGCCTCCATCGGGCTCAACCATGCGGCGATATCTTGCTTCTGTGCTCTTGTATTGTTTGTATAGAGATTTGTACTCCTGGTTGTGATGTGGGCAAAATTTGTGGATTGGTTCCTGCGTGAGACTTCTGCAACTTTCGCGGTTCTGCAGCAGGGCACCGCAGTAACGAGGTGCGCGGGTTTGCCATGTCTGAATGAGATCGTCTTCAGCCATGCTTTGTGTTGTGTCTGTACTATTAGCGTTCAAGTCCATTGATTCCAGGTTATAGCGATACTGGGATCATAGATGCTGAGATTTTACCGCCTAAAGGGCTATGACGACAACACACCAACAACAACGCATACAACAACATCACGTTGGGCCATTGGGTGCCAGTGGGGATTCCCGCGTCTTCCTGTTGGTCAGGCCACCAGAATCAACAACACATGCACGCGCGGATTTGTATCACCCTGGTCACGTGCAGCCGCTACGTATGCAGGCCAAGTGCGTCTGATTCGACTGACTTATTATCGGACGCCTGCGACGTGTCATAGGCTATTCTTGAATACTACTGGTTCAAGAAACAGTGGAGCCTTTACGAGGCCAAGTCGCGTCAACTGAGGGTCAGATTATTTGTCAGTTTCATGTGTTTGCCGCAAATCCTGTTGAGTTCTTACTCCCGCTATGTATTTATTTGGTCCTCAAAATTCTTGATCAAGCTTAATAGTGATTTTAGTCAATACCAAAAAACCAAACGATTGCATCGAATTCACTGCCTTTTTTTGCTTCGTATCGCACCCATATTCTATCCAGGCAGGATTATTGATAGTGCTGCAGGTTCTCAAGCCATCGAATTGACAGATATCATGGTCACATTGTCACTGTTCTATATTATGCCGAGAGATGTCTGTAAGGCTATGACGCTGCGTGAACGCACCAATTCGATCATCTACTACAGTTTTAATTTGACTTTTCAGGTCAATGTGCGTCGGAAAGATGCACGTGACGGTTACCAAAGGACGAATGATAATGATTTAATAAGCGCTAAACCTCGACATGTCGTCCACACCCTGGATCAGGCTGAAATCATCCTCCTCCTTCTCTGCCATAAATGGCGTCGGCAAAGCATACTGAACACAAAATGAACTCTGTACAGAGTTTGATAGCCAATGGACATAGCGGAGTGCATGTGGGAGATATTCACAACCACAATGAGCCCAGTCGCACTCGCTGCCTCGCTGACTTGTGCGTGACCGACCCTCGCCTGGATAAAAAGCGCATAGAAGAGACCAAAGGTGGCCTTCTCAAGGATTCATACAAGTGGATCCTCAATCACCATGACTATCAGGGATGGAGGGACGGTGGAGACCATCAGTTATTGAGGATCAGGGGTGGTCCAGGTATGGGCAAGACCATGCTGCTCTGCGGTATTATAGATGAGTTGTGTAATCAGGACGACACACTTGTGTCCTACTTCTTCTGTCAGGCCACTGACCCTCGCATAAACTCCGCTGTTGCCGTTTTGCGAGGTCTTGCCTTTCTCCTGATCGACCAACAAGATTCGCTCATCCACCATTTACAGGCAAGGTATGAAGTTGCAGGAAAGAAGCTCTTTGAGGATACCAATGCTTGGTGGGCCATGTCCGAAATTCTGACCAAGCTCCTGGGAGATCCAAGCATGAAGAATGCTTTTTTAATTATTGATGCACTAGACGAATGCCTGTCAGATCTCCAGAATCTCTTAAACCTGATAGTCAGCTTATCTTCAGAGTTTCCTCAAGTCAAGTGGATTGTCTCAAGTCGGAACTGGCCGGATATTGAAGAGCAGCTAGATGAAGCACAGCATAGTATAAAATTGTGTCTGGAACTAAACGAAAATCCAATATCTGCAGCCATTAACACATACATCAATTACCAAGTTGATAAATTGGCTCGGCAGAAGAAATACAACAACGCCATGCGAGATTCTGTTCAGCATCATTTATCGACGAAAGCGAACAACACGTTCCTCTGGGTAGCTTTGGTATGCCAAAGCCTTTTAAAGATCCCACGGTGGAACGTCATTAAGACCCTCGACGCGTTCCCTCCTGGCCTGGATGCTCTGTACAAACGCATGATGAATCAAATTAGGACCTCGGATCATTCTGAATTATGTATGCGTATAGTAATGATTTTGATGATTGTGTACCGACCCATTACCATACACGAACTCGCATCTCTGTCTGTTGATCTAGACGACATTTCCGATGATTTGGAATCTATTACACAGATAATAGAACTTTGCGGATCATTTTTTACCATTCGAAATAGGACGATATTTTTCGTGCATCAATCTGCTGAAGAGTTTTTGCGAACGGTAGCATCACAGGAAAGTCTTCATTCAGACCTGGACTATTCTCACACTGCAATCGTATCCAGGTCATTGGCTGTCATGTCCAAGTACTTGAAACGCGACGTGTATGGCTTGAAAGCTCCGGGCCGTCTGGCAGGCGAAATCGAGAAGCCTGAACCGGACCCATTAGACCCAATAGAGTACAGTTGTATCTATTGGATCGATCACCTAATGGTGGCCCTCAACCACAAGGCCCTTGATTCTGGGTATCTCTGCGATGGGGGCAAGATCCACCGGTTTATTCGCAATCATTATTTGCATTGGCTAGAAGCCCTTTCTCTGTTAGGTAGCATGTCCAAAGGAGTGCTAGCCATTCAAATGCTTCAGCTGGCTGTCGTACGTGGTCATAATTATATAATCCATCATAGACTCACCTAACAAATGTCCAGGGAGCCACGGGAGTGCATAGTCTAGAAGCACTGGTGCGTGACGCGCGGCGGTTTATCGTTTACCATAAACGCTCTATAGAGATTGCTCCATTGCAGGTTTATGCTTCTGCACTTGCGTTCAGTCCGACCAATAGTCTTGTCGTAGACCTGTTTAAGAATGAACAGTTGGACTTGATCACACAAAGGCCGAACCAAGAATCAGACTGGACTGAGCGCATACAAAATCTCGAAGGCCATGATGATGAAGTCACCTGTATAGCCATATCAGCAGATGGTCTGCAAATTGCTTCCAGTTCATACGACAGCACAATCAGGATATGGGATACATCAACAGGCCAATGCCTCCGGACACTCGAAAACCAGGACCAGGACATATTCTCAGTTCTCTTTTTGGGGGGCAGCAACAGGGTCGCATTTGACTTGAATGATACGATCATGATATGGGATGTCAAGGCGGACAAATGCGCCGAGATGACACAAAGTCACAAAGACCTCATTCGTTCTATCTCTTCCTCGGAAGATGGCCAGTGGATTGTATCAGGTTCCTTTGATCGATCAGTTAAAATATGGGACGTGTTGAAACGTGAGTGTATCCAGACCCTCTATGGCCATGAGAATACAGTCGGTTCGGTCCTATTTCTGAAAGACAACCTGCACGTTGTATCAGGTTCATATGATGCAACAGTCAAAATATGGGACATATCAAAAGGCGTGTGCACTCAAACGTTTGTTGGCCATGCTTATACTATCAGCTCAGTTATTGCATCCAGAGACTACCAGCAGGTTATCTCAAGTTCTTTGGATGAGACAATCAAAGTTTGGGATGTGGTAACTGGCGAGTGCCTGAAGACCTTCCTGCCTCATTCCAAGCCAGTACTCTCGATGTCTCTATCTAAAGATGGCCAATACATCGTAACGGGGTCGTATGATTGCACAATTAAAATTTTGAATTTCAAGACGGGTGAATGCCTGCGGACGTTTACGGGCCACGTCGGGCCTGTGAACTTTGTCTCTTTCATGACAGGTGACAAGCGAGTCATATCTGGCTCGCACGCATACACCATAAATATTTGGGATGCTTGGTCAAGAAAAAAATACGATTCACCTGAAAAACATGATGGCAGGGTGAGTTGCATGACACTATCAACAGACGAAAAGTGGATTGCGTCAGGTTCACATGACTATACGGTCAAGCTTTGGGATACAGCTACGGGAACACCCCTCCGTACCCTGAAAGCCCACGAAGAGGAAATAGAAGACGTAATGTTTTCATCGGACAGTCTGCGGCTTGTCTCAGCTTCCCGGAACGGAACCACAAAGATATGGGATAGAGAAACCGGGATCTGTCTGCAAACACTACATGCCAAACTAAACTATTCGAAATCGCTTTACTCAATTTCAAATGGTGAGCGGCTTGCAATAAAGTCAGATGACTGCACCATCAAGCTCTGGGATATATCTTCTGGCCAATGCGTCCGGACAATAACAACAAGCCAAGAAGTTAGAAACTCATTCTTGCTCTCTACAGATAGCCAAACGCTTATTTCAACATCTCGTGACAACACAATTGAGATCTGGAAATCAGGAACACACCCACCCCTCCAACAAACAGTCCACTGTCATATTGATGGTGTATCAACCCCACTCGCGCTATCCCCAGATGGCCAGCTCCTTGCATCGAGTATCGACAACGGTTTAAAGAAAACTGTCAAGATTTGGAACACAATTACCGGTTCCTGCCTGTGGAAGCTCGAAGATACGTTTAGACCCTTGTGTATGGCTATATCAACTGACCTCCGAAGACTTGCAATGGGTTCATGGGACGGCACGGTCCAAATTTGGGACCTCATAACAGGCTCACGTCTCTTGACTCTTCAATTAGCAATAAGATTGGTGCGGTTGTCCTTTGACCCGTCAACCAGCTATCGTCTCATCACTGAAGCCGGACTCCTAAATCTGGACCTGTGTGTGGATGTCGGACAGGATTCTAATCTCGATGCAGGAGCATCTCGAGTTCTCAACTACTCAGGTTACGGAATAAGCGCCGACGGTGCGTGGATTGTACGGCATGGAGAGAATATCCTGTGGTTACCGCCAGAGTACCGCGAATCGCAATACATCGTAAGCGGGTCAGTCGTTGCGATAGGGGCGCATTCGGGGCGTGTTCTTGTAATGCGATTCGCTTAGGGTGTGAAGACTTTGTGGTTGCATGAGATTAGGTTCGCGGCTCACTTACAGGACGGCCTCCCATGATCTAACTGATCATTCAAATTCTTCTTTATCTTGGTTCAGAGTGATAGCACTAAAGATGGGGTCTCAGCCCTCCTTCAAAGGGACTGGCAATTTCTGTCTTGCAGTTTAATTCATCGCATTTCATTGGTTATTGATGGTTTCATATTGACGAACTAATATCTGAAGAATATGTTTTTCTATACCTCATTTTGATATCTCTTCGAACCCAGACTCCCTGACCACTTTGTCATACTCTTCATTGAGCTGTAAGCTCACTTTTTGAAGTCTGTTCACTTTATCCCACACAAACTGTTCGCAGTAGGATTCATTTCGGATCAAGTTCCAATCAGATCCCAACGATTCAAACAACCGCTTCATCTCATGAACTCCCATCCCATCAATGGGAACTCTCAACACTTTGACGAAATACATCATGACAAAAACTGCCATTGCTTGCCGGAGGGCGTCATCCACTTCATTAATGGTCTTGCGTGCTAAAGAACGAGGAAGAAGTCAGCAGTGGCCATCCATTGTTATCTAACATATACTCGCCGCTTTTGGCAAGGTCTGCCTTGCGCAAGGCTGCATTTTTCTTCAAATGTTGGGTGACTGCCACGGCAGGGCCGCCCACAACCGCTGCCACACCTGTTGCCCCAGCTCCAATCACAACTTCAGCTGCAGACGGAGCTGATTCCGTGATACATGTCAAAAGGCTAACCGCCAGATCAGGGTTCCAGAAAGCCAACGCAGCTATTGCCCCTATCGCCGCCGTTGTAAGGACGGCTGTGTTTCTATTTCTCCTATGATTGAGGGCCACTTGCTGATGCGCATCGGTGATATTCTGCATTGTTCTTCTATATTCTTTCATCTCTATTCCCGCCTTGTGTAGTCCTTGGATCGTGTCAATAATCTCTTGATTGGTCATACCTGGCAGGAAGGGTCCAGTTAGCCACTGCATATAAACAACTGGGCCCAATACAGACTTTTCCCCTCTAATATTTTTGTTATATGAGGCAATAGATCATTTCCAGTGTCACGAAGCTTGTTGAACGACTTTGAAGCCCCCGTCAACATGGTTTGCAATGAACTGTCGTCAGTGCCGGGTTTCCTATAGTGCTTTTCAAGCTATGACATAGATTAATGATGTTCCAATGGCCATGTCACCAGGTTTCTCACATCATTTAGAAGCTCTTCCACCCAAGGGCACCGAGATGCGACTTCTCTCCATGCTTCCTGGACCGTGGTATACGTTTCCCAAATTTGGGGCGCCATCGTGGGGGCCTGGTACACAGCAATTGCATAGGCCACGACAGATAGAGTCTGGGCCGTTTCGATTCCTGCGGTGAAGCTACGGCCATTTATTAGGTGAACTCATTAATTGTAGAATTAACGCTTACAGTTCTATCAGAGTGCCATCATTATTAACGGTTGCAGGAACTATAATTCTCTCAGTAGTCATTGTTAACGGAAATAGGACGACGGCATCCGTGAACCCAGTCGCAATGCCCGGATTGGCCTCTGACGAGACAGGGTATATGTTCATGGAGTAGGGTTGGCTGCGTATGTCCTTGATAAAGAACTCGTAAATGCTTTTCGGCGCAACCTCACAGAACAAAACACGGACACTCGATTCGGGGGTCTCTCTGGGGTCGTGGGAGGATGAGGGGCGGCGTGTAAAGTCAATCTGGAGACGCGTTAATGCTGCATTTTCGAATAGTCCTTGGTACGTCAGTTCCACTCACCTCTACTGGAACGAAATCATCTCGATTGCTACTATCAACGGGTTCGACTGCCTCTGTCGCTGACAAAACCCAATGCTTCTTGATTCGTTTCGGCAGGTGTCTCCCTAAATGCGCTGCGAATTTGGCGTTATACTCGGGACATCGTCGCCTCCTGGTGTAATGCCAAACTTGAAGCCGCACAACCACGGGCTGAAGTGTGGACAGTGGCAAATCCGTTGACTGGGGTGAATGTTGGTTGACAATGACGGCCATGATCAGGCTCTAGGTGCAAGGTTGATAAGTCGACAAGCGCTGCTTCGTCGTTCTGAGGCGTAGAGAAGGGCAGAGAAGGCAGAGGGATATTTTATACATGGAAATCAGGCTGTACTGCGAGGGGCCTACGGAGGCCCTTCCATCCAGCCAAGGACGCCTCACTGCGGGCGCTGGTAAGACATCAACCATTTCCAAGTCGTTGCAACCGCAGTCACTTTGACACACTGGCATAGGGACGGGTAATGATTGGCTAGTGGTGTGGAGTCTATGTCCCCGGTTTGGTTTGGCGCCATGGCTCCAGCGAATCAGACATCCTGGCTGCTAAGCGAAGCGCTCAGCTCAAGCAGTGGCGCCTTCCCTGATTTCCCTGGCATCAGCCTCTCTCGGCTCTGGCCTCAGGCTACATGTCTTGGGATCAGGCGCAGCCATCAGCACACGCTCCTCGGCTGCACACGACCTTTCACCAACATCCATCGTCGTTAAGCGACATAGCGAGGATGAGCCAGATCAGCGACCGTCGAGATGCCCAGGACGATGACACTGCGGCGCTCGATCTATCCCGTCAACATCTCTTAAGAGCCCAAGACGATAGCATTTCGCGCCTCAGCCCTCGCCCAAATCATGTCGAAGATGCGATCGATATCTGGGAACAGTTCGAGGTTCGTCGCCGCTCAGCCAACTATTACATAGATCAGTACTTCGACTACCGTCGTCGCATTGAACAGGCGACTCCCTCCGACTACGACGCCTCCGGGTCGTCTCAGGGTATCTTTCCCCATCAAAAGCGCTCAGCCTGACCGGAAAAGGACTCCTAATTTATTCTCCCATCAACAGAAATTATCCTTGACAGTGAAGCGCAAATCGATAAAAAAGTGTGGCGAGTAAAGATTTCGCGTGATAATGCCGTCCAAGACCTGAAAGCCATGGACGCCATTATAAGTCACGCGAAAATACAGCCAAACCCTAGCAGATGGAAAGGTTCTCCAACTGCAACTGCATGGCATGTTCAATACCGCCGGGTACCACAGCGCAGCTATTTACTGACACGGCACCTTAGGACCTTGACATGCTGCGCTCTGGCGCTCCTTACGCCTCACAGGACATTATCTACAATTTTCAAATTCGGGGCCTTCGGAGGAATCATAAGTCTGTCGCTTCGCCATGTTTTATTCGCCTTTAAGCGGTATAGACTTAATCGTACTCATCAGAAAATTCAACAAGTAGTGCTGTTGTTTGAGATGGGGACAATTGATCGAGCAAATCGGCAAGCGGTTCATATTGAACCACTGAGATGATTATACCATTGATTGAGTGCTACAGTAACAAATGCAAGCGGGCATACGATAGAAAGACGGTGATTTTACTTAGTTGAACCAATTTTCGATTGCCTAGATCGTATCCAAGTCCACTGAATCAGCCGTGCTCCCTCAATTCATCATATAAATTTCAGGCCGAAACCAATAGCTGATAGAATTCACAACATATTTACAATTAGCTCAATGGTTTATGGGCTAGACGTGTATATTTATTAATCATACATTAAACTCCAACGCGATTAAATCCGAACCACCTTACCTTACCATTCATCCATTACGGTTCATGTACATGAGATTACACATATGGTGGAATAAATATGATTGAGGCTGGAGAATAAATGCGCAGGGTGGGGATCTTTTCAAGGTCGAAGAGTATCTCTTGAATGTTTAACCGTTTTGTTAATTTTAGCAAAATGTTCGTAGCCAAACATCCTTTCATAAAATTGCTAGACCAACAATGCTGGTCCTTTGAAGAGAAGCTGTAATTTAGATGTGCTGAAAAAGAAGCGGCAAAAAGGGCGCGAGTGAAGAGGGGTAAATGAGGACGGAGGCTGGGCATTGTGCTAACCCCTCGCCGCCTAGTTACGATGTATGGATACAGGGCGCCTTGAGTTGTGCATTCAGGTATACGGTCAAGTATTTGGAGCAGATGTGCTTCGGGTGCAGACTAGTACCACTGTAGTTTGGAGAATTCTGCTTCCATTCAAATCACACTTATTTCAGCACCTCCGAATGAGCCAATCAGGGTAATGAATTCTGATATTCAAGATCTTGGAAAACATTTTCACGTTGTACTCATGTCGTGTACGGCTCCAATTCCTGAAGCAGATATGCCGTATCGTATTTGAGCCACAGAGGGCTTTCTTGGCGGCTTACTTGGCGGCTTACTTTCGCTGACGTGGTGTTCGCCGATATGGTGCACATTCTGAAACCTTGTCAGCTGAGATTGTCTAGTTGCAGGTGGCTTGCATACTAGATTTACTTCTTTGAGTCCATTTATGAACTCTTTGCTCATACGATAAGCGCTGGAATCTACCAACATTTGCACCCCTGTTCCCAAATCCGCCACGGCGTTAAACCAAGGCGCGTGATCAGCTCTTGTTCTAGCCAATCTCACAGCTCAGGTAAAATTGTTGAGTTAAGCGCCCATTCGAAGGATATCATGAGCGCGTTGTCACGCATTTATGCAAGCACGTCTTTAAAGTTGAACGTGACTTTGGACAAAGCCTACCCTGCACACAGATTATTATTTTAGTAGCCCTCATTACCCCTTAAAAAGAGCATCAGTCTGTATTATTAATATTTTACATATTGTACTGAAAAATAATTAATGATATCTAGTCATGATAATCCCTTAGAGATGATTAAACAATCATGAAGTTCGCTAGCGTTTGAAGTCCGATGGTTCTTCAACCTGATCGGCAAGTGAATTTCCATCTATTGTAACCTTGCCCACGCTGGTAATATCACGTAATTGCTAACTTCCCCGAGTACCCAATGCCAAACACTTGACTTCCAGGCGAAAAAGCGGAGTAGTGACCGGAAATTTTGTCGTGGAGAAGTGCGCTGTGGGAAAAAAGTGGTATTTGTAATTAATTTCGGCTCACACCACTAGGGAGCTATTCATGCAGGGCATCGGGAAGATTATAACTCCAGAATATACTCATTTAGAATTTATTTCAGACCAGATTTGTAAAATATCATCTCACAAAAAATTTGATTGAAGTTGATTATTAATTGAGTAAATCGTAGACTGGACTGTTTTGGGTTCTACGTAGTTACTACATAAAATGCTGCACTAGTAGCTGATTTGACAATTGGGAAATAGCCTATGCATCCATTCAGCCAGCAAGCGCAATATTTCCGCCATGGACTCTTTCATCAAGAACCAATTTATCAATTCTCGCTCTCTCCAATATACTTACTACACGTCACCTTCGACAAACGCGACATCGGATCAACCTGCGTTGTTGTTGCTCCATGGATTTCCAGACTCAGCTCATATCTGGGCTGCTGTAGTTCCCTATCTGCTCGCCTTGGGTCTTCGCATCTTGATCCCCGACTTGCTTGGATATGGCGGCACATCGAAACCTTGGGAGCCGACATTCTTTAACTCCAGTGCCATGACAAATGACATTGCCGAAATTCTCACCCACGAAAATATCTCGAAGGTGATTCCAATTGGGCATGACTGGGGATCATTCCTTGCGCACAGATATTACCTTTTTCACCCCGAGCAAGTCGATGGTGTCGTCATGTCCGCGTTCTACCACCAGCCTCCGATTCGGTCCCCTATCAATATGACTGAAAAGATCGAGGAACGAGAACGAAGGATCGGCTACCCCCTCGGGGATTACTACGAATTCTTCGCCGGACCAGACGCCGCAAACCTGTTGTCTGGACACGTGGAAAGCTTTTTCAATGCCGGCTTTGGAGAAAGGAATGCCATGAACGAGACCTTTGGCCAGAGAGATGGGCTCCGAAATTGGTTGGCTGGCGATAAAAGACGATCCGTGATGGAATTTGCCACCAATCTATCCATTCTTAGCACCATGTTGGATACCTATGATCGCGATGACAGCTATGTGGCACCTGTGATGTGGTATCAAGCATATGTTCATAATATTCATTACGAGGTGGAACACGGCCTCCCTGCATCTGCGGACTTTGTCCAGGTTCCTCTCTTGCACATGGCTGGAAAGTTCGATCCCCTCGGGCCGCCTGCTTTATTTAACAAAACGGAAGTTGGGGCGTTTTATGCAGATCTTACTACGGAGGTTCTAGACTCGACTCATTTCTTGACCATTCAAAAGCCCAAAGAGATGGCTCAGACTATCATCGAGTGGATGCGGTCAAGGGCTTTGGTCAAATGAAGGCTGATTAGCCATGGTCATAATTCTTCTAGTATTCATGACAACTGACGTTGTGTTTTGTATGCTCATGGCAAAACACTACATGCTGCAATCCTATAGGAATATATAGATAGGTAGAAGTATAATATGAATCTTGGAATAATCATCAGGCGCGTCCGTGAATGTGATATTAGCACAATGGAAATGTCATGCTTGGATGGGTAATTGGCATACCATGAATCTAGTCGTGGACTTGGGTGGAGTATCTGTATTAACGGTATTACCAGTAATAATAAAAATAGACAGGCTTGATGAAATTCTGCTGTCGCCTTCAACGTGAATATTGTAGACCAAGAACTTACGTGTTTCAATCACGCTGACTACAGCGGGCCGATATTGTCCGCCGCGCGTGTAGAGCAGGCTGATTTTGAAGTTTAGTATTTGCATCTGTTTGTGGGTGAAATTTTGTATCATTGAAAGCACGGTCTTATAAGCTGGTAGATTTGTCCCTACTTATTTATCTATCGTTCAATTTTGGCCTTATGCGTAGCAAGAAATGAAAGAATACGTAGACTTTATCCTTCTCGTCCACAGGCGGATCCGACTTTCGAAAGAATGTGATTTCCAAAGACACTATCCCATGTACCATCGCATAGAAAGTCAATAAGTTGAAGGTTTATGGCTTATGGTTCGTCTTGGCCTATGCCTCTGTTTTTCCGTCAACGTCGGCATACGGAACCGACCGGTTAAGACGCGACCAAAGCTTTTCTCCCTCGCTTCCAAACGGAGGAGGAATAAAGCCATTAAGTCTCCAGAGCCTACGCTCTGTCTCGTCGATATGATACTCATAATCATAGTCTTTGTCCTTGATGTGAGGCTTGAGAACATCTTCCACTCTAGCCGTGCATGCTTTGTACGTCTCGTCGGCATTATCCATGCGGACGGCAATGTGGTCGACTACCAGTCTGATGAAAGGCTTTTCCGGTATTTCGCCACCAACCCAAGTCGACCCGGTCGGCATTTCGATGAATTCGACGACGACATAGAAGGCCGGAAGACCAATTCTGGTGTAGAGGGTTGTGATGTCCTTGGACAGTGCTTGCTTGGACGCATTGTCCTGGAAGGTTCCAGGAGGATGGAAAACGACCCAGAGAGGCATGGTAGAGGGTTGAAGTTTGGTGGGATGACTAATGTGTAGATTGGAAAACGGATGTGGTGGAGGTTGGAAGTGAGAATGCCATGCTTGACAAGTGGAATGATTAAATATATTCATATTCACTACACACTCAGCTGGTTAGGCACATTCCGATGCACTGTGTTACAAACAAATTCGCACCTGAATCACCCGACGGCTAGATTATTATTTCTGGTGTCGAATTACGCCGTCAAATCCAAGCGTCTTGTCAGCCAAAACTTGTGGGGAAAAGGGTCCACCCACAAAATATGGGGCCGGACAGATTATAATTGTAAGTCCGCCATGATCTGCCAGATGCGTACCAGGGTGACCTTGCCGAAATGAATGCAGTCGCAAAGTCTCACACGCCCGAGCACACGGCGAGTGGTGCGAATCTCAAGCAACGATTGACGCAATGTGTGTCTGGCCTTCCACTTTCCCCGCTTCTGATGCTGGGCGGATTGATTTCCAAGCTCGTCATTAGCGGTGCTGAATCTATCCGAGAGCTGCGATACTGCTCGGCCCGGGAATATGCCTTAAAAGAACGGCCCAGCCAACACTGATGGAAGAACTTATCCTCAAGCACTTCCACGCATCCATCTCTCACACACTCACACATCTCTCAAACCACCCAATCATGTCTGACTCTCTGGTTTTCATCACTGGTGCCACTGGCTTCATTGGCTCCCAGATTACGGCGACTGCGCTGCGGGCCGGATACCGAGTCAAGCTCAGCATCCGCCGAGCAGAGCAGGAAGCCACATTGAGGGAGACATTCAGCAAATTCGCCGACAAGCTGTCATTTGCGATTGTTCCCGACTTTACACTACCCAACGCCTTTCGCCAGGCAGTTCAGGGAGTCGACTACGTGGTTCATGTGGCCTCTCCGATGCTTGGAAAGGGAAATGACTTTCGGAAGGATTACATCGAGCCGGCTGTCACGGGGACAACATCAATACTCGACGCCTCCACCTCATCCCCTTCAGTCAAAAAGGTCCTGGTGATGTCTTCTATCTTGGCCTTGCTTCCCCTGGGAGCCCTGTTCCAGAAATCAGAGCAACCCGTTCACATTAAAGGTTTGTGCTCCACTCCTACCTCAAAGACTGGCTAACTGATTTTTGTTTTCTTTTTTTAGAAAACTCTGGTATCAAGTACGAGGTCGACCCTGACATGGACTTCCCAGTACCTGAGCATAGCCATGGAATCAAGTATCAAGGTTCCAAGATCCTTGCCCATCAAGCAACTCAAGACTGGCTGCAACAACACAAGCCCGCATTTTCCGTCTTGACCTTTCATCCCACATTTGTTGTTGGCCCCAGTCTGCTTCAGAAGACACCAGAAGCCATCGACAGCATCAACAAGTTCTTCTTCGATACGGTCAAGACTGGCTCAGTCGTGGTCCCGCCCGTGCTGGTCGATGTGCGCGATGTCGCAGATGCATTTGCCAAGGCTCTTGCGGCCCCCGCCCCATCCGGCCGTGAGTTTATCTTGTCCGGCCCGCCAACCAGGTGGGCCAACATCACCGATGTGGCGCAATCGCTGTACCCAGGTCTGGTCACGAAGCCAATTGCTTCTGTCCCTGCTGCCTTTTCGGTAGAAACAAAGGGCGCCGATGAAATTTTGAGCATCAAGTGGAAATCGCCCGAGGAGCTTGTTCGCGGAGTGATTGATCAGCAGCTTGCTCTCCTGAAAAAGGGACAACATTAGTAATATCATGAGGCGAAAAGATACGTCTAGTTATTTGGCTAATAGATTAAAACTGTGTCTCGAGATCTTTACGTCGGCAGTGTTCTATTCCCACACCGAACCCCATCGAATTGACATGATGTAACAGGCGAAGGCTGGATGTCTATCGCGGGGTTTTGTCCTTCTCATTTTTCCATTTCATTTCTTGGGTAGCCTTTCATTTTATACCGATTAAACTTTATATGATGTGAGCATTGGTTGCGAAGCATCGGAGTCAATTATAAATCGATCCGATTCATTCCACCCAAAGCGGGGCAGCTGGAACAACGTGTGGCCAAATTTCCCCACTCTATTATTTCATACTTATATGGGCATGACCAATGCGCCAGCTTGACCGCGACTCATCTCATTTTGCATCACAATTTATCAGGGCAATTTACGTGCAGACAGCTCGCAGCTCGACACTTCCCACAATGGGCGTTGCCGCAGACGATCAAGTGAATACTCGACCCAATATGAAACCACGCGGCAGACCCCGGAAAGACTCGACAAATGACCCAACCTTGAATGTAAGGCTGAGCTCGCAGCATATGTGCCTCAAGCACCGTAGATGCTGAATACCCGCAGGCTCGAAGGAAGAAGAACCGTGAGGCACAGCAATCATTTCGACTTCGCCAAGAAACAGTTGCCCCAAACCAGAAGAGACCTCAAAACGCAGAAGGCCTTACTGGCCGCATCATTTCCATATTTGTGTCTTTTATTGATGACATTATGCAATTGGAGTCCATCAAGCAGGATACATTCGTAACAAGCAAAATTCATACAACACTCAAGTCCATGATTGAATTGACGACTGAGCCGTACAGCGCCAGCATTTACGTGGATACAATGCCGGGCTCATTTCTGAGCTCCATGGACTACGCACAGAATACACCATCAAAGCCAGGCTTAAATGAAGCACCCTCTATCGGGGGAAATGAGCCGAGGCTTCAGGAACAAAACCAGAACAATTCCGTGGCGACGAATGAAGTATCGATCAAATCATCGGAGCCCGTTGTTTTATTGGACATGACAAATTTTAACATCCCTGACCTTGATTTGAAAATATGGTCTAACCCTTTCGGCAACGCCCTGGAAAATCAACTGCAACCCAAATTAGCAGAGAGTCCAGAGGCGGCAGCGAGTTTATTCGACAAGACCTTGAGCATTAAAATTGTACGAGCAGCGATGGAATCCGCATATAATGCGCTTCTCAGTCCCAATGAGTGGACAATGACGGTTTTCGGGTCAACCTTGCGTCGATTCTCCCGAGACCAAATTCTAAATAACTTCCGCTGGACTCTTGGTCCTGGATCCGACAGCTTGGCCAGCTTGGCAACAAACCAAATAGAAGAACCAGACTTCGGAGCAGGGCTGTTCTACGATTGGACACCTGTCGACTCCATGCATAAAAATAGAGAAAATAAAGGCCATCTATGCAACGCAGATGAGGTGGTCAAGTTCATCCGAAAGCGATTTCTTGGAAACTTGAACGAGGATAGCCTTTGGATGATATCTCACACTGACCAGCAAACGCATCCAGTAGCGAAAGAGAACGCATTTATAACTCCTGCATGGTTCTCTGGTCCTGAAATCCCGCTGCAAACCAGCCGGGGAACGAATGAGGAGCAGGTGCAACACACAAGCATGATGGTGGTATCAAAGTCTCTCTTTTTATGTAACATTATCAAAGTAGGTATATGCTGCGGCCTTGGCCCAGGATTTCGAAGAGATTATTTGGAGGAGGTCCTCCGTGCCTCTGTTGTACCAGGGCCAATGCTGACACAAGACATGTTTGGGGAGAATTCAATCAGGTAGTATTATATTTTCTGGGAAATCACAAAGAATCTTAGAGGTAGATGGAGACGTGGATAATAAAAATGGTACGTCTGGTTGTGGGGTGCTCGACTTCAGCAACCTCACGACCGCACTTTTTTGTCCTTTCCAGTTCCGCTGAATGATGAGAACTAGATGTGTATTTTGATGTACCTTCTTGGTTACGCTGTTCATGAGAGCTCACCGCTCCGCTGAGGTAAGATTGTAATTCAGCGGTGCATTATGAATCTTTCGTCCGACGTCCAGGCATATGGGCACAACTAGAGAGAAGTGCATCAAAACACCCTACTCGGGGGCTTACATGTACCAATTCAAGTCAATCACAACGTCTCACCAACTCCTGCCAAGGTCCATCGTTGATTGGAGAGACCAGGACATACTCCACTCATTAGTGCGGGGTCGCCCTGGCGTGTCATCATTTACCAGTCCATGATTACGCCAACTGATGCTCTGGCCTTCTTCTCCGTCAAATCCATCAAGTCCAGCCTCAGCATTTCTCCATGGACCCCGGAACATTCCCTCAATTCCCAAATCTTCCACCGGAACTTCGCCATCGCATATGGGACTTTGCGGTACGCCCGGTACCGGGCGACCGGCACATGCATAGATTCATCATTGTTTACCATCACTTCGGTCATCCTGCGTACTCTCCGCACCCAGTCCCTGGGAGCTTTTTGAAGCTGCACCCAAAAGGCCATAATGGTTACAAGGTCCAGCTGGCTGTTCCGTTGGGCCGTCCTGAGAGCGGCACAAACGATTCAGTGTACAATTTGGATAGCGGCCTGTGGATGGCGTGTCGCGACTCACGAGCCGCCATGGAGAGACGTTTTTTGAAGAATGAATGGTGGTCGTATTTAGAGATGGAGAACCGCCCAAAAGCGTTGCACAGCCCTGGCACGTACTTTGGTGAAGATGGTAGATCACACACCGCCTCATACATTGATCCTGATGGAGAAGAGAAGATCATCACCGTGCTCCCCAATACCGATCTAATACACCTTGATGCGCTGGGCCTTGCTTGTGTCGACTGGTTTTACTTGTATGCGGGCGACACTGAGACCGTTTTGGACTACAGGGGGTATGAAGACGCCGTACCAAAATCGAGCTTCCTCGGCTGCGACATAGCCATAGACTATGACCCGGCCATGCTGGATATTATGGAAGAACGACCAGTCCACAGATGCTTTACGGATGTCAAGATCAACGGTGAATCTATTGTGGAGATGATCAACATATTTCATTATGAAACCAGTCGCACATTGTGGTTTATTGACTACAGGCTACGAAGGCGGCGCGGAGAATCAATCGAATCACATCAACGGGAGGCCGCCGCCGCCGTAAAGTCGGATGCAGATTCACCCGGCAGTTCCAGAACTGTGTTCCATTCTGGTGGATCTCAATTCATCGAAGTCTCCCGCGACGACATGGCAAATTGGACGATTGAGCCAGAAGACGAGTTGAATAGCAACAATAACTCCGTTTTCGAGTTTTTCGATATTCTATTCGATCGTGGCGGCCCTCGAATCGAATTAGAGGATCCGGAAAGGTTAAAGGTCTTGGCATGCCAACCATTCTCAAAATCTCCAGCATCACGATCCATAAAGTCTTCAGAAATTCCATGCAAAACTTGTCACCCTCCTATATCGGCTAGAAGGAATGGACGGCTTGAGAAGGGACAGCCTGGTGATGAGGTGGATTACGATATGTCTTTAGGAGATCTTAATCTTTTTGATGATTGATTTATAATAAATATAGATAAAGGTTTCTTGGAATTACACACTTTACGAATAAAGCGTTCATATTTCTATCGGTCAGGGCGAATAAGGTGCGAATAATCATAGTAGTTATAAGGCCTCTGTATCTTTCTCTTCAGTAGCCCGTACCAGTCTGGATTTTAGCCGCAGTTGCAGGAGGCTTATGAATAACATCATAAATGCATACTCAAGATCAACCAGAAGGGACAAGCCAATCGAGCCCAGGTCCTCTTTTGAGGGAAAAAAGATGTTGATTTTCACAAATATCTAGTAACAAGGGCCAAGGTTGAATACCTACTGCCAGCTAGCTTGCTATTCCTGTTATGCAGGGTATAGCAGGACGATGCACAAAGTGTCTCGCGTTGATATGTTTAATGACATGGCTTCTTCATGCAGCATTCTATGTAATTTAATTATCTGCTCACACAAAGCCAGTGTACAGATTGGGCTTTTCATTAAAATTATACATTTCTCCACATAGGTTATTGTCATAATCGTTTCGAACGAGGCTAGCTCTGAAGAGCTGGGTAGGTAAATGATTCTTTTGAGAGTGGACTTTTGGTCCGTTAGGACAAAGTCTAATGCGAATCAACCGTCCCCGCTCTGAATGACCCGTTTCTTTGCATCCATGAGCTGGTCAAGAGTTTTAGTCAATCCCATTACTTGTATATCGAGGTCGCTGTTATGATATCTAATTAATTCACACATGAATGGCATCTAGGAATCACTAAACCCATATAAAATGCAGTGGAGTTGTCTTTCACAATACGCAGCAAAGAGAGAATGAAGTCCAGGAGTCCGCCTAATGTTAGAAATCGGATTCTTTCAGTTATTGTTATTTTGGTGCGGTCCCTGAATTTGCACAATCTAGACACAGGGAAACCGAATCCTCCCAGACGACAAAGCCCATGCCGGGGCCATAACTTCCCCTGGATCTCTTCAATCCCTTCAGTATCTACCATTATTCTTCGTCAAGAAGCTGGTAGCTGTTATACGGAGAACTGGCTGTCGGCTTGACCTTTTCGCCAGCCTTACGCAAAAAGCATGTCTTCGTACCCTGGTATAGGTAGATTGCTTGAGTGCATTTGAAGCTCTTCTCCTCGTTACATTTAAGTGCGCATCTGAAGCTCGAATCAACAGCCTTATCTATAATAATCTTTTCATTGGTGCCGGAGTCGCTTCCTGGAGAAATGTTAATCAAGTTCCCACTTGAAAGTATAACACCAGCATGTTGCTCACTCCTAATACAGGTGATGAGGTACTTCCTGCCACCGATAGTCTGTTTGAAGCTGGCACCACCAGGTTTGCCGTGGCCTTTCAAGATGAATCAATATGACTGATATTGTATTTTTACCGCATTTGCATGCACTGAGTGGGATTTCAAGTACTTACAGGGATACTGGTTGGCAGGTGCAACAGTTGGAACGGCGCTTGACGTTGTTGAAGTTGTCAAGGTGGATGGCTGGGTTGAAGATGTTGAAGATGTTGAAGATGAGGACGATGAGGACGATGAGGACGATGAGGACGATGACGACGATGACGACGTGGACAATGTGGACGACGTGGACGAGGATGATGACGATGAGGACGATGAGGAAGATTCTGACCCTTTGTCAGGCGTAGGTCCTGGTTTGGATCCTTCGACCTTCTTCATATAGACCACGCCATCATAGCTTCGTTTCGTGCTCCAAGATAGCCCACTGTTGATATAACACGAACTAGGCTTTGGGGTGAACAAGCCGTGAAATAACCACCATGGGGCAAGTTGAAAAGGGTTATTAGAAGTCCACGAGCTTCCGGTGCAGCCAAAGTGATTTTTGCACATGTTGGCACAGACCTGGGGATTGGCAGCGGGGCGAAAAATACCATCATTAGGCCCTAGGGTGGCACACTCGTATTGCACGTAATACCCCTGGCTGATTTCCTCGATCTTACCGTCCAGCCTTGGGCACACGTAGTTGAAGTCATAGCCCTGAACCGTGGCAGCCAAGGCCAGGATGGAAAGGTGAACACTTGACACCTTCATATTTGATTCACCAAATAGTTTCCAATAAAAAATGATTTGGGGGTAAATGGCCTCAGTTTGTAGCTGGTTTCTGGTATCAATTTCTGGATATCGCAAATTTCCGGCTTGCAGAGCATTTTATAATTTTCATTCCTATCCACTTCCTGGCATATAACAGTGTCTCGTATCGGCACGTGCGAAAATATCACCAATGTTGTCACAACCTTCTGCGGCTCTTGCAACGGGATGTGCTACATGCGATCATCGGAAAACATCCATATTGAAATGATTGACTCCAACTTGTGGTTCGTTAGCGAAACCTACTGCTCGCATCACAATCACCTGTAGTGAAGGTTAATATGCAACATTATTATGTCGCCATGATGTGATGTGCGCAGTCTTTCAGCTATTCAAAAATCCACATATCACGGCTGTGACACTGGGCTCGACAGGTGACGACGTCAAATCCTCATTGTTCTAATCACACGATGCTTTTGACGGCTAAAGACGGCACGTAAATCACATATCACCTGGTCTAGCAATGAATCAACGAAACCTTATTCGTAGACAGCACATGCTAATATTTGGAGTATCTTAATCCATACGATCTTGATTCCATATAAGGGATGAAGCATGACATAAAACTTTTTAAGGGATCCCCTCAAAACTTCCCAACGATGGTCTCCAACAGCTACTCTGTTGTTAATTCTGATAATCACGAATTTTCTCTCAGTTTTCGTTATATTTTTAGTATTATTCCCTCTCGGAAGTTTCATTTCTCTCCAAATGGCTTCGCCATAGGTGTCTATGCTTCGTTGACGATGTTGGTGGTCATGCGGGATTTCCAAGGTATCACCGAAGTCAACTTTATGTCTCAGTACCGCAGGTACACGGTCAATACCAATGACCGCCTCGCAGCCTACTTCTTTTCCTTCTAGGTTCTGTGTTTTTAAAACACGCTCTCAAAAGAGCCATGTGACCTAGCGTCGCTCGGGAACTGCGTGCAGAAGTGAGACTCAGCTTTGTTGTTTGAAGTACGCGAACCTCACGGTTCATCACAACCTCGTCACACCTACCTCAACAAAATTTCATAACACAAGGGATATGAGGTTTTGATCCCTCAACATTTCGATGTGAGTTCGAGCTGCGGAACAATTCATATCATGGCTTACAAAATGCTCCAGTCACGTTTGTCAAATCCTACTTGATCCGATTGGATGAAGGTCTGGGACTTGAAAGTACGTAAACTACAAAATTTGTATTACAGTCTAGTAACTGGGGCTTTCAATGGGTTATTCCTTCCAGTGATAAAGGAGAATCTACCATACTAATTTCTCATTTCATGCTATTTTGCAATTGAAATATTACTCTTGCCTGCTTGCACATCTGTTACTAGTCCAGATCCCATTAATAAAATCAACTGAGAAATGGGAGTAATGCCATTTCTTTTGCATTATAACCTCCTGGTTTGACCATCTCACAATACGCCGAATAGACTCAGTATAAATCAGACCTATCTTGTGGGCACCACCAATTCAGGCACATCGGCCTTCGAAATAGCTTACAAATCCGTCCAGTCAGTCAGGTCTCAATTGGTCAATTGATTGACTTTTTTCAACGCCAGTGCATTAAGCTAGGGACAAAGGGCGTCAAATCTAAACCTATTTGACAGCGCTATGGCCGATAGGACAACCACAAAGGAAATATAATGAAGGGGTTTAAAGAAGGTAAATCAGAGGACTAAGGGAGGCTCTTGACATAAAAGTCACATCCAGTTCACGTCAGTCATCGTCCTTTAGCAAGTACCAGCTTGATCAATCCATCCTAGATCCGAAGAATTGCCAATCAGAAACGGTGTTCAGTATCTTACTCGAGATGGCTAAAGTTCATACTGTCATGATTGAGGAAACAAGAAAGTGGACAACAATAAACCTCATTGGCCCGACAGAATTGGATAACATCAGACCTTTAAACCGCAGCTGATACAAAGATGGGAGAGAATGCAAGAGGCTAGCACACCATGTGACGAATATCCTATATGTTTGTGGGTCCATAGTTAACAAGCACTTCGGAGTAGTATCGGCACCCAGAGTCTGCTGGGAACTACTGTAGCTTCCCAGTATCTGAGTGACAATGTGTAGAGTTCATGTCTCACTCAACAATAATGGTAGTGGCTCAGTCGAGCGCCAGTGATCTGGCAGAGGTAAACCGGGAGTGATCGGCGTATGCAAGGAGAGCACTTGTCTCACTCGCCATGCTACTTTACCGAGCTGGCCCTTGCCCTCATCTATTTTTATACACCGTGTCTTTCCCTTAGTGGGCTTTCTCTCTCTCCTCTTCAATAGTAAGTGGGTGCAACTGATATTGTCTGGAGAGTCGTTCCCCTTTTTTCGTTCCGACCAACTTACTCCCCTTTGAACAATTATCATGAGTTCATCAGACTCACTAGATTTCAAACTAATTCAAGATTGGCGCCCTCTGTCACCTAGCAGAGGAGAGCTTGCCGATAATGGACAGTTATGGTTTATACCAATCACTTCTGGGAATATATGCTGAATTCACAAACAGTATTATTTATTCGGCAGAAGGAGAGTGATGAACTAGAGTGTGTCCAATCCAATCGTGGCCATTTTGTGTCGCTATACAACATTATAGATACAGAGGACTCGTTTACCCGCAGCTAAGATACTAATCAGTGATTGGGCCTCGATGGTATATTTTTCAAGAACCGACAACTAGAGATGTCTCATGACCTTAGTTTCCGGACACAGCCCTTACTCCTCGGGCTACCATACATGGACTGAGAATTCGTTCGGATTTCTACTTTGGCGGACCTCCCCAAAGGATACTTTTGTCAGTTTGATTGCTCATTTGAAATCATTTTGAATTTCACCAAATAGAGGCTCTGCAAGACCATGAGCAGCTTCAGCAATGCTAATCCTCGAAAAATCTGTACATGGCTCCCAAGCCGACACACCTACAGGCAACTCGGAAAATAAGAGCACCTTCATTTGAATCATAACCTAAAATATTTGGTCTGTCATTTCTTTCGCAAACCAGTGGCGTTGTCAGCCAGTAAAAGCGCAGATTCAACCCCCCAGTTTCTCTCTATGTTTCCAATATTAGCTCATTTTACTCGTCGATGACAGGTATAAGCAGTGATAGCAACTGCCGATTCAATGCAATGGTAGACAAATTTTATCACAAATATTGGTTGTGATGTCCGCCCCACTGTTTCACGCGGCTCGGCACAGGCGATCTTCGGAACCCTCGGGATCCGGAAAACCCGTGGGCCGATAAGGCCCCACGGGTTATCGGCCAACACGCTCTGTATCCGGGCACCATGCTAAGACATTCGGTTAGATATTTCTTAGTACCGCCGAGATCTGCGCGCGGCCGTGCTTTCGAGGCCAAACTGGGGTCCAGCGGACAACTACGCCTTACCCATCTTTTGTACACTTGATTCCATGCGTTGAGTAAGATGATCTTGGACACCTACACTGCATTTATTTTGCCGCCGGCTTGAAAATGAAAACAGCCGTATTCGTATCCCTTTGCATTCGCCACTGAATATAATATGCTCGGCATGGCTTCAGACCCAACTTGCCGGTTCACTTCGTGACAATACGTGTTTGGCGATGACTCTTTGACAGAGGAATGTCCTTCCGATACTACGACACAAGAAGTGGCTATTGGTGGATCACTGGGTAGTTGTGTTCACAAACGGATGAAACACCAGATTAAATCCATTGCAGCTATCGGTGATCTAATAATATCTACCCGTCTAGAGCTCAGCTCAGCCCAACCATCTTCAAGGAAAGATCCCAAAGTCTCTTTGCTCCATCTTCGTCAAAAGACCAGTCCGAGTATCCAGGTTCGCTAGTAGGCGCACCATCCTTGGCCGGCCTCGCAGGAGCCAGGTTCTCCAGATACAAACCACCTTTACCTTCCAGTTCCTTGGCAGCCGCCGCATGCACTGCCACCGCCGCTCCTTGGGGGATGCTCCTCTGCTCCTTCAATGTCGCCTCATCTTCAAAAGCGGCTTTGACGACCTCTTCTGGCATGAAGCGCCCGAGGGAGGTACGCACCACGCTGGGATTGACGCTGTATGAGTGAACGCCCTTTGGTCCATAGAGGAGCTCAAAATGGTTTGCGGTCCACAAATTTGCAGTTTTGCTTTGGCCGTAAGCGATCCAAGGGTCATATTCGTTTTCCATGTTGATGTTTTCAAAGCGAACGGACGACGTCCGGTGTGCACTAGACGACAGAATAACGAGTCGAGAGTTAAAATCGGGAGTAGACGATGCAATTAAAGTATCCTTTAACAGCTGCATGAGGAGAAAATGCGCCAAGTGGTTGACGCCAAACTGTGTCTCGAACCCATCCTTTGTGCGTCCTTCGGGGGTTGCCATGAGCCCGGCATTCTCAATGAGAATATGCAGGGATTTGCTCTTAGACAAAAATTCCGCTGCACATTGACGGACGCTCTCCAAGGAGTCAAGATCCATCTCCAACAGAACAACCTGGCCAGTGCTGATGAGATCCCCCAAGGAATCCTTGGTCTTTTCTGGGCTTCGCACAGGCAGGTAAATGGTAGCTCCAGTAGATGCAATTGCACGAGCAGTCTCAACCCCGATACCAGCAGAGGCTCCTGTTATCATGACCACCTTGTCTTTCCATTGACCGCGAAGGCCTTCTTGGTCAATAATTTGCTGGGCTGTAGGTCGTGCATCACCAGCGCCTTGAGGGTTCTCGTATGCCTCGGCATACTTTGCATATTGAGACTCGGCCATTTCTGAAACAGATTATGTGAAAGAGTAGGAATAAGAGGGGACACTAGGCTTGGTATGGCTGATGAACAGAGATTTCCGAGCGAGAATGATGATCAGACATCGGCCAGATCCAGCTGTATTTATCCTGTGCTTCACAGCATTTCTTTCGGATATGTCAGGCGATGATATCCTAACACCGGCTCCTATCTCCGCATTATATCATACACGCAACACAATTTCATCATCTGGGCCGCCTCGGGTTCCGCTTTCCCTTGGCCATGATTGCTGGTGGATCCGTTCAACCACGCCGAAGTTTGGGTTTAGCGTTGGTGCGATTTGTGGCCGACATGATGGCTCCACCAAAGACCAATCGGCTAAGAACAGCCCACAATTGCGAAGGTCCGGGGAAATTTGACCTATTCAGGCACGATCGATTTACGAAAACCCCTCAAGGGGTATGGCTGCTTTGAAAGAAAAAATGGTGTTATTTTTGAGAAATTGACAGGTACGGTGGCAAGGGTATTAGGCATACACATGGGACAAACAACTCTTCAGTCACAACTAATGGTGACATATCGGGCAGTCATACATCCTGTATATTCAAAGTATGGCCTATGTATATATCATTGGAAAACGTATATAGTTCTTATTCTCCAAATCCAATATTTAGTCAACCCAAAACGATATCTCAGCCAGGGCAGAGTTGGCTACGAACCTTCAGCACCGCACCATCCACACAGACAAGAACCCCCAGCATTGCCGTGCCGTTCTTGAACCCGGCAATCACCCCTTTGCCTGTGAGCTCAAAATATAGAATACTTTGTTCCATTAGGCATCAATCCCGCTGCAGAGAAATTTGCAGACATTTTCACGGTTGATTCTGTGTTGGTGGCTACGTCGCATAGTCAAAGTCGTGCTTTTTAACAAACTCGGCAGGTCTTTTAAAACAGTAGAGCTCTATACTCCGGAGTCATTAAATCCGGGGAACATAAGCTCATCGAAAGGCTTGGAAAGAAGCGGAACATATTTGCCCGGCCGGCTGGGTTGGTTGGTATGGCTGTTGTCAGTGGCCCCATCTGATTGGGTTTGTCATGTCCAGGTTAACTGATTCCTTTCCATGACCTGTATATCAGTGAAATTTGAACCCAGTCTAGAAAGGCATATATTCCATCGCGAAAACCCGGCATCGTTCAGGTACAACTTCAACCAGGCATTATTATCTTTGAATCTTGGAGTGATTTACGCTGTTGTTGATATTTACGACAAGACTAGTAAGTTCCAATTGGATCAACATGGATCTAATTCCAGTCAGGTCCAGCAATCTCTTTGGTGAAGGAACCATGTTTGGTTCTATTTTCCACACACTCCACACTTTAATATCTCACAAGAAAAAAGAAATGCATAAAAGCATTCGGACAAGCCCAATCCTTCCATCCACCGAGAAGAACCCATAGAAAAACCAAGAGAGGTCGTTGTTATTCCCGTCGAGGCATTGCCAGGGAGAAGATAGAATAGTGGGGTTGAGTGTATCTGAGATGTTGTATATAACAAGACGTATCTTGAAAACTTACTTCACATAGAAACATCATACCAATAGGAAAACCATGGGCAGAAGATAATTGACACTGGTTGATGTAAAAAAACCAGCAGTCACACAAGCAACAAGTCAAGCATTGTAGGTCTAAATTATGATTCAATCGATTTATGACATTATTTGTGGTTATTCCAGTAAAAGTCCAGGGCTATACAAGTTCTGAAAGACTGTATGTGCTCGAGTCGTAAAAGACAACCATCTACCCAACTCCAAAAAAAAACGCCGTTGAAATGACTTTATGTGGGGCAATTACCAGCCCAAAATGTTGAAGAGTGATGTTCGAGGGTCGGTGACGACACTTGCTTCGAAAGCCTTTGCCCGTGCAGCCTCGCTCTGGGTCGAGTTTTGCTGGCTAAAGTATCGGTCAAAGGTGCGAGATTGAGTCCTTAGCTGGGAGCGAACATAGGTGCCAACCACAGCGGTGCTGCCAACAGCGGCGAGGACCCTGTAGTGGGTGTCAGAGAAAAGGCTTGTGTGTGGGTAGGCATGTGGATCTAGACTTACTTGGAGCCAATGGGCATAGCCTTGGTGATAGCGACCATTTTGATTGTAGGGGGGGGTTGAATTGATTGGTTGAGATGGTTGAGAGTGTTGTTGATGGAAGTGGTGATTGAATGTGATGCTGAGGCTGATGATGAGGATGGCCATAATTCAAAAACACTCTTTTCTTATATAGTCTTTTTCTTCTCGTCTTCCGGATAGACTCTTGCTCATCATCACAGGCACAGTGGGATGTTGACTTGGTGGTGCGATCCCCACCCACTGTCGATAATCCCGGTCGGGCGCTGCCGAACACGCCATGAACCCATTGGCCCACCCCCAAATCGGTTCAGTCCAGGTCCAGATCTAGCCAGACTAAAGGGGCTTGGAGCATCTCAAGTGGGATGGAATCGGATGAAATCGATCGGAATCTTCCTAATACGGTCGTTAATTCTGGGTTCAGATCGTAGTAGACCCTGCAACAAGGGTTTGAATCGATGGCTGCCGTTATGCGGAACCACTGGTGCGCATGCACTCACTGTCGGGATCTCTCTTTGAGCCCAGGAGGAAATCTGTCAAGGCGGAAGCGCGCCTTGATCTCCTCTGTCCATTCAGTAAAAAAAAATTCTAAAAATGAGATTTTGAACATGTTCCGCAACGAATTTGCAAGCTTTCTCTTCTTCCGAATGCGCCCGTTGGCGAGGCTGCCATCGAGTTGGTGATCCCACCGGAGCTCGCCCGAAAAAATTTTGGTGCCAAAAGCACCTGATGATCGGCACCGGCGTCATCCGAAATGGTTCATCAACTGGCACAGCCCCACAATAAACGAGGCCTCTCAACAGGCATCTCAATCGTTTTTGACTTTCACGGCTCTTGGACACGGAAGCGTGCTCTTGGGTTGTAAAACGCCAGGCTGTGAAAATGTCATCTAAGGCCTTAAAAAAACAAAAAGACAAAAAAAAAAAAGAAGACGACGACGACAGGACCTCGCAAACGTCTGAAGCCTAAAGTAACACAGAGAAAAAAATAAACAGCAGGGATTAGAATCCACCTGGATATCCGTAGTGAGTGCCGCATTATTTATGCATTCATTGTTAGCCCCAGGTCATAAATTAAGTTACCTTCTGGAGAAAGAAGTTGCTCTCCGTAGAAGAGACGACAAAATGCTACTCGACGTTTTGCAATTTCACATTATTCCTCAAACGGGCCCGTTTTGAGGTAAACAACCGCAAAGTCTTCTTTCCTTAAAAGCCGTTACTAATGTAGCGCAACTGTGGCATCAGATGGTTGGGGTAGTTTGTGTAGGTAAAAAGCATATTATGGCATCTAGCACTCAGCCACATGACACACATCGCTACAAGACACCAAATATCACCAACTGGTGCGCATCGGAGCAATGTAATTAAATTCCCTAGACCGACTTGATATCTAGGAGAGCCTCCTCAAACTAGAATTTATCTGGCATTTGGGCTGCAAATATTGCCGATTTTGTTGGAGCGGGAACCTTGGCCATCTACACAGCACAAGCAGAGTCGTCTTGTATTTTAGCCATGAGATTACGTTAATTGAGTCTCGATAGTGTCTCAGTTTAAAATTCAATGGGACTTAATTCACATAAAAGAGTAAACAGGTTGATTGCCCAATTGCTTTGGGCAATTATAACGGCGGTGTTTCCAAAACTTTGGCCTTCGTGAGACAGCGAGCAAGAAGAAGAGAATAAAATTTCACTAGCCATCCAGTCTATGGTGTGCTGGGACGATTACGACCAAATTTTTGAGGAAACGAGAATATGCACAGCTGCACAGATTGTTCACGTTTCTCTGCTTATACTGGTGGCATAATAAAGTTCTGGCCAATTTTGCGTTCCTGAACGTTGGGAGGTCATCAGCGCGTTGGTTGACTAATGCACGAATTGGGCGCCATCATCCGACGAGTGTCCACTGCGCGGATTGATCGTATTGAGCTTATGAATTAGGGGATGAAAGAGCCTTGTTTTTTCTGTGAAATAAGGAGCGTTCAATAGAGTCTTTTGCAGATCGATGAAGCTCGCTCCAATTCTGGCGTTTCGCTAACCATTCAGGCATCACTCAGCCTCAACATCTAGTTGGTCCGTCCCATTACTTTTGCTGAACTCTTAGTGGGCCATGAGGCTGGTATTTGCTGGATCGAATGCTACAAAGTAGAATGCCTTGGTTACTCACCCTCCACTTGTGCCGTTTTTTTGTCCCAGTCCTTGGAGCCCAGCTACTCTTTTACAGCGCACTTACATTCTTTATCAACACTACACGGGTTCAACTCAGGCACCCCGCCTCACTTAGCCAGGCGCGAGAAGACAGTATCCAGTCGTGATCTGGGATGATTTTGGATTGGATCATTATTGATATTATCAGTATTAAATAATTTGATCATAATACCATGTTTTCAATATGGAGCTGCGTGGCTATCAATGTACTTTGCGTGATAGTTGAGGAGAGGCTGACGACAGTCAAAGGGATGCGGGGGCGGGGCGGTAGTCTGTATTATTGGTAAAACCCTTCATTCAGGGATTTAGTCATGTGCAGATAACATTAGCCATCTAGATAACACAGGCGGTTGCACAGTTGTGAAAAACTGCGCCGTAATTTACCCATGCAGGATTATATTCACCCGCTGAGCGCCAAATCGTCCAGAAAGGGACTGTTGCCTAAAATAGGAGCTTGGGCCTGACCTGGCCTGGCCTAGCCTCACCTAGCCTCACCTAGCCTCTGGGGGGCCAGCCAGCTCGTTGCCAAGTATTTAATCCCGCCGATCCCCGTAGCCACCACAACCACGGGCCTGCAGTTAACCTCCGCTGCAGCATGGGCAATCCCGGTTCCCCTGTACGCGGATTTCGCGACGATCCCGACGCCGTGTCCCTGCGCACGACGCCCGGAGACGCCTACGCCGACGACGTCGCCGATGAGCCTGCTCTTGGCATGGACGGCGTAGATGGTGTAGATGGCGACACCACGTCGCTACTACCCCCCTACACTGAAGCCCAGGACGCCAATCCCCGGAGCAGCGAGGTTGCGGGCTTCCACACTGGCGTCACGCCGCCCGAGTCGCACACCGAGGCCACCTCGTGGCACATTGGCAGCAAGCGCACCCGCATCTTCAACGAGGTCGTCCCGCTGCAGGACAAGCGCGCCGACGCCAACCCCGACTACCTGGAGTCGTGGGTCAAGTTCATGGCCACGATCCCGCCGTCGCCCTACATCCACATCGTCGGCACGCACAGGGAGACGAGGCGCGACAGGAACGGGAAGAAGACGCGCGAGAACGTGACCGACTTCCGCATCCTCGTCAGCCTGCAGAACTACCTGTGGCCCAACTTTGACCCCAACAGTCCTAACGAGGCCACCCTCTCCACTGTCGAGGGCGGCGAGAAGACGTACCGGGGCACCGTTCTCAAGCAGCGCGCGCCGGGAGTCAAGGGCGATATCGAGGTCGGCCACGCAAAGCCCGGGCTGAAGGAGTGGTGCCATCGCTACTGCGCCAAGGCCACCGCAACCAAAGTGTAAGCGCATTGCACGCCGCCATCCATCTGTCCGTCTTCCCTCTCTAATGTGCTTTCGCAGGTTCCGTCTGAGTCGTACCGTCACCGGCATAGACGAGCAGCTCTTTCATTCCCGTCTCGAGGGCCTGATCAGGGGCACCAACTACAGAGGCAGACTCACCATCGAATTCCCCGTCGCCGACCGGGCAGTCGATATCTACTCCTCCAACAGGCTCAACACCTGGCGGCTGACCACCTGGATCCGCTGGTTCTTTTACCTCACTTTTCTGTGGATCTTCGCGTGGCCCGTACTGTTCTTCACCACCACGCGCTATCACGTCGTCCGCGCCGAGTGGCCCTTCTCCAAGACCGATGCGCAGGGTCAGAAGAGGTACACCACGGTCAGTGAAGAGCAGTGGATCAGCAGGTATGGGCCTGCAATCAGGCAGCTGTGCCTGGATCGGTACGACGGTCTGGCAGGCGACACCTTTCTGAACCAGGTCCTGGACCGAGGCGAGTCGCGTCCGAGTGAACAGGCTCAGATCAATGGCCGAGCTGCGCTGAGTGTTGCCGCGGCTGCCTTCCAAGGCGGCAGTTTCAATGCTGCCAGTACTGCTAGCAACCTGGTGCGGTTCATGGGCGGATCAAACGATCAGGTCGGATGGGGGTTTGACACGTAAATACCAAGGCGGAGGGTCGACCATGGAAACAAAATTGCAAGCCGTACTGTTGTGATGCCATGGGTCTCGCCAATTGGTTGAAACTCGAGTTGTATTTTTACCTAGCTATCGGCAATTGTAAATATGAAAGCACAACCGTCAAGTGAAAATAATAAATGTGGCAATGCCCCGTACCTAGGAATGCAATATTGAATCGAACAGGCATTCGCGCCGATCGCTGGCAGGCATTATTGAGTAGCATATTTTATCTGGAGTTTGGCAATGGTAAATATCAATGCCAAACCATCAATTGGATCTCGTGCCTTGGAATACAATGCTATGATAATGAAGCGGATGAAATGCACATTAACGTTGGTCACCACAATTCATGGTATACTGGCAATTGCTCTTGAATAAAATTTCTGTTATTAAATACGGTATTTGCAAGCTTGTTACAAAACCTGCCAAGGCTAGTGGCTAGAAAGTGTATACATGAAAATGTGCTTGTGTGTTTTGCGAAGCGAGTAGCCGTGCTGTATTCTCATCCACCACGTTTTCTCACGCCTCTCATACCACCTAACTTCTAATGCATTCTCTTTTTTCTTTTTTGGCCTAAGCCTTGGTCATTCGGTTTCGCGAGGTCCAGCCGAAGGCATCGACGGATCGCTTGCCCATGAGCTTCACGCTCTCGGCGTAGTCGCTCGTTCCCAGGGTGGGCTCGGAGTCGGCAGGCGTGCAGGAGGGCTTCACGCCGTTGTTGCCCAGGGCGCCGTTGACGGCCGAGAACTCGTACTTGGCCTGGGTGGTGGCGACCATGTTCTGGGCGGCCTCCTCGGTCCAGCCGTTGATGAAGTCGCCGTGCGAGCAGTAGGCGTTGCCGCAGGCCAGCTTGAGGGGCGCGGTGCCGCTCCAGCCGTTGGGCAGGGCCTTGCGCAGGTCGTAGCGGATGCTGAAGCGCAGCTGGGGCATCGACTTCATGCCGTCGGGGCACGTCTTGCCGCTCTTGTAGGCGTACTCGAGGGTCTGCTCGTTGACGCAGCTGGGGAAGTAGAGCAGGGTCTGCAGGTGCGTGCTGCACGTGCTGCTGGGGAAACCGTTGGCGTCGGCCGCGACGCTGTCGCCCTCGCAGAACCACTCGATCTTGGCGTCCGCGGGCATCCCGTTGGCGTCCTGGTTCGTGGCCGTTCCGGCCAGCATCTTCAGGTTCTGGGGGATGGCGACCTCGGCCGGCGACTCGCCGAGGTTGTAGTAGGCGCTGAAGCGGAACAGCGGGGCCGGCTGGTAGGTGCTGCCGCCGTCGGTGGTGTACAGCAGGGTCGGCACCCAGTAGACGGACAGGTCGTTGGGGTTCTCGGCGTTGGTGCAGCCGGCCTGGAGCTCGGCGCTGGTGTTGGTGTGGGCCGTCACGCCGTCGGAGCCGAAGAACGAGTGCAGGTGCGACTCGGTGTAGCTGCCGGGGAAGACGATGGGGTCGACGTTCTTGTAGAAGATGGGAGACATGAGGTTGACCTGGGTGTAGCCCTGGGCGAGCTGGGCCATGAGGCCGCTGACGAGGGCGGCGCGAAACATGTTTCCGGTGGAAGGCATCCTGTGCGTTCTTCAAGTAAAAGGAAGGGATTGAATAAAGTTGAATAGGTAACGAAAGTGGTGATTACAAAAGAATGGAATAGCGAGAAAAAACCGGCAGACCTGGCCGAAACGATTGAAGCGAGTTGCAGAACACAATGGCAAAAGTCAAGTCAAGTCGAGCAGCAGACCTTGAGATATTTATCATTGTTTCCAATGATGCCCACCCCTTTGTTGCTCTTGAAACCTCTAACCGAGCCCCCGGCGCAGCTGGTCCATGCCTTCAGTTGGCAGCTCGGGTCTATCCTTCCCAGCACAGCATTGAAAGCCGCGGGGCGGGGTGAGATAGAGCCCTTGGCGGTGTTTCAATACGACTGGTTTCCTCTTTTTTCCGTTTGTTCAGACGAAGGTCGCCACAGCATGAAGGCGGCAGCCCTGCCAAAACCCTCCCCGGTGTTCACCTCGACGGTGATGCTGCCGCTTAATCAGGATAAGCTTGAAATCAGACGGGCGGTAGGCAGATGGAGCGGGGGTGCTGATTGGTGTAAATATAAGTCGCCCTGTTAGATCCAGATGCGCACTGGGCAACGATTAACGCGTTTAGGAACCCCCGTGGATCTGGCACTTAATTTCGCTTGCTCGTCCCAAATGCCTGCGGCCAAGGGTATATGACGGCGGGTATAGTCCGTTGTGGGGTCGCACCGTTATTGCCGGTTGGTCGACACATTGTTTCACAAGTCTCCGTGTGCTGCGAGACCCATAAACCGCATTCCCGAAGGCGTTTCAGGCGCGCGGTCCAGCTGTGAGGAGACCAGGTCTGCTGGACGAAAGAATCCGGAATTGGGGCCAGGTGCATTTTTTTCGCAGTGCCCTGGTTCCCCTCATCGATATTCATCCGGATTTGTACGAGTGGTTGCAATGCGCTTTGCGTTTTGTGACTGGATTGACCCTTGATAATTCCAGTTTGGTTACGGGATGGGATTGCAACCATATTTGAGGTTACAGCGATTTACGGGAGCATGCTATTTAGGGATAAAGGATCACCCGCGACTCGCTCTCCCTGGTTATTCGTAAAGACAGGGATGTCAACATCCGGGGATGATCAGACAGATTGATCAGTCGGAACAAAACGATTTCCTAACACGAGCTACCCTACATCTTATGCGAACCTCGATCAATTTATGAAATACTACATAGTAGGAATGCAAATAATGGAGAATTTTTAACTGCTAGAAAATTAAATAGAATTACTTTCAAAGGGTCTGAAAATTGAATTCTCAACTCGGTGTTGTTCGGTTCAGCTGATGGTTGACACATCGAACCAAAAGGCAAAAAAACATACAACAGCGAGGATTCCCCGGTCGTCACCGACCCGAGTACTAATTCACCGCTTCTCAGCTTGACTATGGGAGAGCGGACGGGATCCCGTATTTTCTGAGAGCTATGGTCGTATGTGACAGCTTCTGCGACAACTGGAAGCTATAGCGACTTACTCGCCGTGTTGATGGTGGGCTATGTACCCGAAGTGTTGCTATTGTGTAACTCCATATTGCAGGGTGGGTGTGGCAAAACACCAGCCACACCTCTAACTGGCTCTAGAGTGGAGTATCAATAGAAGACCGTGGTTGGCCGATAAAGCCTCGGGTAAATCTAGCGCCACCCATTGCGCAAAGCACAAGCCACACTTGGTGGTTGATGTGGCTATGTCAGACACAAACTAATTATTTGACCTACTCTCTAGCAACCAAGGAAGACAGCGAAATGCCGATTTGTCGCCAACATAATATTAATTGAATTTAAAATATGTTATATACATTCAATTATTCCAACCATCAGCCTCGCTTACCGTTTGCAACTCACCATTGTCCAAGAATATCACTGTGTCCCTTCCACTTTCTGTATGCTCTTTCAAGGCACCAAGTCTGTGAGAAACCATGATAACGGTGTGACCCTTTGCGGTAAACTCATCCTCAACCAGACCATGAATTGTAGACTCTGTAGCAGCATCCAGCGACGACGTGACCTCGTCCAGGACCACCACAGGTTTCGCTCCAGAACGCCTCAAGGAATGGGTTTTGACCAGGGCTCGGCAGAGTGCGAATAGTTGACACTGTCCTACAGAGAGTTCCTGGAGTAACGAGACCTTTTTGTCAAGAACTAGATGGTCGCCAGACTCTGAAATTGTGGAATTGGTGGCCGTGTCTGCCGTAGGCTGCTTCTCGCTGGCGGAGAAATGCAACCACAGTCCAGTTTTGACCAGGGCATCAACAAGGACGCTGTCCGATGCTGAATTATCTGGATCCAAGTTGAAGCGTAAAGTCTCATTCGGCAAAATGAGAGGGTCCTGGGACACCGCAACGAAGCACCGTTGCCGCAGAAAATCTAGCCTCACCTGTCGAATATCGATTCCATCTAGCTCAATCTTCCCGGACTGTAGCTCCAGAAGTCGTAACAGGGTCAAAAGCAAGGTGCTCTTACCACTATAATTTTTTCAGCCTCCAAGCTAAATCCCCAGAACTGTATGCAGCGACTTACCTGCCTGTACGGCCACATACAATAAATTTTTGGCCTGCATTTACAGTCAAACTCAGATTTCGCAGAGCGACAGAAGCAGAGCTGAACAGAAATATTTGTTAGTAAAAGATTGAGCTGAGCTGCTGAGAAAGCTACGTACTTGTAGGAGGCCGTGATACTTTTGAATTCCACTTGTCCTCGGGTAGGCCAGTCTTTTGGGGGCTCCAAATTCTTTGTCTCTGCACCTTCGATTGGGGTTGTTTCCTCCAGAATTTTTAATCGAGAAATGGCACCAAGAGAGGTCTCCAGCAGGGTCCAGCTCCCCACAAAGCTAAACAGCGTTGTGTTGGCCACTAGCATAATGTTGAGCGCAATGCCGACCTGTGCGCCACTGACATGCTGCCGAAACGCTACAGCTATGGCAATGGCGCCTGTGGAGACGGCGGCCGAGAACAGGTCCAGAAGGATATTGAGCCATCTCTGAACGCACAGCAGAAGAAATTCTGGCCGCTGGGAATTGTCTACACTCAGTGTATTGCCCCTTGTTATGACTTCAGACCATCCAAAAGACCGTATTGTCTCGAGTCCCTCGACCTGAGAAATTAGTACCTTGCGGTCCTTAATCATTCAGCTTTCAGCACTTACAGACTCGAGGAAGCTCGAAAAGACCTTTGCCTTGGACTCTAACTCCAGAAACCTCAGTTGTCTTGATGTTTGGAGATACAACTTCTGGACAACGTAAATCAAGATGATGCTGGGCGGCAGCGAAAGAGCGAGCCATTTTTCTGCCACACAAAGAAGGATGATTTGCATGATAAGTTTGAAGATTTCTGGAGATTGTGTTACTTCTAGACGTAGATAAAAGAAATAGCTTGTGACCCACGAGTGACCAGGGCTTGAAGCGATGATAGTAATTGATTGTCCATGAGCGGAATATCTTGGCTGAATCTATTGACTATCAGCGAAAGTTGTGTCTTACAAATTAATAATCTCACCTATTCATGATTGAGCCATTATCGGTGTTTGAGAAATAAGACAAAGGTGCGCTATTGATGTTTAGGTATCTGCTGCATCTGGATCGAATTGAAACCTAGAAAAGAGACATTCTAACCTGGTAACAATGTCCAAAAGTCTTTTATGCAGTCGCAATCCAGACTGCGGAGCAATTCTGATAATGACGGACCTATTTGGTGCTTAATAATAACACTCCTTTGAGGAGGTCAAATGAACATACCACATCTGAGTACTGGTTGACGCCCAGGACATAGTAGAAAGGAAGAGAAACCCAGCAACATAGAATGTCGTGTGTTCTCCCCCTGACTGCGTCCATATTTTTAGCCAGTATTGAGGCGTAGTTATGAAGAAGGCGTATAATGCAGTCGCGAAGAAAAAGCGAAAGAGACTTTTCGATCCAATGAAGCTAAAGTAGTAACCTATTCCAAGAATTAGTCTCGTTTACGAATTGTAGAGAGCCACCTACGATAAAGAGCGACATCTCCGCCTTGTCTTGCAAGGTCTGATTCAGTCTCGTCTTTTGCTCGCAGCTGGGCGCTGAGCTTATCGAAGTTTGCCGAGAGGGTGGTGTTTTCATTGGCCCGGTATTCGGAGGAAAACTTCTCAATTGAGGCGGCCTTTACCTTGATGTCCTGCCAGAGTCCTTGATCCAAGATGCTGTGATCACCTAGGACTACGATGTGGTCCGCAGTTTGGAAGTACTGGGCTGTGCCAGGGTAAGCTAGGGGCAGAAAGATATGCCGGAAATCTTACTCGAGTTGGAAACAAGGACCACAGTAGTATTAAGACATTGAGTCAGGAGCGCAGATCCAAATAAATTGTCAAATATGGTCTTCTCTGTGTCACCATCCAATCCACTAAACGTATCGTCCAACAGTAGTATCTCGCATCTTGCGAACAGTGCGCGTGCCAGTGCCTATATCAATTAGCTTTGTGACTGATTATGTGAAGTCTTGAGAACTAACCACACGCTGCCTTTGACCACCCGAAAGATTAAGCCCCCTGGTTCCAATTTGTGTTTGATCTCCCTCAGGAAGGGAATCAAGATCCTGACTAAGACAGCACAGACGTATAACTTCATGATACCAGTTTTCATATTCTTCGTTAGTACCGCCAAATTCAGTCGCCCCATAGATAGCCTCTCTGATTGTGCCGTTTGGTAACCAGGGTCTTTGAGCGCAGTATGCTATCTGGTGTGTTGACAAACTGATCGACCCGTCTGCGAGCTCTGCTTCTCCCAGAATCGCGCGCAACAGAGTCGACTTGCCACAACCGGTAGGACCTGATATTATGTTGAGCGACCCTGAGCTCATCTCAATGTTGATATCTTTTAATACGGGATGTTTGTGACCAATTTGTACCTGTCTAATTTGAATAGCAGGGCCGGGTTTTGTTGGGAGTCTAGATGTTGGGTCAGCAGACGCTGATGTGTTTCTTGAAATGTTTGAAAGGTCTCTACGATTAGCTTGCAGAGGTTGGCGAAGCAAAAATGCTTGGATCCTCTCAAACCCTGAAAATGCTGCTACTGCGCGGGGTACAATCGTCATGACCATATTTGCGGGGTGCGTGACCATGCCCAGAATTGCCATTGTGGTGAATGCGGTTTCTGTATCCAGGCTATGACCCCGGGCCACGGATATCACTGCAAATAGAACTAGCGTAAGGGCGGGAGAGAAGATCCCAAGTGCATTGGCTGTGCTGGCATTAGTTGCTTGTTGAGTGCTGAAGAATACGGTGCAAATGACAGACCAGATGCATTATAATAGACCCTGACCCATCTGAGTTTGGAGGCCTGCCATAGCTCTCGTTCCCGCAGTTCTTGAATGCGACGGGAAAGGCTCTGTTCGAGCCCGATCATCTTGACAACTTTCATTGCGCTCAGCATGGAACCTGTGGCAGCCAGGCGGGTTTGGGTTGCCTCATTCCAGACCTTTTGATGAGGTCTTAAATATTTTGCGACAAAGCGACTCATGTGTGAGCACACTGGGAATATTAGAGTCAAGCCAGAGGATCAGTAACACACGCTTACAATAAATTAAGAATAGTAGCAGCGGCCAGATCCAGCCGACTTGAGTAGCCAAAAGTCCAATGCCAACCGTGACTTCTACGACATGCCCCCATGTTTCGTGGACCATGCTGGCGACGCCTTCGACCGTATCTGCGTCAGTACTCATGACCGTAGTGGCTTCACCGTTGTCATAGGCGAGACTTGGCAATTTCATTGTCTTATCGTGAATGAGGCTAACGAGGGCGCTTCTAGTCATGAGCTTGAGTTTGTCTATACGGTGTTTGTACAACGCTGTAGACACCTGGTGCAGAATTTAGCAAGTTAGTTTGAATAAGACGGATAGATCTTACCGCAAGCCCAACGTAAACAATGACGGCTGATACAATGAGCCAGAACCCACGATCCTCTTCTGTACCTGAAGGGTATTCCGAGACATATCTGATGGACGCCTTAATCAAGATAGGTCGAGAGTAGCGAAAAGTGATTAATAATAGTCGGGGTATCACGGCATCAAAAAATGGCCCCTTGAGACTCTCATACAATGCCAGCGGCAAAGTCTTTCCTGTTTCTGGTTTGGCTAATCCTGTAATGAGTTACAGCACAAGTGGCTTTAAGGAACTTACGAACCTCGGCGAGACCATGCTTCAAGTATTGCCGTTCTTGTCAGCTCCGGTTTCATGTCATGGTTCAAGGGTGGCAAGTCTTGACTGGTAAGAGTGTTTTTATACCCGTGGATGATGATTGAGTTAGTCCAAGTGAAGAAAAGTCTACTCATAACACCGTGAGTTTCTTCAGGTAACTGGGGTTCGTTGAATGGTTGGCGTTTAAGGAGGCATTCGAATGCCAAAAGCACGAAATGCAGACAGGAGCGAACAAGTACCAGACGTAAAATACTCTTGCGCTTCAAGAGCTTGAATGGCGCGGTCAGGTAGATTGTATCGCAGAATATTGAGCCGAGAAGATACAACGTAGCCATATCGGAACATTGTTGAGTCCATTTCTGTCTCTGCTGCAGAAGTAGACTGAGACCTAGAGTAGCCAGTATCGAAGCAAGGAGAGATACCAAAAAGCTGTTTTTGTATTCAAAATCCAGAGCTGAAGCATCTTTCCAATACGAAGATAATATTGCCGCAATCAACACTCCGAAAGCCTGGAGTCATGATGAGTAATGAATGCGGGAAGTGGAATTTTGGAGACACGGGATACTGACGGCTTTGAAGGAACCTCGCTGGTTTGGAGTACCTTCAATGCTTGAATTTCGAAAACTCTGAAATGCTCTGGGAAGATTCAATAGAAATATCGCGGCCCATGTTGCAGATACGATATGCAAAACGCACATCGGCTCTGGAGCCATGATGACGGCTTGGAAGTTGGAGTTGAGTGGATGGCGAACTGAAAGATGCTATTCTCAACGATGATCAAATAAGATGGTAATTTTCGTATGCTGGCTTTATTTAAATACGCAATGAATAAAGGGGACTAAAAGCGCATCAGCCGCCTGCATCACTTGAGCGGCGGGCAACAATTGCGACACGAATGCAAGGGTGAGGGGGTGGTGCTTTGGATACGATGTTGTCGGCCAATGGCGAGGCCAACAGTAATCCGGGGGTGTTTTTGCACACGAACAACATGGCCATGTTCGCCGATTCACCAATAGAGCGCTACAACACCCACAGGGATCCTTTGCAGAAGATCATTGTTTATTCATTAGATACTAGATAAATTTGCACGCCCCGTACAATATGACGCCAAAGCACCCATGCTATGATAAAGAAAAAAACAGCCCTAGCCGTATCTGGTACCCGCCGAAGATCCACACCGTGTTCTATTTCTGAGATGGCACCTTCTTTTTTAGTGCTGTTCAGGGCTGTCAAAATACCTGCTGGCTCTCCTCTCGCGCCACTCCCTCATCTGTATAACTGGCGACCGGAGCGTGTTGGCCTCCTGCGGCCTCTCCTGCGACACGTCCCCCTCGAGCCCGAAGCCCTGCTTCGTCTCGCCGGAGACGTTCTGCACCCTGCCGAACCCGACCTTGAGCTTCTTGACGTTCTCGTCGTCTTCTTCCCACACGACCGTGTTCAGGCTCTGGCCGCGCGTCACGGCGACGATGGACGAGAACCTCGTGTCCCTGTACGTGCGCTCGTGGCGCATCGCGCTGATGCCGAGGATGACGGCGATGAGCGCCAGGAGGATCGCGATGCTGTACACGAGCCACAGGTCGCGCTCGTGGTACTTGTAGCGGTTGCTCGTCTGCGTCTTGATGCAGTCGTACCGGTAGTTCTTGCGGCCGTAGGTGGTGTTCTGCCCCGCCATCGTGTCGGGGTGCTTCGCCCAGGACACGGCTGCGAACTGCGGACTGGACAGCAGTGACAGGACGATTTCCTCGTAAAACTTTTCGACCTCCTTTGGAAAGTCGTCGACGGTCAGGTAATTGCGCTTTTCGATGAGCCGCGTGACGATGGCATCGGTATTGGCCTTCCTATCCATAAGCATGATTGTTCCATTGAGTGCATCTCGCAGCTGCTGTCCAATTGAATGGTAGGCGGCGGTGGTCCGGTACTTCTTCAAATCTGTTGGAAACACGTATCTGCTCTCGGGTGTTGCTGTCGTGTTATCAACCAAGCCTCGATTTCCTGCCGAGTTCCTACCAGGCAGGAATCGCGTGTCCAGAACGAGTGAGACGTTGTCGCGCTTCGTGACCCTGGTATGCTGGTTGCCGTTTTGATAGGTCAAATTCACACTATAGTCCGTCATGTAGTGCTCGCAGCCCATGATCTTGGGAATGAACTTGTCAGCGGTCAAGTTAGTATCCGACCTGTTGGTTGTGGGAACGGCGTAGCCTATCCACACCAAGGGCTCCGTTCGGAATGCCCCGAGGTTTTTGGGGTATGGGGGCTTTGTTTTTGGCATCCCGCCTATTTCGGTTTCGTTGAGCTGCATGCTGTAATCTCCCGCATCATTCTTCGCGTAGTAAATATATGGACCATCTGGTACGAGGATGCTTGTGTTGAATGGCGCCTCAGAGCCCCGTATGCTTCTCGCGGTCTCGTTAGCTCCGGACGCAACTTCCTCACATTTATAACCAGGGCCGCGAAAATCAATGACGACGGAACAATTCCAGCCCTTGCCACAAACTGTGTCGCTGATGCCATCGCGCCACACGGCATCACCAAGATACACGCTCTTCATCGCAACTTGCTCCCATTGTTGACTAGGGGAGGTCCAGTAGTCAAACTCATCCGGACTGGTGAGGTTGGGGTTGGGAATCGTGGCCGACGAAGTGGTTGCATTCCATATGGATACTGATAGTTGGAAAAACCCATTGTCGGCCCTGGCGGCGGTTCGCCAATAATTCGTTACTTCGTGATCAAAGTTGAGTGTGTAGACCTCGGCGCAAGTGTCGTTTTTGGTTATCATTTTTGGCTGGACTGAAAGTGTTTCCGAGGTCAAGATGACGACAAGCGGGGTTGACCAGATGTACAGAGCAAGGAACATGGCCACTTTTGCGCGTTTGAAAGCCTCCCAGTGAATCAAGGCGGTCAGGTCTTCGGCTGCCGCAAATAAGGAGTCAACAACCCCAAGTGTTAACATCTTGCGGCGGACAACCATCCATACACGTTGGCGATAGGCCAGGATAACAGCAGTGAGCAGGCTCGTCTTGGCGAAGAAAGCTAGCGCCGTTCCATATCGAAGCTTCCGTAATTGTTGATCGGGTTGCGTGCCATCGAGATGGCGGTAGTAGGCATGGTGGCCGATGGCAAAGGCAACCCCTGACATGAGAAAGAAGCACATGCTCCACGCAGGCGTCCAGTGCCTCTTGTACAGCTCCGAAGTCTTTGTCCACCATCCTCGCGATGGTTTCCGTGGTGTCCTAGGTCGGTCTGGTGTACGATCTCCCGGGACACGCGGGTTGAGAAGGCCCAAGAAGCTCTCGCTCCGTTGATTGTAAACTGGAGGATTCTGCTGCAGCGGGTCCCAGATGTTTGGTGGTGATGGGAACCCGGATTCCGTTGAGGGATTCTGAGGGTATATGCCGATGTAGTTGGGGCTGGGTTGGGCCGAGTGGCCCATGTATGGTGTTTCGGGGTTTGTTGGCGGGCTGAATGTTCCATCCGGCGCAGAATACTGCATTGGACTTCTATAAGTAGTATCGGCCGGTTCCCAGCCTGTATTTTGGGTGTTCTGTGCCATTTTCTAGGGCTAGACGCGGTGCGTCGATCGAGGCCTTTGATGCGGCCACCTGACTGCGGGGGGGACGTGGAGGTCTAAGAAGTGAAGACGGCGGCCCGTCTTCAGGCCAAGTGGCCACGGGTAATCTATCTTTATTACACTAATAAGAAAACCGGATTACTACCCGGCCAAGCCGTCAGATTTTGAGCCGCACCCGATGACTATCGACGGTGGCTAGCTGGGCCCTGGATTCCGATGGCGCTCGAATTTGCCGCTTGCTTGCGGCACTGAAGGTCCTAACGATCGGGTACCTTCCCTCGTAATTAACGCCGGGGGGCACTAAATGATGACCACAACTCTGATCAACTGCAGTAAGGTTGCCCAATCACGGCTTGGCGCCTGTCAGCCGTACATGCGGTGTGGTTGCTACGTGTGTTGGGAGTGGGGGAGGGTAAAGTCAGACACCCGGGCGACCAAGTTCAAGAGGGTTTAGCTGTGATAGGACGGGATAGCTGACCGCAGGGCCCAGTCTGACGGCTGATGAATCTTTTCAGCCCTAGGACATGAACATGGAATGTGGCATCAGGTCTGCATGGTTCCTGGTAGAATTGGGGGCCGAAAGACAAAATACGATACCCCCCAATGGGCCCAATATTGGATAGAGCCTCTGCGGGTGGAGAGGGAATGTGATGGAACTCACAGGCGAGGCCTTTGCAGTCAATCACCATTTGCAGCGCAGATGGAGATGGGTGGGGAGGCAGACTCCTCTCTCTTCTTAGTTGCTTGGCCCCCCATCCGATCCTATCTGGACAAGGACCAACCGACCCTCCAAGAAAAGACACACTTTCCGCCGCACACTACAAAAGGACGGGCTGCTTGAGACAATTTTTGACTGATAATCGCGTGCGACCCCGCCACCATGGGCGAAACCTTCCGCTGAGAGCGACCGCGCCATGCAACTAACCATGCGCCTCACAGCCTGATTTTGAACGGGCGACCCAAACATCGTCAATCATGGCGCACGCAAAAAGCCACGCGCTGCACCTCGGATCCTCCCCCTCATCGCACGACCGTTGGCTGCTGAGCTGGCGCAGTTTACCTTCTGGGCCGGATGCGCTCTCTCGGTGGGGACGGAGGGAGTGAGCAAGTATTGCCGTTGTCGCATAGACGGAGGGTCCCACCACGATAAACTGACCGAATCATTGATGCTATTCGACGAAAAAAAAACAAAGGGCCGCACATCTTTTGGAATCCAACAAATAGTCTGCCTGGCGTTATAAATAAGAAAAAGTAACAAAAAGAGAAAAAAGATCAGATCAGCATTCGTACGGGTCGCCGATGATTCAGCTTTAGAACGCAGGTGGCCGATCTCCAGTTCTAGACTCGTTTCTCTGTCAGATGGGCCACACGCCAAGCCGACCACCCACACCGGACGAAAAGGAAAAAAAAAAAAAGGGCCAAGACTTCGGCAATTCTTATCCCACCAGCCCCGTGAGGAGGTGGCGCCCGACTGCCCGTGTTCCCTCGGCGCTGCCCGCTGGGATGAGATGGCCCGCAGCCCTGTGATCCCGATTCCTTCGCGCGTCACCTAGCACCGGGTGGCCTCTGGCTCTGGTGAGCGTCCGGACTTATGCATACTTTTAGCGTTAACATCCGCCTCGTCCTGTGGCCGAGGGGGACGACCGTCCTGGAGGCCTATCCGTGAGCAGCCTCCGGTGGCTGTGTCTCAAAGCGGCTAGCATATGCTGTGGCTGACTGTGTACGCCATCATCATCATCAGCCCTAGGACCGTAATCGGTCCATCCGATGGAGTGCGATTGATTGCGGGCAGTGTGGGCAGTGTGGCGCAAAGCAGCTTTGTTTTTGAGGCCACGTCGGAATGTGCGCAGCAGCGCCTTGTGCTTGTGCTTGTGCTTGCCACCGGGCTGGGTCTTATACCAAGGCCCTACCAGACCCTTTAAGTATTACAGGCTGTTCCCTGCAACCTGCAAGACAAGAACCCGCAAAAAGAAGAAAAACCTGCTGCCCCCGGAAATGACGTGTCACCGTCACGACAAGGCTGATGTACACGTAACCGTCGTCAGGCGGAGCGAGGCAGGAAAGCCTTGGCAACTCGGGCCCAGCGCGGTGTCCGACCAAGACGTCGACTCATGTTGTGACTTTGTTTCGCGGTAGGGGCACGGCTGAGTGTCAGCTGGTGGTAGATCTATCTTGAACATTATTAGTTGTGCCCCAACCCATCCCCTTTTGGGTTGGCGAAATTTCTCAGAAAAATGTTTCAATTGACGGGATCCCAGACAAGTCGCAGGTGGCTGGGATCGGCACTGTTACGATTGAGTTATTGATTTAACTTAAGGTAACAAGCAACCAACAAAATTAGCATAGCCAGCTATGCCCTCAAGCACAATATAGCCATTAAAATTGAAGACCGTGTTTTTTTTTCTCACTATTTTCTTCTTCTTCTTTTTTTTTTTTTGAGAGAGAGAGTTGCTTGGTTGTGGGTGCATTCAATACAGGGTAGGTTGCGAATGAAGGCTCATCAGTATGGGGCGAGGGCGGAGGCATACCAAGTGGATGGCAGATGCAAATTTTCATAGCATTGGAGATGGTCGGATCAACCGTCTTGCCGGTGCCCCACGGTGGAAGAGGTATTTAGACCGTCAAGGTCGGTAAGTCTACAAGACGGACAGTACCACAACAGGTAGAAAGACCCGTGTCGGGATTTCCCTGGAAAGTGAGCTCATAGCGCTTTCTGGCTGGTCAGCGGATGGAGAAGACTCATATTTTGTCTGTGACTGGGATCAGATGTGCCTAGAGGAAAGCAAGGAAATACAGATTGGTCCTCATAAAGTCCCACAGACATTGTCAGAATGACGTTTAATGGACATTGGGAAAGACAGTAGATTATGTGATGTATTAAAATAATCTTTCATTCCCTGTTTTGCCTGTTCCTTTCACTAAGCCCTAAATGTTGACTTTGTTTCACTGACGGTGTATTTCAAGTATACTTTTAGCCGGCAAAGGATTCTTCTCAAGTCTTATTTGGGTCCCACATCATGTCTATGCAGCGAGGGTCCTTGGTAAGGATCTGATGTATTTATTTCGGTATGGCAACCATTTGACGAGCGCAAGTGATGAGATAATTTAAACCGAAGTGAATCAGTCATGTCTCATTAATGATGTGATGGATGCAATAGGCCCGATGACCCGGCTTTGTGGTCGGAGGCTCGGCAAGGTTGTAATGATGACGCTATTTAGATCCAGGATAAAGATGTTACGAATATTGATATGGATGAATCCTGACAACACAAGTATAAATATACGTAAAATCCCCCTCCCTTTGAGGTAAATTCCATACTAAAGCATTGGTTCTTTCCACAACTGAATACCATAACAAAGCTCAAAGCCAATCTCAGTATGAAGCTCTCTATCGTCTTGCTCACAGCCCTGGCAGCCTTGGGATATGCCCAAGATGTATGTCATCATTCCTAACCAATTGTTACCCTTGAGCCAGCGCTAACCGATCCTCAGTGTGGACCAGGAACTCCAGGAATACCTGAGAAGAGTAAAGTGGGTGAGAGCTGTCGTATCAGCGGCGATTGCTGCGGGTATAGCACGGGGAAGTACAAGTGCACGCAGTTTTCGAGCGGCAGTCGTTGCATCCGTGAGGCTCCATGTCTTGGTATTGGAGCCACGTGTAAAAGTGATGATGACTGCTGTGGGGCTGCCGGTTCCTATTGCAAGGAACTCAAAACAGCTGATGGTAAATATACCTATAAGCAATGTGAGAAAAACGGATGGTAAGAGGGCTCTTATGGTTGGGGTTGGGGTCGTTGTATGGAGTTCTCTACCTAGCTAGAGTTTAAGCTCGGCCGACCGTCGACTAGTTAGTAGAAAACCACAACACTACTGAATATCATGCCATCACGCAGGACTAATAAGCCGTGATGAATTCATATGCTTTAATTGCTTAGCTATGGCCTACAGTCGATATCGGATGAGCTGTAGACTGCATCCTACTCATTTTCTAAGATTCATTTTGAGGGTGTTTCTGTGGCGCAGAGTACTCTTACTCAGCATCAACGCAACGCGGAGTAATTGACTTCGATCTCAGTGCGTCGCGTCTCACACAATATAGCACATTGTGCATCAAGTTTCAGCGTCACCCTGGGTTTCCGTGCTTATAATTCGTTTCAACGGAGTGCAACATTCATACGATCTAGTATGAATGATTCAACTGCACTCACTATTTGTTCATGTATCTGATGGCTTAAGAAAGGTAGGGCTGTGTTTTTTCTGTTGGTGAGCCAGACACCATTGCGTACAGTGGAAGTAGGAACTATGCAGCTACGAAGCGTAACGAAAAGCCGTTTATATTACTTATCAAATTGAGCCCCCAATAACTGCCGAGGCATTAATTCATGACGAGTATTTTCCCATTCACATTGTGCACCACACACGCTAAACATCACCAAAATTCACACAATTTGAGGGAAAAGTTATATACTCGTCCAAATAGATTCAGCTACTTATAGACCGAGTAGTCTACATGACAAACCAGTCTACAGGCCGAGACATTTCCAATATCCTCCTAACAATTCACTGCTCCCATTATACCATAGTCAAAATATAGTCCATCGAGAAATAAACAGGCCTTACACCGAAGTCTGCGTGTCAATGCTCCAGTACCCTCTACAGATCATTGATGAGGTCAATATAATGAACGATGTATCCCTGGGTGAGGATGGACCAAGTTGGGTCACCTCCAAGGAGGTCGATCCTAGTCTCAGAAATGACGTTGATAAGCTGTGGGTTCGCTGGGTTCGCGGCACCTTCAGGTGCCTCAGCCCACTCAAAAGTCCAGGCAATGTTGTCAGCAATGTATTGCGCATTGACAAGCTTGAAGTACTTCTTGTTGAACGAGGGTCTGATCCATGCCGTGCGGTGGTCAACCAGTCCGGGGGTTTTAGCGGTGATGATCAGTTTGCCGTGTTTGGAGAGGGCCTTGTTGATAGGGGGCAAGACGTCCTTGGTGACATTCTTCTGAGGCAGGGGAAAGTCTTCTCCACTAGGCCACTCAATGTAATCGATATCGATCTTGTAGGTTTCGTTCACTACTTCGACAAGGACGCTCTTGCTGTTGAAGTGGGTCTGAGGGAGGACAAACTCCAGTCTGTAGGGCTCAGCCTCGTATTGCACCTGGTGTGGCGTGCCATAGCCATCCCGGAAGGCTTGAAGGGTGAAGCGAAGGCCGCCCACCCACAGCTCGTCGTAGACAAAGAATGGGGTTTGAAAATAGCTGGCAATCTCTCCCTTGGCCTTCAAAACAAGGTACTGACCCAAGCCGTGGTATGTGGCTGTGATATCGCCCTTTGAGACATGTACGAGAGAGGCCATTTTGGGTGAATGAAATAGATTGTATGAGTGTAAAAGCTGATGAAGGTAGCTGAGTTGTGGTAGTTGTAGCTGTGATTATCTGAATGATTTGGATAGATTGAATGGAAGGGGGGCAGCTGGAATTTATAGAAAATGGGATCAATGGAGCTGGGACAATATTATGGCACTCTGCATCATTTCAGCGCCCATCACTCGATTGCTCAATCACAAGCAGTCAAGTTTGAGCTGAGCGTTTAGTCCTACTAGCTTCCAATAGCGTTGATGAGCTTGGAACGCCCTGAGGATCTGGATCACGACATTGACGGTCTTCGGACAGCCAATAGTTCTGCCAGGCACAAGGCTCGGGCAGCTTGTCTTGATCCAGCCAGCTCCAGCAAATGAATTTAGTTCTGCCAAGGACGGAGAGTTTCCTTTTCGGCCCAACACCAGCCAGCCACTCGATCTATTCTTTAACCGCTTGAAGGTAACATCTCCGTGGCCAGACTCCTGTAATCCAGCCACAAGCGTAGGGGATTGGAGTCTTCAAAGCCTCCTGAATGCTGGTTCTGATCATCCTGGCCACTTAAAGCGTCACCTTAGGAGCCAAGGACATAGTGGGGTCAAACTATCGGACGGCCGGCAATGTCTCGGATTCGCAAGGCGGATGTCCCTCAGCGGTAGGCATGCAGTGGATTCCCAATAGCCACTAGCTGAAACAAAAAACCAATAGTACAAAACTTATGCAGTTTCCTCCATGCGTGACAAGCCTCTAGTTCGTGACGACCTAAGCCCCACGGCCGGGCCGCCCCGCATCAGCTGGCCGGGGCGGGCTCAGGCAGCCACAACTGGCTGGAAACGGCCCTAGTGGGTAATAACAGGCGCAATGCAGGGTTCTGTTGACCTGCGTGTTCGATGGCGATATACGGTCTAATTCCAGCTCATCTTTAAGTGTGAGAGGCAGCGTGTTTGTCATTCAATCTTTGTACTTTGCCAAAGAATAGGTGGAATTGAGATACGAAACCGCCCATGTTAAGAGCAGGGCTATGCCACATTAGCCCTTTAATGCCTGTCGCGAAAGTCTCTAATACTGATTCTCCTGACTCTGTTTAAAAAGAAGTGCAGTATTCAGGCTCGAAGGCCATGGGAGGTTCGGGATTCTGAGGCAAGAGCAGTGTCCGAAGGGTCATTTTTGGGGGACGAGAATATACAGTAATGCACGTCAGTGTGTAAAGCAATGAGACGAGTAGCAACCCCTATCATGATCCAAACTCGCGCATGATTATTGGCTAGATGATGTATGAGTCATATGCTCTTTGCTCTATACGATATGGTGCACACGGTAGTGCGTGATCACTCACTGTGTAAATGCACACAAATATGGATCACAAACCACCTTCCCTAAAGTAGTGCTCCACTGGCCTCGAGTCGTCCATGTTGACACTACGAACGGTGCTGCCAGTAGTACCGCTCAGTTTGCGGATGAGACATATCTTGACCCTTTTCAAGTGGGTGTATTGGCAGCTCGACCAGTCCCCCAAGCAGGCAAGGCTGGCCGACCCTTCCAGCTTTTCAGCTGCTCGGGCTTGCGATCCTTCTAGCCTGGGCGGCGCATGTGGTTGGTTGGATATTTTACAAGACAACACTAAGTCATCATCATTGTTGTTCCAGCCACACAAGGCTGCAGATCTTTGGGTACATTGAATGTGAGTGAAAAGACAGAAACCGATATCCAGAAATTATTCATGTTCACTAAGGGATTTAATTACCCTGCTAACGAGCTGAAGATGGTCCGAACCCTTTCGATTGCCATCGTGTACCACAAGCCAAACATCGCCCATTAAACGATCGAGGGGAACGGATTTGAGGTTGCGGAGGTAGAACCGAGCGTTTTCGGTATGCTCGATGCAGTGGGAAAATTCATCGCTGTCGTTGCCGTCGCCGCCGCCATGTCGGTGGTCAACGTAGTGTTCAATATACTTGTCATCGTCAACGTGGTGGAGCAGTCGAAGGAGGTATGCGACAAACTGAACAAGCTCATCAAAGAAAGTTACAAGAGATATTTCAACGAGGCCATAGATAAGGGTAAGAAGTGACCCATTAAGAATAACTTTTGAAGTGTATGGAAGCAAGGAGAAGGTTTCACTACCCTATTTGGGTAGTGGATTAGACTCTCAATAATAGTGACTCTTTTCGGATAATCAACTGGACTTTGGTCGGTTGACGGGCCCTTATCACATCACTTTGATACTTTTCAGTACGCTGGACACTTAAACCCTGCTTAACCCGAGCAAAGAGAAACGAAATTATAGTTTTGCTAATCTATTCCACTTTATTTATTTCTTTGCTAGCCTCATTGAAATTTAATGTAAGCACCCCGCAGTTACAAACGACACATAAATCTCCAAGATCGACTAGTGCTCACCAGCCATCTGCTCCTTCTGTGTAATGGCTGCCTCGACCCTGGCATCCAAGTCACTCACGCGCTTAGTATCAGTGCCAGGCACAAACCAAGATGTGTTTGTAAACAATTCATTCATCTCCTCAAGCGGCAGCAGCTTCGTTTCTGGCATAAAGGCCCAGAAGAAGATCGCGTTTGTGAAATTGCACACCACAAACAAGAGAAAGTACCTCCAGCCGATGTTCTTGATTGCTGGTGCCGTGATCTGTCCGATCATGGTGTTGAAGGCAAAGGAGACCATGACACCGATGGAAATGCCCTTGGATCGGGTCTTGGTGTCAAACACCTCGGCCGGAATAATCCATGAGAGGGATCCGCAGGTGAATGAGAAGCTGATTTGGTAGATCCAGTTCGTGACAATAAAGAGCCATCCAAGTGAGTTCTGGACTGACGGAGATGCCTTGGGAAAGCTGGCGATGGATGCAGTGACGATGACGAAGCAAACGCCGTTGATTGTGTTGCCAGCAATCAATGGCCACCGGCGACCAAGCTTATCAATAAACAACACGGTACAGAGCTGAGCAAGAATAGACAAAATGTTGCTGATGGCTTGATACTTCAACGAATCCGTGGTCCCAATATTAATGGTGGCATAAATTTCCGGAGTGAAGTACTGGATGGCCGAGACACCCGTCATCTGGACCGAGGCCTGCAGAGCCGTGACGAGAAAGAGTCGGCGGAAGCTGGAGCGATCGGTGAACAGGTCACGGTAGCCTTTGGCAGCGGCCTCGTGCTCGTGAGCGATGGTGGACTGAATCTGCAAGTACTCGGCCTGAACCCAAGGGTCGCTCTCATTACCGTTGGTATGAAGCTTGGCCAAGGTCTTGAGTCCTTGCTCCTCCTTGCCGTGGTCGATCAACCAACGCGGGGATTCTGGGAACAGGAGGATCATAAGTGCAAGGATGGCAGCCGGGACAACTTGAAGACTGAGAGGGATGCGCCACTGCGAACTGTCGTGGAGGTGTAGGTTTGTGCCGTAAACAGTCCATGCTGGATGTGGGTCAGTCACCCGAGATGGATTAAGTGTTCGGAATTACTCACTTGCAAACGCTGCGCCGATACCGAGCATCAGCTGCTGCAGACCAGTGACTCGGCCACGGATTGAAGGGTGCGCAATTTCCGCCTGATACATGGGTACGATCATGACCAGGATACCAACGCCAAGACCACCGACAGCTCGGCCTGCGTAGAAGAAGGAGAGATTCTGGCCTGCAGCTTGAAGACTGCCTCCAAGGCAGAAAATGATGGCACCAATCATGATTGCGATTCTTCTGCCCAGCCAGTCACCCATGGGGCCGGCCACCATGGCTCCAAAGAAGCCGCCGCCTGTGAACAGGGATACAACAGCGCCGCTGGGAGAATGTCAGTAAGACTCTGCATAGAATGACGCCAATGCAAATACTTACGACTCATTTGCATTGGGGTTGAATTGCTCCACAAAGGATGACGAGGCTATACTGCCTCCAATCACACCAAGATCATATCTGCTCGACGGTCAGCTGTGCCTCGGTTGCGGGTTGCCTGTATGAGAAATACCCGTAATTGAAAGATCCCAGGGAGGCGAAGACGCCGACAAGAAACTATGCGATTGTTAGCGATAGGTTCGGCTGAGCGGATCGAACAGGGGTGGTGGTCATGCCTGGTATGTCTTGGGGTTAATCATGATGGCTACTGCACTCTGGACTGCCAACAGACAGTCACTCGATGCTCAAAGACCCAGAAGATGATTCCTCCCTGGGAAAATGAGGGCATGGTCAGCAATTTATGTATTCGCATGTGCTCGCGCCAGCCTCAGATATCTCCAGCTTCTGTCCAGATTAGGCTAAGGTGGCCGCAGCGCGCTCGCTACAGGATGGAAATTATTTGCTAGCCGCAAATGCTGACGTCTATAGCCGCTCTAATGAGATGACAGGACGAGCCACGCTACCGTCAGCTCCCTGGTTCGATTGTCTTCATACCCCGCACTTTTAGGCGAGGGCAGCTAAACAGCACCCCCAGGCGCCCAAATGATTGCTCACAGGCTACCCAGTAGCGTGAAGAGGTTGCCGTAAATGGTTAACAACTGTGGGTTTGGGTTCGTCCAATACGAAAAAAAAGGCTGGCCACCCCCAGAAATCGAGACATCCCCAGATCTCGTACCCCATGTTAGAGTTCATAGCGTCAACATGCACCTGATCCATGGGACCCATCTCGGATTACAGTTGCATTTCCAATAAATATCGCCATGTTTCTTCTACCACTGAAAAAAAACCCAAGTACGGGGCTGTGAGAATTACTAACGTGTGCATTAGTGAAAATCGCCACGACACACCATATCACTTTGCTACCTAAAACCTATACGTTCAGTAGATGGGGTGGGCACCCTGGCTAGCTGACCCTTTATTAGCGGGCCAATTGCATAAAAGCTTGAACGAGTTCGGTTCAACTCTGACCGCACGCTTAAGCGTACGGTCGCTTTTTACTAAGGGGCCTGTAACTAGTCTCCGCACAGCCGTTACTTGACTCCTGTCTGCCTCATCTGGATCCGGAACTTTCCCCAAAGCAATATAGCCCACATTCTCTTGTAGTTTAATATCCGCAATTTCAACTCGCAGGCCACTCAACACGTTTACCCTTTCAGAGTCGTCTATGGTAGTTCCGCCAGGAGGCACTGGGATATGGGGGTTGCCTCGAGTCATTGAACATGCGAATCCAAGCAAGTCCAATCCACGAACAATAAACTTCAGAATAAGCCCACCTATGACCAACAACTCCAGAATTGATGTAGTGAATATGAGCAGTGATGCTCACTGGAGATTTGCATGGTAAACAGTCGAATAGGACGTCGCAGCTCCCTCTGTAGTATTGAAAACAAAGCTGTTAGGGAAATGGCGGGGCGTGATAAGCACCTCCTGAAATGTGATGTTGGGGTGCAACTTTGGGCTCATGGAAGCCTTGCAATAAGTGTTGAACAGAGTGGTGAGGCGTCTTGAAAATCCCAGCTCATCGACCTTGGTTCAGTTGTGCGCTGTTTCGTTTGCAAAAGGATTAGGGTCGCCTCTAATATAGCTATCTGTTGGCGAGATGCTCTTGTAGTCCGATGTAAAACCCGTAGTTCTCCAGAGGTCCGGGATTTTGAAATTTGTTGGAAAGTCTATGAAGAGATTGACGGGAACTTCGTTGGCCTTGTATTTGCTGTTGATCATCTTTCGGCGGTTTACCTTGCAACTTGTTGTGGATGGCGATGGCCCACATGCATCCAATTTTCCAGTACTGCGACACGCATAGTGCAATTGAATAGCGCGCGATGGAGCCTTCTGACTGTGCTGCTTCAACGGATAGAGAATACATCTCTCAGTCCCTTGGCATTTCGATCTTAATCTCGGGTTTAGTAGTGCGGCTAGTCCATTTTTCATGTTGCAGACAGCCAATACCAGCGACTAATATCATGATTGGTGGTATAATGTTTATTGCTAAAATTCTTCATCGGTTGAACGTGGTGGGAAGATTATGGGAAATCTAAAATGCCGCGAGTTCCGAACGTTTCTATTATATTTATCGCAGCTAGGATGCAGAATATACGGTGAAAATGGCCATACTCAAAGTCTACGTGGTCCATAAGTTAATTTGCTGACCGTATTAAGTAGAATGGGGCTGTAATTGAGTTTACCGCGACACGGTATTACGAATATCGAATTGCTGACCACCCTCGGCTTTCAAATGACTTTTCTCCACCTTTCCCGTTGGTGTCTGCCTGAAGCTAGAGACGAATTCTATAATACTTGGCACCTGAAACCGTGCCATGTGGGTTACAGACCACTTCCAAAGGTCCTCCTCAGATGTGGAGCTCCCTGGCTTGATCTGAACTGCTAATTTGAGATCTTCCTCAGTGCCGAGGCCAAGTTCTGAAGGAACGCCAAAGGCAGCAGCAAGGATCACATCCGGATGTTGCAAGAACTCTTCCTCCACTTCAAATGTGTTGATATTTTGCCCTCGACGACGAACCACATCCTTCACACGCCCAACAAAGTATATGTTATCGTCTTCATCAATTTTAACGATATCTCCAGTATGTAACCAGAGGCCGCGAAAGGTATTAGCTGTGTTGAAAGGGTCATTGTAATACCCTTGAAAAAAGCTATTAGGACGATCGTTTCTCAGCAGAAGCCTCCCTGGGGTATTTCTTGGGAGCTCCTCATCGGTCTCGTTGGCGACGCGTACTTGATAACCTGGTCTCACACGTCCACATGAGCCGGCAGGATGGTTTCGACTATGGTCCTGAAAAATAGGTATGCCTGCCTCAGTGCTTCCATAAAGCGTAACCAATCGATGGCCAAATCTTTCTTGATACTCATTGGCAAATGCGGGCATAGGAACACCCCAAGCAACGCGAACACTATGTTCCTGGTCACGAGGAGAAGGGGGTTGTTTGTATGTAAAAGCCAGTGTAGCACCCATGAAGTTGTAGACGGTGGCCTTGGCAGCGCGAATTTCGTCCCAGAATCGACTGGCACTGTAGCGGCAAGAGAAAGCAGCAACAGAGCCGAGCAAGACGGCGGGTATTGTGGTGAGGGCTGTAGAATCAAGATGGAACAGAGGGAAAGGAGAGAACAGCACATCATCCCTTGTGAGGCCCAATGAATCGACCAGTGCCCAGGCCTGGAGCAGAAAATATTCGTGAGACAGTACGCAGGGCTTTGACCTTCCTGTGGTTCCACTTGTACATAGAAGTGCAGATGGCGTAGAGGGCTCAACAGTGACATGTTCTTTAACAATGTCACCCGATTCCAAAAGGCTGGCAAAGCTTGTCGTGTTTTCATCCGACTCACCATTGATAACAATCGAGTTACTACCAATAACATTTGCTGACTTGAAGGGGGGCCACAATGCGGCATCAATGATGAAGAGTTTTGCGTCCGTAGCCTCGACAACATGCTTGAGAGTGACTGATTTCAGCTCAGTATTAACAGGAGCCCATATCGCTCCCAATCTGTTGACAGCCATCCACGAGCAGACCATTTCGAGACTATTCACCATCATAACTAGCACTCGATCGCCTGTTCCAATTCCCAATTGTCTCAGTCCTCCTGAAAGCTTTGAAACAAGACTCTCAAAGTCCTCAAAAGTAACATCTTTGCTCCCGAAACGAAGGAATACCCGCTCCGGAAAGGATTCGACTGCATGCTGCAGCGCCGTGTTGATGTCTCTGGTGTTTGGAAGTGTCGCGGTATCAATTCGACCTGTCGTGCCCAGTATCGCTCCATTCAGCTCAGCTTTCTCCTTTGATAGCCCGTTCGCCCGATTCTTTCGAGCAGCAAATTCTTCGAAAGCCCTGCTGGCAGAGTCAACCTGTGCGAGACAGTGACTGGCAACATTGACCTCATCTCTTAAACATGCTTCCATATTTGGAAAAAGAGCTCGCTCCAGGGAAGATTTAGAACATGCTAAAGGGATTTTGGGGATTTTCACAAGCTCCATTGCAAGTTCCAAAGCTCGCCGCTTCGGATCATCATGAATCTCACTGAGGAGACCAATGGCAAGCGCTTCAGTAGATCCAACCCACCGTCCGGTCAACAGGAGCTCTTTCGCCTTCAGCACGCCGATGAGATGTGGAAGACGAAGGGTGATACCTCCTGTCACGGCCTGGCCGATGACCGCCTCAGGGAAGCGAAACTTTGTAGCTGGTCCGCCAATGACGAAATCGGCAGCTAGAGCAATCTCGGCACCACCTCCAACGGCAAAGCCGTGAACGGCGGCAATCACTACAGCTCGTGAACATGAAGTGAGACGAGTGATGTCCTGCAGCTTGTTGAATGAGCCCCGCAGCTCCTGGCCAGACCCAGTTTGGGGAGCTAGGCCTTCCTTCAGGTCTTCTCCCGCACAGAAAGATCGGTCTCCCGCGCCTTCAAGGATGATCACACGAGCTTGATCATTCTCTCGAAGTGCTTTCACGAGGCTTTCCAGGAGATCAACGTTGAGAGCGTTGAGCGCCTTTGGCCTGTTCAGTGTGATCTTGACAATAGCCGGAGCTGGGTATTCGATGAGAATAGAAGTTGATGACATTTTAAAACAGAAACTTGGGTCCGAAATTATTTGAAGAGATGTTTGAAGCTGACGACTTGTGCTGAAGAACAAGCCGATTGATCTCGGCCTCCCGCCTCTACTTATAGAATCGCAACACCCGACTTTCCATACAGAATTATGCCTACAAGATGGCGAAAAGAAACACCCCATGACGCCACCCCAAGTGACCAAATCATGGCAGGCTGAAATATGAATTCTTCACGTGGAGTTTTCGTCGGCAAGCCTCACCCTTATTGATGAAACCGGTAAGGCTGATGCCATTCTCGACATTCAACGACCCCCACTACCTACGCTGGAACATATAATCCCTGACTAGCTGCCGGAAAGGCCCGAACAAATCCCGCGCTAACTGCAAAGAATACCACAAGCAGTGCTCGCCGAGATCCCACCTACCCCATGACAGGCAGACTTGATGTGAGATTACGCATCTGTTAACTAGAAAGGAAATAGCTCATACATGATGATAAGCCGTGAAGAAAAATTCGTTGGAAATCTGAGAGTGCTACTGCTAACCGAGTAATTCTTCCCGAGGGCCCACCAACACCGGAAAGGCGAATGAGTATGACCATTACAAGCTGTAAGGTTTAATTCCTTTTCCGTAGACATATAAAAGGATGCGATGAGCCTGTTAATCTTCAACTGTTACATTCTTCCTTCAAGTTTCAGTTGCCCTTCGTCAATCACATCAATGTCTGCTGCAAAAATGGTATCAAATGGCGACGTTGTCGCATTCGCCGACTCTCCCGACAAAGCCGGATTTCTGGGCTCGGTAGTCACCAACCATGCTGCTGCAATTTCGTTTCAGAATCGGTCACCAAATATACAAGCCACTCGGTCGGTCCTGGTCATCAAGCCCGAACATTTGTCCAACAGCCTCATGGATTCAACCCTTGCAATACAGGACGGTGTTTCTAAGCCATATGTTTACAAAGACGACGAAACAGGCTCAATTTTGGCATTTTATCATCTTGGGAGTCGCCTCGCGGGGCACGTGGGAATCGTGCACGGTGGTGTGATTGCAACCCTTCTTGACGAATGCATGGGAAGAGCCGCGTTCGCTCGGCTACCGGCCAACATTGCCGTGACGGCAAAATTGGAAATCGAATACAAAAATCCGATTCCAGTTGGTAGCACCATCATGATTAGAGCTGATACTACAGAGGCCCAAGGTCGGAAGGCATGGGTTGAGGCCAAAGTTGAAGATGCAGTTGACGGTCGAGACCTTGTTAGAGCAAAGGGTCTCTTTGTTCAACCAAAATGGGCGGACGAGTTGGTCCAAATAATGTAATGGGTGTTTTAGAAGCCATTATTCTAGACCAATAATAGATCTAGATCAAGGTCCTTCATTACATCCTTCCAATCAATGGCAATAACGCCCAACTCTAAGCCGGATACTTCAGAGATCATCTCCCTCCGTCGCCATACTTCCTCCACTACGGCTTTTACAGCGTCGCGAGTACCAATCCCAAAGGATGTCGCGTGATTCAGCCATGATTTCGCAGAGCTTATGTCATCTTCTGTAAAGGCTTCTACCGCAGCAATAAAGGCCGGCCAAATAGAAAAGTTTCCGCTGCTGATTGATCGAAACAACGATGTATGCATTAGCGTCTCAGAGACATGAAATTGGACAGCACGGGGAGCCACATTCATCAAACAGCGATTTGTGTAGATGTACGCTGCATGCATAAATGCGAAGGTCTGATGGTGCCCTGGATGTGATGGAGCATGGTGATCACTGTTGCTCATCTCATGCTGCTCCATACACTTATCCAGAGTGGCCAAGATATCCAGCGAGAACTCTTCAACCCTGATATTGGGCTCGTTGTTTGACTCAGTTCGGAATTCAGCAACTCGGGAAATGCAATCCAAGATCATCTGTGGCGCCCCAATCGTGAACCCAAATTCATATGTTGATTGCCGCATGGGCAATGTCTCCAAAGCGGCCCTCTTGGCCCCAAATTCATTGGTGCATGAGACACGTGTTTTTGGAGTCCTTGATGTCCTTTCAATGATGGTGAGCACGTCTAGGCTCTGGAGAACAGCACATTTTAAATCAGTCAGATCGTTGGTGAAGCACGACACCAAGTTTACATTCTCCTTTACAAGCGTCCATGCTCCATCAAAATGGAGCCTCCAGGGTCTGGAGGGACCGTTGTATATCTGTCAATATATTAGCAGATCATTCTACTGGAGACGATTGCAATCCTGCCTCGACTATCATAAGCGTCATTATTGTTGCCATTATGACGGGGAGCTGTGCGCCTCCTAGGCTTGTCGAGTAGGCGATACCCTGGAGGGCTCTACCGTAGTATTTCATCCCTATCTGTAAGGTTTCAGGGTCATTATGACGTAGTCTGACCACATTGAAAGCGGCTTGCGAAATCAGTGCATCAAAAAGCAGTGTTTCCTTCCCAGCGTTGAGTGCCAAGGCCGCAGCAGGATAGCGACATTGCCATGGGTTCTGAGGGTGCTCATAAGGCATCATGATCATTGCAACATGGCTGACATAATGATGAAACAGGAATGCTTCTTGGGCTGTCAAACACGGAAAGCTTGTGATCGTATGGGATAGTGCGGGTTTGTCCAGCTGCGACTCGGTGTGTGTCGAACTGAAATTGAGAATTGAGAATGGATTATGTGTTGTGAGTTTGGATTTTCGGAGAAGAATTATTTGGCTCGAAAACTTTTGTGTTTCGCTTGGTTCGTCGCAAAGAGAGATTAGGCGGTCTACGACATCCGAAGCTAATGTTTCGTAGCCCTTCCATGTGTGTTCTTTACACGATTAGCTTCAAGGCGACGGGATGTCGAACATGGAGACCAGCAAAAGGTTTTGAATCCGAGTTCCAGGAGGATAGAAACTCACGACAATGTAGAACCTGTCGACCTTGAATTGCGCCAGCGCAATCACTATCTTCGACCCAAGTGTATTGTGCACGATAGGTGCACGCAACGCCAAGCCTGCGACAAGACCAGCATTCCGGTTTCGATTCGTCACACTTGACTTTTCTTTCTCTACATTTCCAACATCCCTGAGATGCCGCATTACCTTCCATTTGACCGCGACGTGGTGTGATAACTTACGGTAAAGGTTCGACTACGTTGACGAGCCATAATTTGAGAGAGAATAAATCATAGCTAGGTGAGGACTTCCCAGGACTAATTTGGATTCCCCCTCATTGAGTAAATGCGGGTATTATATACTGGTTGTTGCAGGACTGCTGGTGCAGGGCATGCCAACGGTGGGGGGCCACGGGGTTTTTTCAACCCTGGTTAGCGTGATCGGCCATGTGCACTGAGAAGATCTTATTCGCCACTCTTCGTCGCCTCGGCGAGAGTTGCTGTCAGTCCCCAAATAGGCATAGCCTTCCAGTCTAATATGTTCTCCACTCAAGGACTGAGGATATGTCTGACTCAACCAGCAAGAAAGGGTTGACCAAAATTCAACTAGGGTTTTGATATTGCCATGATAACCAAATAGGTCGCTTTATTGCATGTGCCTATCACTCAAAATTTGATGCTAGAGTTGGACCTGGCCGTAACACCACCACCTTCCTGCCTTTGCGGGCCAGGCGTTGTGAATAATCGGCATGTTCTCCTATTGTCAAGTTTAGCAGTGCTTGATAATCAACACGGCGCAAAGCGCTTTCAGTCGAGTGCTTAGCATTTCCGCTAGCATAAGTATGGAGTATGGTAAGTAATTGCAGCACATAATCTTTGCTTTGTTCAGTAACTGCTTGGCCGACAGTCTACGACCATATTCGTCGGAAATATGGAATACCGTCAAGATCTGAAATTCTATTTTCTTTTATCGCTCTGTCCCCACCACTACTTGGTGATGGTTGCACTCGAGCATTTGGAAACGCCTAATCCTCTCAAACAAAATCCTATGAACTCACATGACCACACGAAGCCTAAAAAGGGAACTCAAAATATCGTTCCAAACGGTAGACCCGTGCTTGCATAACACAGCTTGTGAGGTTAGCACTAGTAGCAAGACTGCCCTCACCTTCTAATAGAACCGCAGCCGAGGTAGTTTGCAAGCCCATGGCCCCACAGCGGTTGTGCACTTAGCGAGATTTAACGGTATTCGTGATACAAGTGGAGTCACTACGAAAATGAGCAATCACTTTCGTACCCGAATGGCGAATGTTATGGGATGAAAATATCATGTCATGTCACAATGTCGAAGTGAATGATGCTCACACGGAGTACCCGAATTCTGCAAACTAATGGCACTATTGTTCACCCAGATTGGATGCCCAAGCAACGCTGTAGTAGCTGTATTGTGGTCACTCGTACGATAATACAAATAAGGTTCACAACAGCGTATAGGTAGCTTTTTCGCGGATAGGATTAAATGGCCTCTGCCCAGGCCAAGGCCAGGCCGAATACCCGATAGACCTGCGATTTGCAGATAAGGGAGCAACTATAATAGGAAGTTTCCCAGAGTCCCAAGAATTGAAATAGCTTGTCCACGCACGGTGGTATTTGGTATCAGTGCTTTGCTAGTAAATCGACATGGTCAATTTTGCCTGCGATGCCTTGCGAGCTCTGGTCCACATCGCAAGGCGGAATAGCACCAATAGCCTTTCTCCAATTTCAAGCGTTCAACACTGCAAGGCATCAGCAGTGCGTCTCCTCAAGAATATTCTCGTAGAAGCAGTCGATAAACGCAATGTGACGCTGTATTTCCTCCTGCCTCTGCCGTGAATCGCCAGTCTAAGTTAATTATCCAGAGAATCACGAGATTCAGACGTCTGAGCTTGAACTGAGTTCAACGCTTCACATTTTAAATTTTTTTTCAATTCAACGCTCTTCACTTCCGCGCCACTCGATGCCACCAGTCTATGGTACAGGAGACCTACCAAAATGTGACATTGTTTCTGAAATCGTTAAATGACCTGTTGCACAGAAGGGGGAAATAGTGTCATATCATACTGGCCGGCGTTTTCCGATCGAGACAACCAAGACTTGACAACTCCGACCCCAACGCTGACACTCTCCCCTCATGATACTTGACGCGTAAATAGGGTTCAGAGTCCATGTTCTAGAAGGAAATCGATACGATGGCCGGCATTGCCGAGCGCAAGGACCCCCCGTTCCAGGGCTTGGGGATCCAGGATTGGACGAAAATGGGGCTTCTCGTACTGCAATATGGCGTCTGTTTACCTGTGGAAACTCAATTAAAGTGAGTATGATCCATGCTGCCCAGAAGTGCGTGTGCCGGTGCTCCCGGCAAAAGCTTAACCAAACCTAAATGAAGACACCAGCCAATGCCATCATCGCTAATTTGGCCCCTTGTTGGGGAACGTAGTATTCTTGGGCCGGCGATTGGACGGGCATTTATAAAACCAGCTGGCTGCCCGTGTAGATGGTTGTGATCTCCCGAATGATCCAACATCGGCACTCGCGATTCATCCCCTGCAGCGCTCATCGCGACCATTCATATACCGTACTAGCAGGGTAACATTGCTGCGAGTGCAACTCTCGAAACGCCTTTTGTTCGATATTCCAGAAGCCTACCCGCCCAATACCAAGCCACGATGCGTGCCGGACTCATCTCCTCGATCTGCGTGGCCTTCTTGGCTGCCGCCGCGGATGCCCAGAATGAGGACCCGGATCACCCTTACATCGCCCCGGGCCCCTCTGACCGTCGCTCCCCCTGCCCAGCGCTCAACATCCTGGCGAACCACGGCTACATCAACCGCAACGGCTCCTTCGTCACGGGCGAAAGCGCCACGGTGGCGCAGATGCAGGCTTTCAACTTTTCCCGCACAATCGCAGCAGGCCCTGTTCCCTCAGCCCTCAATTATTCAACCACGGGCGTGGAGAACACGTTCCACCTCGACGACCTTGTCCAGAAGCCCCTCGACCACGACGGGAGCTTGAGCCGTGGGGACTTGGCGTTCGGCGACAACCTGCACTTCAACAGGACCATCTGGGACTCAGTGATGGCGAGGCTTCCAGATGAGTATGTTACCTGGAAGCAGGCTGCCGAGGCAGGGGCCGCGAGGTTGGAGGATGCGAGAAAGGCCAATCCCGATTTCAGCCTCGATGCTACCGATGTCGCCGCCACTTTTGACCAGATGAATGGCCTCCTCGCCGCGCTGGGCGGGAGCGTGGAGGATGGAAAGGCGAGGAGGGACTGGATCAACGCTAGTTTCGTGGAGGAGAGACTGCCATGGGCCCTAGGCTGGAAGACGTCCGAGAAGGAGCTCACAGTGGCGGACTTCACGCCGATGGCAAAGGCTCTGAGGCAGTACGCACCTGGCGGCGTGTAATTGGGAAAGGGTATGGTGGGTGCAGGGTGGAACTCATTGCACAAAAATTCCAAACAAATGTCTCCAAGATGTAATTTGAAGAGATGGAATATAAAATGCAAGATATGTAAATAAATAGAATAACAAAGTATATATTGACTTTACTAGACCTTATTCTTCCACAAGTTTAGAAGTTGAAGGAAGGCCCGAAGTCTGCGCGGCGTTAATTATGGGACGAAATTTGTCAGTGCATCCTCACTGGTAAACTGTGGCATAATGACTATCTAGAGATGCGTGCAGTCTTAAGGATCGTGCCAGACTTCCTTGTTTCAGCTGTTTGATCATCCACGAAATTACCGAATGCAACTGTCTTTTGGCAGATTAGGAGTATAGGAAATCATCTTCCGAGCATTATGTGGGGAGGCGCGGGGAAATAATGGTGATAAGCGCTGACGAGTTATTTGAGCCATACGAAAAATGGCAATTGTTGTTCCATGCCATGCTCAAGAGTCGCTTAGAAAAATTTTGTTCTGTTTATTATTCATCATTCAGAAACAGTTTGGGGTAATTTTTATCTTGCTTACACATTTTCCCGTTGCCGAAAGGTTTCATTTTCCAGGATGGCAGCACTCACCAAAGAAATCAGTGGTACCAACATCACCACAAGCAATGTCGAAGATGCAAAACCACGTGTCCAAGAGGAAATTCCCGAGATCCTACGAAATTATAGCTCAAATGAACTTCAGTCACTCGAGAAAGCCCTAGTTCGCAAGATTGACCTGAGGAGTTTACCTATCCTCATTGTTCTATTCCTTTTGAACATCCTTGACCGCAACGCCATTGCTAATGCACGATTGGGTCGTCTGGAGGATACGTTAAAAATCGATGATGTGCAGTATCAGACAGCCGTCATGGTTCTTTGGGGTATTTCATTTCATTTTGACGTCAAGTGACTTCGCTAAGACATGTAATTTAGCTGGCTACATCTCAATGATGGTTCCGTCAAACATGTTACTGTCCGTTTTTAAGCCCCGCATCTATCTTCCAACGGTTGTTATAATTTGGGGCATTGTATGTATTTGCTTCCTTGTGTGTCGTGAAAAAAAGACTGAATTGTAGTGCACGCAATAGGTCTCTGGCTCTACTGGATTTGTTCAAAACTTTGCCGGACTCGTTTCTCTGCGTTTTCTAGTGGGAGTCACCGAGGCACCTTACTTTCCGGGTTGTGTGTTCTTCCTGTCTTCATGGTACACAAAATCAGAGCTTCCATCCAGAATTGCAATTTTCTACTCGGGATACACGTTATCCTCAGCTTTCGGGGGGTTGATTGCCGCTGGCATAGTAGGGAATATGGACGGAGCAGGGGGCTATCCCGCCTGGGTAGGTTCTCGGTGCATTCCGGACAGGGTTCGTGCTGACGATCTTATAGAGATGGGTGTTTATTATCGAAGGCTCTGTCACCATTTTGATTGCTTTTCTAGGCTATGTGCTCTTGCCGAACTACCCAGAAAACACGCCATGGTTAAGTGAAGCCGAAACTGCATTGGCTCAATACCGGCTTTCAAGGGAGATGGATGGGGAGGCAGACGAAGTCAAGGACTCAGTTTTTGCCGGCTTGAGACAGTCTATTGCTGACCCAAAGGTGTGGATGCTGGTGCTCATTCTTACAGGTGCTGTTGTAGGCATGAGCTTCACCTGTGAGCTTTGTTCTTTGGAGACCTTCAACTGCTTTAATGCTGATAAATCTGGAAATTTAGACTTTTTTCCCTCCATCGTCCAGACCCTCGGCTTCCCAAATGTGGAAACGCTGCTTTTGACTGCTCCGCCCTATTTTGTATCTTGTATATTCTCGATAGCCAACTCATGGCACAGCGGCAAAACCCAAGAACGTTGTTTTCATATTGTCACCGGGTGTATCATTTCTATCATCGGCCAAATTATATCCATGACGACACACAATACCGGGGCCAGATATTTTGTAGGTCGAACACTATCAAGATTCGATTACAGAGTGGTGTACTAACCATTACTCCATTTAGGCCATGTTCTTACAAGCCACCGGTTCTTTTTCTGTATTTCAGCTCATTTTATCGTGGATCTCAAGCACTATTCCGCGGCCTAAAGCCAAGAGGGCTGTTGCTTTAGCGATGTGCACAGCGATTAGTAACGCCACAAATATCAGCACGGCATATCTTTATCCAACTTCCGATGCCCCGTACGTGGATCTGAGTGAACAAAAATGAAGTTGATCATTGCTGATTGAATAAAACCTTCTAGGCTGTATAGAAAAGGGTGTATTGTAATTAGTGTTGCCTTGGTGGTTTGTTCTTCTTCCTCGATTATGCTTCGTACCTGGCTTCAAAGAAAGAATAAAAGCTATGATGCGTCTGGAAACCCTAATGCCCAAGCATTCCGCTACGTGCTATAGGATATGAATTATTCGACGAATCCTGTCCGTTGTAAGCTGCAGCGCAGGACTATTTGGAATACTAGCACTCTTATGTAAACCTAAATTAGCTTTACGTATAACATAGTATTAGTTGGGGCTTATTTCAAACATTAGTCACTCTCAGGACTTGACAAGGAGGAAATCCAAGGTTACTCTAAACCGATTTTTATATTGAAAGGAAATAGTTACAAAATGACTGACATATGAAATTCTATATACAAAAACATGGACGACTTTATTTCGTGTTTAGAGTACAAATATGGAAGCGTAGGGTGCTTTAGTTGAGGAGTTCATAGGCCACACGGCGGCCCTCCTCAAGAGCACCATCAATGTATCCGACCCAGCCATTGGCCAAATCAGCACCAGCCAGGATGATGCGGTCGCTGAGCTTCTTGTTCTCCATGAGCTGTCCCAGGTCCTTGGAAAGCATTTGAGGTGCGTAGACAGCCCAGGTACCGTTGGAGAACTCATCGGTGCGCCAGTCGTGCCAGTAGAATCCGTTGACCTGTCCTACTTCAACGTTGGGAGGAATGATGTTGGTGAGAGTCTCATTCATGACCTTTTCCCAGTTGGCCGCGATTCCGTTGGCAAGGGGAGCCTTGCTTGAGAGGAAGGCGACAGTGTTGGTACCAGCGTCACTGCGCGACTCGGAAAGGCCAAAGACGTTCATGGTATCCACACTGGACACACCAAAGGTCTGGTAAGTGCCGTTGGTTGTGTGCAAATTAATCTTGCCGCCGTGGTTGATGTGGTTGATCTTGTTCCAGGGAGCACTGGTCTCAACATTGATGGTGACGTTGCCAAGGACGTTGATGGGGATGGTGGAAATGACATGCTTCGCGGTGAAAGTGTCGCCGTTGTCGGTCACGACCGAGGCACTATTGGCTTCGGATGAAATTGTAGTGACCTTGCGGCTGAACAATGAGGTACCCTTAAACTCGTTGTAGATGGCGTTGGCCAGGGCTGTGGTGCCACCGGGAATCTTGAATTTGCCGCTGAGCTCAAGGACCTTGGCAAAGTCGTATCCACTGAGAGCATACAGGCGAAGGACGCTCAGGAAACCAGTCTTTTCCATATCATTCAACCCAAAGGTGGACAGCCACATACCGATGATTTCGCGCTCCACTTCCGTGACGTTCATGTTGTTGATGCGCTCCTGGCAGCTGATGTCCCACTTGGCCACCAGGTCACGTTCCTTCAACGGTAGGTAAGGGTTAGGGAGGATAGTACGGCCAGAATCGCCGTCGGCGTTGAAAAAGTCAGCAAGCAAGCGAAATGCCTAGGTGTCAGCCTCTCCAAGGCTCTGGATCTGTCCGTTGACACTCAGGACGGTGCGGGAGTTAAGAGGCAGGCTGGTGCCGAGGTCATACAGGCCATAGCGAGTCATCTCGGACCAGGTATGCGCTTGCAAATAGTGAACCCAGCCACCTCCCATCTCGTAGTCGTGGTGTTCACCCTGCGCAGTCCAGGTGCGGCCACCAATTCGATCACGGCCTTCGAGAAGAAGAACCTTTTGGCCCTTCACAGAAAGGTCACGGGCAGCAGACAGGCCCGTAAAGCCAGCGCCGATGACGATGACATCATAGTCCTTGTCGTGGCTGGCAGAGTCCTGCTTGACTGCATGAGTAGAAAGTCCAGTAATGAGGCTGTTGGTCTTGAAATCCCAGCCACCGCCGTCCTTAGACTTGGCAGCCGCGTTGTTGTTGTTGGTGTTCTGAGCCATGGTGAGGCAAGCCAAAGACAATAGGAGAGATGATGAGTGCATGGAGTGAAAATAAAGCTGAACTCGGAAGTAAATGATCCTTCGCCGAATGAAGGTGTATGGAGTGATGGGTTGTGTTGATTGTGCTGAGAGGTGATTGTGCTGAGTGTGATGAGAAGATATTTTGATGGAGGACAACTGGGGATATTTATATCAAAAATCAACTTGCGCCAAGCCATATTGTACTGAAGTTTAACCACCACTTGATAACACTTCATGCTGTCTCTTGGAATCTGCAATACACCAAAAAAAGCCAACGTTGTGATGTCGTCTGCCCAAAACGGCCCACTTAGCCGACCGCCGGCCGTCGTCCGAGCCTGCGCCCGTCATCTCCGCTTTGGCCTAGTGGCTCACGCACGGAGATCAGCGGGTCTTCGCTTCGTGTCACAAAGCTAAAGATCCGGACATTTATTTACTTGCGCCTCCCCAGCACAGCCAGACCCGGAATTTCTGCATCGGTACCCCCCAGTCAGCCCGTACACCGACCCAACGCCCGCCTCCACGATGCCTAGTGGCCCTGGAACACATCCGGACTCCGGACCTAAGATCTCTCAGTTTAAGCTACCGCCAAGGATTGTGCGGGACAGCAGTAAGTCGAGAGACCCACCCGCGCCTTTCCCTCTGCAGGCCGTTGTGCTGATCGGTGACTACGCGTATCTCAGGGTCACGCTGCAGCTACTGCCAGAAACGTCACCTCCGCTGCGACAAGTCCGCCGGGGGGTGCACAGAATGTAGGAAGAGAAGACTGCCGTGTAATGCCACCACAGCTTTGCAATGGGTTCACACCCCGTCCCCAAAGCAGAATAACGGTAAAGCGGCCAAACAAAAGACAAAGCCACCTGACCCTCGACTCCAAGTTCGCCTCTATGGAGCGGAGGTAAAATTGGAATACTGCGCTACCCGTTACTTTGACACCGTGGCGAAGTCCATGACCATTTTACAAGGAGACGGAAACCCGTTTGGGACTGTTCTTGTGCCACGCCTTGCCCAAGATGACACTCTACGCTATACAATTGCGTCTGTCGGTGCAATGCACGCTTCATTTTGCGGTCAACTGCACCCAGGTCTGGCCTGGGAATTTAGGGCCAAAGCTTGTAGTCTGTTGAGGAAAAGCCTAACGATGGATCAACTAGGCCCAAGCTCGTTATACACCGTCGTCATCCTAGCCATCACTGAGGCAAGTTCGAACGCCGCAGCCTGTTGTTTAACCCCACTGCACAATCAACTAACCATGGTGCAGTCTTCGTTCAGCCGCTTCAGCCCACGGCCATTCCACTTTGATGCCGCAAAAAATATGATCTCTATTTTGAAGAAACAGGGATATCACATCGATACCGTCCTGGCAAATGCCATCCTCTGGATCGAAGTACAAGCAAATTTTGTTTTTGATCAAGAGCCGATCGAGCATAGTCATTATCCAGTTCCACGACTATCGTCTAACCCACCCTATACCGGTTTGGATCCTCTATTAGGAACGTGGGAGCCATTGTTTCAATGCATGAAACACATCGGGCTCCTAATAAGGCAAACAATACGAAGCGGGATGCATGATCAAAATTTACCTTCCGCCAAAGCACTTTGGAGATTTCTCCTAAACTTTGGTCCATTGGGGGCGTGGATAGAAGATTGTGGCAAGGAAGACGTGGATGCCGACATTCCGAACTCAACAGGCCTCATCAATATGGCTGAGGCTCATCGACTTTCCGCAATGCTTCTATTACACCATTATTTCCCAAGCTTGTGCGTCATAACCTCTGAGAAATCTGGCCTTACAACAGAATCTTCGGACTCCGCGGAGTACCACGGGTCATTTGATTCCATATGCGCTACATGGACAGAAACTTTGACGAAGCGGATAATGCAGCATCTGAAGTCTGTGCCAAAGTCCAGCGGGCTGTGGCACGTCGGCGGCCTTCCCATGTTGACTGCGGGGCAGAACGTGCGAGACCCCGAGGATAGGCGCTATATTCTTGAAGTCATGCAGTATCTGATTGAAAAGATACGCCTCCCTCCCCTGCAAGATACAATTAGATTACTGGAGGCTTGCTGGGAATGCGCAGATGGAGGCCAGTCAAGAACATGGATGGAGCTCTTGGACAATTTGGGCGTCAGAGCGATACTTAATTAATGTGGACCTTGGCCCAAATCCCGCGAGCCATGATCCTAGCTCTGACCAATCACTGGCTACGCTTCGCTATCTCGATCAGGAATAACGCAGTGAATGGGGCTGTTCGATGGAGAGAACAGCCGTTGGGGCCATGGTCAGGGCGGCCAATCAGAGGCGACGCCATCGGGGCCAAAATAGGCAATGGGTTGGATCTTCACTAGATGCCGTATTTAAATCTCGAGCCCATCTTGAACTCTATCTAATGTATATAAAGACAAGTTTGGAGTCTTATTAGAGCATGAGTTCATCCATAGGTTGTTTTCGCATCAATCTCATACCCCGCGTTATTACTTCATTCAGAAATCCAAGCAGCAAAATGGCCTCATTCCAGACGCAGCTCTTTATCAACAACGAGGTTAGTTAGTGGCGCAGCTGCTGCAACCTTCAAGGATATCAGCTAATCCATGCACGATAACAGTTTGTTGACTCAAAGTCGTCTGACCGTATTTCGGTGGTCAACCCGAGGACCCAGGAAATTGTGACGGAAGATGTTCACGTCGCCGGTCCTCAGGATGTTGACAGGGCCGTGGATGCTGCATCACGGGCGTTCAAGTCTAAAGAATGGTCCGGAATGAAGTCAACTGAACGTAGCAGGTTGCTTTCTAAGCTTGCTGATTTGATTGAACAAAATGCCACAACTTTAGCTCACCTCGAGTCAATTGCCATGGGAAATGCCGTGCCAATGGTTCAGGCCATGGACATAGCCAATGCTGCCGAAGTTTTCCGATGTGAGTTCCTCCAATTCTTTGCGCGGTGAAGGCCTCCACAATTTTAATACGGCTCTATACAGACTATGCCGGATGGGTCGGCAAATTGTCCGGGGAAAGCTTTCCCGCTGATGATGGCTACATCCGCATCGTGAAGCACGAACCCCTCGGCGTCTGTGCTTCCGTCTGTGCGTGGAACGCTTCGCTCATGTTTTTCGCTTGGAAGGTCGCGCCGGCTCTTGCCATGGGTAACGTGGTTATCCTAAAGTCGTCTGAGAGATCCCCTCTGTCATATCTGGAGTTAGGTAATCTTATTGTCGAAGCCGGATTTCCACCCGGAGTTGTGCAGTTTCTGAGCGGAGCCGGCGAAACTGGAAACCTCCTGGCTCTTCACAAAGACATTAGAAAAATTAGCTTTACAGGTTCTTCCGGCGTCGGTCGCAAGATTGTGGAGGCGGCTGCCAGGAGTAATCTCAAGCGTGTCACTCTTGAACTTGGTGGAAAGTCTCCTGCTATTGTCTTTTCAGACGCAGATATTGATCAGGCTGTTCACTGGTGAGTACTGGAAATTGCGGTATGAAATGTTGCTAATAGCCATATCAGGTGCTCTGCTCCCGGGTTGATGAATGCTGGACAGATTTGCGCATCCACAAGCCGACTGTACATTCACAAGGACATTGCAGATCAGTTCCTTGCGAAACTTAAGGCAATCTACTCTCAAGCTGGAGAAGCGCTGGGAACCAACCATTCGCCTCCCAACCTCTCTCCCATCGCAAATGATCAGCAATACAAGCGAGTATTGGAGTACATTGAATCTGGCAAGAAGGATGCGACACTTCTGGTTGGAGGCAACTCCAAAGATCAGAAGGGCTATTGGATTGAACCTACAATCTTTTGTGACCCCAAAGATGATGCTGCCATCTACAAAGAGGAGATATTCGGTCCCGTTCTTGTGGTGAAGACGTTTGATGACGAGGATCAAGTCATTGAGTGGGCAAACGATACCGAGTATGGCCTTGCAGGTGAGTTTACCATGGCCATTGAACCCTCGGAATCATTCAGGTCTCTAACACAACGATTAACAGCTGCTGTCTTCACACAAGACATCACCCGGGCGATGCGCTTTTCCAACCTTATCGAATCCGGCACCGTGAGCATCAACAGTGGACCCCTGCCCGCCACCGGTGTCCCATTTGGTGGTGTCAAGCAGAGCGGCTGGGGTCGAGAAATGGGCAAGTATGCTCTTGAAGAATATTCGGAGACGAAATCAATTTCTATTTGGTAAGCTTAACTTTTCTTGTCTCAATTTGTGGCCGGTTATAAGCTAATGGATCTTTTAGGGTTGGCGGTTCTACGCCCAAGTTTTAATATTCGAAAAGAAATTCTCGTGCTGTAACTGCAGCATTTCATTACCCTTGACTCCTGTTGCGATGGTTATTATAAGATAGACGGTTTATAGAAAGTAGACAGAAAGTCAAATGATAGGTTTCACCAAATGAGTAAGAAATCTTGGAACACTCGAAATGAATTCCGTTAGAAAGAATCTCACAAAGTCCTTTGTATCAAATTAATGCCATCGTTCCAATCACTGGATTTGCCAACTGTTGAAGACGATATGCAAGGCTGGTGACAGGATTTGTTAATGATACCGCTCACTTATTGAAAGTAAAATCGACTTCATGCATCAAGTGATCGTAGGGTAGAATATGGGGTTGGATGCTTGATTGATCAATCACGTATCGATAAAACAACTACTCAATAGGAGATCCAACAACTTTTTATTCCCATCCAGCGACGTATTAATAAGTATCAACATCTCAAAAAATTCATTTTGTAATGAAAACATCAACTGAGTCGGCGTTTAAAGCTCGTCATTTCCTAACTTGTCCTTCGTGGGGCTATCCAATCCTTCAAACAAATCTACTCCCCATTTCTTGCCAGGATTTGCCAGTCGAATCTGCTTATCCTGCGCAGCAATCTCGGCCAGCTCATCATCGGTGAATTTGATGCCCTGGGAGGCGAAGTTCTCATCAATGTACTTTTCATGCGTGCTCTTGGGGATGACGATTGTGCCCCTCTGCTGGCCCCAGGCGAGAACTGTTTGGGCCACTGTGGCGTTCTTGCGCTCGGCTAGCTTCTTCCAGAATGGGTCGTCCAGGATTCTGGGGATGTCGGGGTTGTAGGTGGGGTTCGTGCTGGCCAGCGGCGAGTACGCGATAACTTTGATGTCTCGCTCGGTGTGGAAGTCGACAAAAGCCTGTTGCTGGAGATACGGGTGCAATTCGAACTCGTGGGCATACGGCCGGATGGTGGCAACATCGAGAATCTTTTCGACTTCGTGTGGCGCAAAATTGGACAGGCCGATGTGGCGGGTCAGGTTGGCACGGACGAGTTCCTCCAGCGCCAGCCAGGTATCCACTATCGTAGTCTCGTTGTCCAGCTCGGTTGAGCCGGGAACGAATGCCACGGGCCAGTGGATGAGGTACAGGTCCAGATAGTCAACGCCGAGGTCAGCAATCGACTTCTCGACGGCCTTGCGCACCAGCTCGGGGCGATGGTCCGTGTTCCAGAGCTTGCTGGTGATCCAAATATCTTGGCGTGAAACACCCGAGGCCACGATGCCTTGGCCAACTTCCTCTTCATTGCGGTAAATAGCGGCCGCATCAATATGGCGGTATCCTGACTTTAGAGCATATTCGACTGCATAAGCCACCTAATTGAAGGGATTCGGTCAGTATGTTCGGTTGTGGAGATGATGGTTCAAACGCACCTTGCCTTTCTCCGAAAGCCACGTTCCGAGCCCGAAAGCGGGGATCTCGGCTTCAGCATGGTGGAGAGGCACGGGAATAGATTCAGTGGCCAGTGAGAGCAGCGTGTACACGACCCCGCTGAACACCGCAAGCGCGGAAAACGGCTTAACGAAAACCATCTTGAACGGCTTCTTCTGAGGATGAAAGAATACCGGGTGGGTTGGGAAATGTATGAAAAGCCTCACAGTGCATGTCTTTTCATTTTTGGTGGGGCTCGACTATTTGTCAGCCGTTATCGCAACATCCGAGGGTTCCATGACATAATTTGTTCGCCATCATGAACATGATCTCGTCACCGCGACAAGCAGAGTATTTTGTGGCCGCTTAAGCAATTAAATGCCTTCTTCGATGCAAGGTGATTTATATTCATATGCACTCATCAATGCAAAAGCCATTACCAACTGTTTTGCCATGAATGTAGAAAATAGCATGACCGTTGCATAGCGACCGTCTATATTCACCAAAACTCTGCTACCGAATGATTCAGTTAGATAATTAAGACACCTGTCAAAAAATAGCATAATAATACTTTTTTTGCCAGTAAATTTAGGGTACTTGATTTTGCCAATCTCCTTGGCCAATCTCCAGATTGATCAGCTTCACTAGATATGAAAATACGACATTCATACCCTGTAGGGTAAGCTGGCCACGTTCAGAAATCACCACTCTCCATTAAGTAATTATTGACTTTGGCAAGACGGTAAAGCATTTAAAGCTCATATTTTTACAAGCATTAAAAATGAAGTTACTTTTTAGTATACGCATCATCAGCCACGAATGTGTTTTTGCATTATTGAGTCGTGTCGTTCTAAGTCGTCCAGAATAGTATACAAACTGCACAGATCCACGCCAATCCCAAACTTCGATAAGATTTTGTCTAATTTTGATTCAAATACTATTACTTAGGCGTGGCCAATTTTTTCGACACTTTACCCCGGTCAAGCGTTGATCTGTGTCAGATTGACGAGAAAGAACCTATGCGCTGTCATCGCAAGGAACCACTGTCAATTTCGCAGCATTGCAATCAGTGGGCACGCTGCCGCTGTTGAAGGCAAAAATCTTTTGCGTCACACTTCCATCTTTCCAACGGCAATATACTAAATCGCTACGGGTTCCATTTGTCTGCGCTGTGGAATCGCAGCGTAGCTGAGAATCCTCGATGTGGCAGTGAAGAGTTTGTTGGGTGAAATCGCTGGTGAAATAGAGGAAATCCACGTTTGGGTGATTGGTCGATCCGTGGGTAAGTCTGGTGTAACCCATTGACACCCGGTTGCTTTTGGTGTACAGGTTGCCATTGTCTGATAGTCTAAATGGTGTCTGGTCCTCCAGGATCGCACTGCGAAAGCCGCCCGACCTCAAGCCCACGTAGAGCCATCCCGTTTCGACCTGGTCTGTAGAAGACAGGTAAAAGCAGTTCTTGACGTTGGATGCCGGCGTTCCCGTGGCGGTGGTGGACGTTTTCGTGGCAGATGTTGTCCTGAGTATTATATGCAATTAGAGACAAGGCGTTGGCTGGACGGGGACAAAAACATAACACTTACGCGGATGAAGGCGTAATTTCAGCGTTTTGGGGCAATGCACTGGCGAAAAGCGCAAAGGCAGAGGGCAATAAAACAGAGACACGCATGATGGGGAATTGCAATGGATTCTTGATGGAAACGCGCGGGAAGCTTGATTATACTTTTGCGGTAGGCTGGAGAGCCGAGAAACATGGCTGATTTAAAGCCAATGGTCCAGTTGCCGAGCCCTGGTTGCCTGGCCACTCGGTTGAAATTGCCGGGCTCCCTCACAGTATGTCAGGGGATTGATTGGTGGCGCTATTGACTACGGGGAACATGCGCCGGAAGGACCCACGGGTGTTTGGCCATCCCATTAGCTGCTAAAAATAGCGAACCCACTGTAAATACCACTTTTCGCCGCTGTGGTATCAAATAGAGTATGATTGAACGCTTTGACAACGGTGAGAAGCAGGAGGTGTAACTTGCTATTCGATTGAGAACTACCATGGCGATCGTCGGAAGTGGAGTGATATTGAAAAGAATTCGGTGGGCCGGCCAATCTGAGGCCTTTTGCAACGCTTTGGGTTATAACCATGATATGTAGACTGCAACGAGCCAGAATCTCAAAAGTACATATGCAGCCCCGAACCGGACGCATATCACTGCCTAAAAAACGCAAAAGAACCTAATTTGAATTCTTGTTTACGAGTAAATTGTCTGGAGTAGAGTTCGGACGCAGAGATACACGTATTATGAGGTCTGTCCGTCTGCACCCTCCCAACCATGATATCTGCAATCAACAATGATGAAGCGTCTTCGTACTCTGGCTTCTACAACACCTGTTACGAGTTTAGAGCAGTGGTAAAACGGGCCTGTTACTTGCGCTTCATACCCATTGTATATCCTGCTCCTGGTGCATTTACAAAGCTAATGTCATCTGACACTTGGGATAATTCGGAGATACTATACATTTGTAATACAAATGCGCCCAGGAGCGGTCCATACTGACCAAATATAGCCATATAAACCCTACATCACATAAGCCTTCACACAATCCAAAGGGCCAACCCCACAATAACAAACTGGTTGGAAAATATGCCATCTGCTCTTGCGCTTCAGTTAATCGCGCGACCTCGGTGAACGAAGCATCTGCTCAGGGGGCCAGATGCTTATAAAGTCGCTACAACCCCAACTGATATTAAATGAACTTGATTGCTTCCTCTTCTCTGACGTTGATCTTGGTTTCTGGAATATAGACATACGATGCATCTTGAAAATTGTATTTAGAACACTGGACTGTGGTTAGATATCTATACCAATTCATTTTTAACTAGCCTCGGAAATTGTTGATCGAATGCCTGCGTCAGGGTATGGCGTCTTTTTTGTTATTACATTTCACTTCCTCTTGCTCATCTCACGCAAGAGGCGCCGTAGAGAGCATAACGTGAGAAAAAAAGATATCAACAGAACCGACGAGGTCTGTAATTATGTAGTGTAGCGTGAATTGGCCGCAACGGCATCATATCTGATCGCGCTGCTCTTCCGTGAGTTTTCGGGACGCGCTTGGCCGAGACAGGGATGCGTTATTCACCCTGCGTTGCGCCTCGCGGTCGCAAAAAGCGCGTGCCGTGACCTCCGATCGCCGAGCATCTGTAACTTCGAAGGCGGCCCCTACGGGCTCCGGACTTCTTGGCATTCTCCTCATGTGGCCTAGTGTTCCCATACACAGGGCAACTATCCATTCTGCTCCTGTAGATCTACTATCACAGTCAATGATCCCCACTTGACCTTGAATTCAAATGGCTTCCTCTCACAGTGAAATTCTTTGATTTTTGGGGTAGTAGATGCTGAGAATATGCGCATCGCACCTTCTAATGGATGATGCGCAGCCACCCACAGCTATATAACTTGCTTGGCCTGTCATCTTTTATGAGAAGGACAAGTCTGCTTCATTCAACGTAATGACTCTTGCTTCTACTTTCTTCGCGATTGCTGCGCTGGCTTGCTGGCCTGTAATAACTGTTGCTGATGACTTTTGTGACAAATGCAATGGTCTAGGCCAGTGGCTGAAGCTTGACGTTCCGTTTGCCGTTGACGTAATTGAGTATGTTCCTGTAGGAACTAATGTAACTTTCCCCTTGGCTGCACCGGATTGCGCTATCTACCATTAGATTGCTGAAATTGAGGTTTGCTGTCTTGGTCTTAATATTATGATTGGAACTCGTGGCTTGGTCCGAGCTGAATATTGGCTGCCCTGAAACTGGACGGGAAGAATGTTATTGACAGGAAACCTAGACTTTAATAGCTATAAGTATAGAACTCTATGGCTGGCTGATATTAATAAAGATCTGGGGCTAAATATTACTTTAGGTATCCAATATACTGATATTGTCTATGGTAATACCTTAGGATTTGCTGCTGTTGGGCATAATAATAGATATGATGGCCAGTTAGGCAAGTTATTCTAGGTTAATGATTATCTTAAGGACTTTGCTTACTGCATGCTTATTATAATAATTATTACCAGTAAATCTATAATTTACTAATTCTATAATCAGCCTATGAATAGGACTTACTATTAAGGGTACTTAACTGGCGGTTAATAGGGTTTTAAACTTGCTTAGAGCTTTCCTAACTTAGTTAACGGAGTCTTATCTAGGAGCCTAGGACTTAAATATAGGATAAATATAGTTAGTGGATTCTGGTAGGGCCGCCTAGCAAGTAAAAAGGAAAGCAACGGCTTTATCTCTACTAAGAAGTTAAAGCTAATTCGCCCTAAGGTCCTCTACTAATATAATGCCTTGGATAGCATTGAAGATGGTATGCTTAAGGACCTGAACCTATGCAGACCTAGGTTTGAAACCCTTTTGTGTAGTAGAGATAAAAACTTAAGCGAATGCCTTACTGGTGCTTAAGTTAGTATAATTTTAGAGATGTACTACCCTCTTTATAGTTTAAGGGGTTAATTGCTATTGCCATGGGCTATCCTTGCTAGCCAGTATGCTGTCCCTCCGAGCGTTAACCAGGCTTCTATAAATATAGACTATATAGAATGGCTTAAATATGTACTATATTATAATACTGGATTTAACTCTAGCTAGATAATGCTAAAGGATATATAGGTAGCTAATAACTTAAACCTATTTAATATTAGAATATACTTACCTGACCTTTTTAGGTTCTGTGATTAGGGAGGCAAAATATTATATTAATTAGTATAAAGCCAAGGATCTTACTATTATACCTAAGTTAAGTAAAGCTTATTATAATAAAATATCCTAATTTCTAAATATACCTAATAAAGAATTAGGCTACTTTTACTAGCTATTTAGAATTAGTAGCCTTAGCCACTGCTAAGGTAGTTCCGGAATACTAAATCTTAGGCAATATAGAATAGTATATATTAAATACCTTACTACTAATAATAATATATTATTAAGCCTTATTTAGTAGGTTAAAGAAGGTATTACGCCGGAGTATATCCAGGGTACTAAATATAAGGATGATAACCCTATAAAACCTCTTCTATTTACCTGCAAATATTGCTAATTCCTATCCTGGAACTTTTATAATGGCACTGGCAACGGGAGAGACGAGGAGGGATGGTACTGTATCTAATTCCACGTCACATTTTAGCTTTACTTTGATTCATATAAATTATGACTTTTCGAGGGGAGACGAGGTTATTCTATCTTATTTTAACCTTTGAAGATCCCGCAATATAGGCGTGACCGGTGTTATTTTCAACAACTAGGCTGAAATGTTCTAAGGTTCTCCAGGGAATATAATGGTTAAGGGAAAATGAACCAGAACTGAGTGATATATTTACACTCACGCGTATAGAATTGAGCAGCGAGTAGTGTTTTCGGATGGGAGAAGTAATTGAGGTTGAGAGGGCATACACTTCACCTGATTGTAAAGATCATAACAGGACAGTTGGACTAATTATGTGTGCTCTCGGATGGACTTTGCTAGTCCTGTGTGCTCGTTTGGGTGAATATAGCAAGGATAATAATACTTTTGACTTTGACTTTTGAATGAAACTATCGAACATCTTCTGAAGCAACATCCACATTCATCTAATTTCTTTTATTACAAAGCTTTCTATTTTTGAATATTGGCGTATTCATCTACCAATGAAATTGTCTCCATAGAAATGCGCATCTGGGGTAGGTGGAAAGATGAGAGAAGTGTGGCTAGCCGAGGCATTGCCCAAGGTACATCATCCCTTGAGACGATTTCCTTCTCTGTAGCGTATAACATCGCCTCAAGAATATCCGCAACCTCCTCACTGTCCCAAATTCCTTCCTTTCGTCGAGACAACCGGAGTAGCGAAACTGCCTTTCTCTGGATGTCTCTATCCGGGCAAGAGCCACACACCATTGCCAAAGCGGAAACAAGATATGAGCCGAACGTAAAAATGGATTGCTGATTTTCGGGAACAGACCTTATCATAGCCTCTGCTGCTTGCAAGACCCTGAGGCTCGACTCTACCGGCAAATCATCATCAAAGGATTCCAGTTCAAACAACGCCAACCACACAGCTTGGTCGAAAGACATGGTTAAGATTTGATGGGCCTCGTTTTTTAAAACTACTCTCTTCATTGCTTGACTCTTGAACAGATCAAAGCGAGCGCTCCAAGCGTAATATAATGGTTGTAATGCTTGTGTGTGAGCCTTTTCATAACAGGATGAATCATCTGGGGTCTGGAAGCGACACCATTCGTCATGATTATGTTTTGTTGTGTCTGATTGCCCTCCAGATATTCGACCTGCAAGGTAAATATTTGCGCCATAAATTGTTTCGAGTATGAAGACCGAAGTAGCTGCGTCGGTAACGGAGGCGAATGGAATTTCAGGCACATCCAAATCCATGGAAGGAAGAGTGTTGAAGTATAGATCCGGAACGACTTCAGCGCCCATGTAGAGACCAACATCTTGCCCAACGGCCAGCAGCATCAGTACCATGTCGTCATATATTGTACAGTTTCTACTGGACACTTTACGCTGGATGCTTCCTTCAACGAGATGTGAGAGTGACGATTGCTGAAGTGTTGCAAGAAGCTTATATCCCGCTTGCAAGTGGCGGAGACACTGCGAATAACGACCCAGCAGACTCTCAATGCAGATGAAAATAAAGCAGCATGTGAGAACAATCTCAAGATTGTTTGTGGTGGCTGTCTGCATGAAAACCTCTATATGGCGGATCGCTGTATTATACTGCTGGATCGTGATTTCTTGCCATCTCAGCGAAGCTAGCCGAGTGGCAGTATCTCCTGCAGAACGGAGTTTGAAGGCCTTATGTGCCCCTCCAAGGGCGCACAGTGCATATTTGACTGGCTCTATAGCATGTCCAAGTGGAAGTGCATGCACGCTCCAAAATGCAGTAGGCGTAAGTGATGTCGCAAGGTCCTGAAATGTACAGGTTCGAACATGATGAAAGAGATCAACTTCCGTTGATACTTGGGAAACATTGACAACCAAGCCACGAGGGACAAGCCCGTTGAGGATCCCTAAATTATGTGATGCCGGATGAGACGGTTCTTTTGCTGAATCATGCACCTTCTTGGGCTTCACTCTCCTCCGGGGGTTGACCAGGTAGCCGTCGCACACATGGCCATCATTTTGGCACCGGAGGCAGTGTGGTTTTCCTTCGTCGCATTTCAAGTGTCGGATCCTATCGGCAAGATAAGCTACCTGTCAGATACGACATGGAAATAATACATACTTGCTAGGGTTTGAATCAGCTGACAAGGTCAGACACAGTGTGATCGAGTCGTACTTACCATGTAATGCATCCAGTCCTGACTCTGGGCACCTTTGCTCTGGCCCACTTCTTTTTTCTTACGACCAGAGGCTCTGTAGTCGCGTACATGGTTTCTGGTGAGAAACTCCTTGAATCTGAATGGGGTGTAACGGGGGTGTTTGTGGGTGAAATAGATGGGTCATGTGTTATGCCAGATACACAACATGCGCCTACCTTTGCCAACCGCGGTTCACATATGACTACAATTCAATAGAGCAGTCAAACTGACAGAAGGAAAAAGTCAATTCGCCAGAGTAGGAACACTCTTCGTATTCGGCCAATTAGTCATCTCCGATCTGCCAAGACTGAAACGGTCAGCATGGTGCCGTGGAAGGGGCCGGCTACGGCACGTCCAATCACCTTGGCAATACATCTAGTCCCGCTATAACAAGGCGGCCTCCAAGGTGTACAGCGACATCACAGGGGCGCTGCGACCATGCGCTACTCATTTTCACCACACAAATCTTGCAAAAGAGGAGATATTATTGGAGAAACACGTAAACAAGAAGAAAAAAAAGCTTTACCGTTCCGAAACATCATTGGTTATCCCCTTAGCTGACAGAAAAACAAGCCTCTCTAAGCTTGAATTTCCACGTCAGACGCGGGTAGTCCGCACGGCGCTAAAATAACTTTACCCCTGATAGGGCTGAGATTTCCAGGCAATAATCACCCAAAGCTCAAGTGAACAAATATGCTTTCGTGAGTCTGACCGAGGTTTGACCCGCATGATTAGCGCCTGGCTAAGCCACTGGAGAGCCTCCACATTCTGGGACGGTCTGCAAGCTCGGGCCATGTCGGCCGACTTTACTGCCGAAAAATGACTAGTATGTGGCAACTAATGCTTTTCATCGTGTAATAGCACCGTTTGATTTAATTAGTTGCTGTGTCAGGTTGCAGACTTAGCCTCAGTCTCATCCTGGCCCAACAAATATGTGGCGATCGATCGGCAGAAAACAAATGTATTCTACGTTCTAGAAATATTAACCATAACATCCACCCCATCCCCGCTCAAGTTGCAGCATGTCAAAGCGATGAACTGTATCCTCAAAACCATCTTCCTTGCTCTCATGACCAGCTGACTGACTTCTCATTATTGGTATGAAGTGGAAGAATCTTATTACTCAGAGCAAATAAGAACACAAAAACATGCCTACTTGTCAGATTTCTTTGCATTTGTTGGTTACCACACCGGTCAACCTAGCAGGCTGTTCGTGGGTCTGGGCGGTATTAACTTCCCAGTCCCAGGCTGTTTGACGATAGTTCCCTCACCGGTGGACTTGAGATTCGAAGAGCCCGGGCCAGAAACTCTGCCAGTGTCATGACGAGCAAGGAATGTTTCGCTCATCAAAGTTTTGTTCTTGCTCTGATCGGAATTTATAAACCTATTCTTTGAAGTAGTTTCAAAAGTCCATCAAGCAAGCGGAGTTGGCGGTGCATCCAAATATGTCTGTACGGAATGATGGTTGACAGCACAAATCAATTACAACATCCATATTATATAAAATAACATTTGCTTCAATGCCGAGCATAGAGTATGGAGTTGAACATAGGCGCCCTGGAAGAACATGTGAAGACTATGGGCGGCCTGTATGATATTCTCTATACCATCATGGACGACTCCCTGATTGGTCTGACTTTCGCAGAGTAGAAATTATTGCATTACAAAGAACCCCATTGATCTCAACTCGAGATCACATCAATTTTGATCCGGTGATTGCAGTCAGATTGCAAACATTTCGAATAGTCATACATTATTGATCAGTGAATTCTAGCTCCATTCTTTGATGTCAATAAACCCCAATGTTGGGCAAGATGCAGCATTTCAAAATCTGGGAATACTTCAATCTACTCGACATATTTGATTAAAACTGTTTGCTAAATTGTGACTATTACGCAAACTTATCTCGCATATTCGCACATATGATAAATTTCATGAACCGAAACAGAAGCTTTCAGTATGAATCCAAGGTACTTGGTTGGTGGAATCTGCCTTTCATCGCTTTCATTCTCATTTCATCTTACTTGGCCTAAGTATAGAGACTACGTATGGACCAGCTAACGATTTAAATAAACTTCATTCCTCATGAGAATAGACATGTTGATGCGTAAATATTCTTCTGGAGACCATTACTCAGAATTCTCATGTGTGTGGCACTACCATCTTCAGCTGTTGGGGCTGATGTCACATTCTTTAAGCAAAGGACTTTATTCAAACCGTCTTCAGGAAGGACTTTCTTGGCAGTGAAAAGTGATTTGATCCAGGTAGTCTATTACTCGTCCTCTTTCTTCTCCCTTCCTCCATCATGTACCAATGTCATATTGATATGCCGATCCTCATCACATATCCCCCACCAACTCAGACAACCAAACATCTGACCTCCATCACTGAAAGTCGTTAGAGAACGTAACATCTTGGAACTGGCTCCCGACACCGATGAGATCATTCTCAGCGGGTCCGTCACGTTGTGGTTGGGTACGTGTCGAGCCATTCACCGCAGATGTCCTTCGGCGGGAGTGGGAAGCCTGGGAGGCCGCCACGGTTGTTGATGAAGGCTGCACTACGGTGGATGACGCTGATTGAGGCATGGATCCACTGTGGCTATGATTAGACCTGGTGAACAACCATGAATAACTTGGTAAATACCTCTGATAAGCGCGAGCAGATGAACAACCAAAGAAACAGCGAGTTTGGTTAGTCATTGTAGAGTTTTCTTTCAGAATGAATTGATGGAAAGGAATAAGAGACGGAGTGAAGTAAATGGCCGGTTTTGAAAAGACAATGGCTGCCAAATAGCCACAGAAGGATGTATTGATACAGATCTTCAAATTTTGGATACGGGGAAATCCCCTTTTATGTTACTGTTCGAACACAGCATATTCATTTTCAAAATTGTAGCGAACCACTTGAGGCAAACAAGAATAGGCAATACACACTACCAAGACACCACAAAGAGCTTCATATTCAACGCGTATTTAAAATTACTCGTGATTGTCGGGCACCTGGCGTGTTTCATCCGCCTTGCTGGGCTCTCAACTGACCAAGTTGAGTGTCCGACTTTGGTGTAAACCAATTACATTACTTGGACACGACTGAGTCAGCTTCAAAGGTTGGGCTTACTGTGAGCAAAATGGGCGAGGTGCATTTCCGATATTGAATCTGACCAACCAGCAACCTTTCTCCTCGTCCCAGTGCTCCACAAGACTGCGTCACCCAACTTCAACCTGCATTTCAGATGTTGGATCTGGCCAATGAAAAGATCCCTTGGCCTCAGCCACAATTAAAGCCCCCAAGCGGAAAGCGACTGTTTGGCTTTTCAGATATTGGATCCACCCAATCAGAATGGTCCATCCGCCGCCCTTAATGCCAATCACGACAGTAAGGTCTATGCAGTCTGTGTGCACGGGAACTGAGGTACGAGACTGCGACCGCCGCCCAAATTCTCTGATTTGCACTTTCCATATGGTCTATATATGAGCGCCAATTCCCACGCGCTGACACCTGTCAACCTTCCCCGCCATTTACCACCATTCTCTTTCATACTCATTCAAATCATCAAGATCTTCTGCAGCTATGCCTTCTTCAACGAGGCGATACAGCGATCACGAATGGCTCAGCCGCAAGTCTTCCATTCATTCCATGTTCTTGGCGGAAAATCTTTCTCTTGACTGCATAAGGGAGCGCCTGAGGCTGGAAGACTTTCACGTCACGTACGAACCATACAACTAGGATGTTGGAAGCATACTCTGACATATCCTATAGCAATCACCAGATCGAATACAAGTTAAAACTTTGGGGGTTTAGAAAGAATATGCGTAGGAGCTCCGGCTCTGTCGACTGGCGATTTATCAATCATCAGATCACAAAGCGCAGCAATGAAGGCAAAGAAACACAGGTCATTTATGGAGGACGGATTCTTAATGCAGAAAGGGTTCTTCGGGAGACGGCCAGATATCAATTGACAACGTATGGCAGAGGTATGTCAGATTATTGTTTCTAGTTTTATTATCATACTGATTTCCAATTGCATAGCTTCCAGTCCTGAACCACCACGATCCTTGCGTGTTACCTTCCGAACGCCATCTCCTTCGCCTTCAAGAGTCTCCTCCACTGAGACAATTCCATGGCTACAATTTCAGACTTGTCAAATAAAAAGTAAAAGCTATCAAACGAAATGCCCATCCAAATAGAACTAATGCTCCCAGATCTCACTCTGAGAATTTCGGGAAGAAATTCTCACGCAGAGATAGTCAACTTCAACCGAGGCTCGTCTGCTAAAACGATACTTGAATTGATGAATTTTAGGAATAACTCGACTCTACCACTACGAGCTCCTCATCTTGCTCGTAAACTCAGAGGTACTTTGCCGGAACAATACCCTGGACACATAGATCATCTGGCCGAGGTCATGTTCATGGGTACAACAAAGCAGACCCTTCAGGAACACCTTATGCTGCTATTATTCCACCTTTCAAACAAGGCCAGCGTTGACCCATCGAAATGGGGTCTCGTTCTTCAAATATTAGAGTGCTCAGGAATAATGTTGTCTCCTATAATCATGGATGACGCGCAATTCACACTAAGGGCAACCCGAGAGGCTCTTTTTGATTTGGCATTTACTATCCTCAATGATAGTATCAATCCTTACACCCGACGCATGTATGAATTCCCAACATCATGGCTCGAATCAGCAGTACCTAAGATATCCCGAGTGATCAAATGGCTTTTGGAATGCGGCCAGACGGCGAATAAATTTATTCCTGGTGCCCACGGGCAAACGCCCCTTCAAGTTGTATCGACATATCACATGTATGACGTACAGGTTGCTCTCCTTAAAAATGGAGCTGATCCGAACGCTATCACCCCGGACATACGCTATTCCATCCATCATCACGGCATGTCACCTTTGACTCTGGCAATTAAATACATGGCTACAATTGACGAATTCAAAAGTGTTGGGCTTTTGCTTGATTACGGGGCAAATACCGGCTATACTAGATACCGCCAGAGTGGAATGATCTTTGAGGAGACTATATTCACTGTTGCAGCTGGACAACGACATACCAACATCGCCTTTTACCTGATGAATAAAATAATGCAAATTTTCGATGATGAGACAAAAGTTAGATTTATGACGACGGATGTTGCAATTTCTGCCGCCTTGATTGGGAACCGTGATGTTCTTCAACTTCTCCACGAACAAAATTTTAATGTGGCACGAGCCAACGAATTTGGAGTCACTGCTCTGCACGCAGCTGCACGCGAGGGCCACGTTGAATGCTGCAAATTTCTCTTTTCTGCCGGATCGCAAATTGACTCTCACCATCCATATTTTCCATCTCCATTTCACCTTGCATGCTATATGCATGACATTGATATGGTCAAATTCTTGCATAGCGCAGGTGCCAGTATTGATCGGGATTTTCAGATTACTAAAAGGTCACACGAAACTCTCATGGATCGGTATTTTCAAATAGAGACAGATGATGACTATCGTTCCTACCACTCTCTACCCCTTGGGACACCAATTGAAGCTGCTCTGCGGAGTAATGAAGGTACGAAAGACGCGACAGTTTTGTACCTATTGGAGTGTGGAGCCACTCTCCCATCCAACGCAGTTGCATTAGCTATAGGGAACAGGACGGCGCACGGCAGGGGCTGGATCCTCCCGACGGTACAGCTGCTGTCGGCGATTTTACGTGCTGGCGTCGACCTCAGGTATCCCAGCGGTGAGGCAACACCACTGAGCCAAGTGTTGCACTGGCCCTCTGCACAGGAGGACCCAAAAAAAGACTCAGCAAAATGTATCCAATTGGCTTTTATGTTGCTGGAAGCAGGTGTGGACGTGTCTCCTGGCGACGCAGTTGGAGCAATGCAGTTGGAGAATTGGTCTCTTGTGGAAAGGGTTCTCATCAAGGATGTTCGAGATATTTCCAGAACCCATACTCAAGTTGAGGATTATCGGGTCAAAAACTCGAATCGTCCCGAGTACGGCGGTCTTCGTGTCGGGCCTGTTGGTTATGAGTTAACCCTGCCAGAACAAGCCATCCGCACGGGCAATTCTACCTTGATCCACAATGTCCTCGCTCACCGCCCAGACAGCTACTCTGCGGGAGCGCTCTGCGCAGCAACCCTGAGTGCCATATTATTTGGTGGCGATGTGGCCTTGATCCCCCAACTCCTCAAAAATCGCCAAACCGCCCACATCTCGACTGATGCACTCGAGATAGAGACCACTGCCATCGGCATTGCCGCTTGTTTTGGGCATACTACCATTTTAGAGCAACTCTTAGCACAATTACCTATCAACAACTCTGCTCGCCTTCCGGAAATCCGAGCTTGTGTTTGCGACTCATATAATTTACGTTCAGTGATTCAAGGAGACTTACCCGGCTATCCATGGTTTTGGCAGGCTGAATTCGTTACAGCTTCTGTGATAAATTTCGCTCTAGGAGGCCAAGTCGGCATTGTTCTGCGACTTTTAGATCATGGCTATAATCTCCGCAATCTGTCTATCCTTCTAATCGATGAGTTCCTTTACGCAAATCCCGGTTTCGAATTAATCTTTGGTCGATCGTATTTATTTGGCCGAGGCAGCTATTCAATTAACAGATTGAACTTCTGGATTCGCAAGGCAGACCCGGACCGACTGAACAGGCTACTGACAACTGTTGGATGCCCCATTCACGAAAAGAAGGCGACAGGTTATAAATATAGCCCACTCTCAACCGCAATTTGTACTGGCCAACTAGATATGGTTGAAATCCTTCTTCAGGCCGGGTTTAACCCATGTGCACCCGCTGCTAAGCACAAAGGTATGACAGCACTGCAGGTTGCAGCATCTGAGAATAGATTAGGAATTGCCAGCCGACTTGTGAAGGAAAATGTTGATATCAACGCTCCGGGTGCCGACTACATGGGTCGTACCGCTTTGGAAGCTGCCGCAGAACACGGCCATATTGACATGGTTGCATTTCTTCTGAGCTCCGGGGCCAAGACTTGTGGCTCGGGCCGAAGGCAGTATATCCGCTCCATCGGCTTTGCTGAACGCGAGGGGAATCTAATTACTGTGGATCTGTTAAGGTCCCACAGACCATGGACTGAAGAGGATGAGTCTATGATGAGAGAGGACGGAATATTATTGGAAAACCCCGGACCGATTGACACTGACTCGGAGTACTCTTCACATCCGCTTTGGTCCACTGAAGACAGTAGTAACTCTTCGGAAGAATGCGCCAATACAGGAAATAAGGGCCGAGTTGGTGGTAGTGCCCGAGACTATGAGAGCAACTCTGGTGTCCAGTCTGCTCGCTTAGTCAGCGCACCAACTGATGAGTCTGCTCCGATTATCATGCAGGGTAGTTTGCTGCGGGAATACGAAAGATTGGGAAGCATCAGGAATTCAGACCCGAGTTCATGGTATACTACAGAAGACGAAGACTCGTTATCTGTCGAGGAGGTTGAAAGTAGGGAAGCCCTACCCGAAATTTTCTATGGTGATTTCAACAGTCAAATCACAACTAATGTTGTTGGCGAAAGATCATGGACTGGGCAACAAGTTGTCTTAGACATGGGTGAAGATATAGACATGACTGGCTATGAAGCAGATTCTGAAGAAGGTGCACTTGTGGTAGATCCCACATTGCTCGACCCTGAAGACATCGACATGATCGACCCATCAGATGCATTTCCTTCCATTCTCAACACTGTCTTCCGTTTGGGGATGGATCATGACTTGAGCTTTTTTCAGCCACCATCTACAGGGCTTTTTGACCTCGAAGAACCACCTTGGGGCGCGTTTTAAATTTCAACCAAAAAATTGGATATTTGGTATATTTGTTATAATGGCATTGATAAAAATAATATCATACATATACATCAATTCCTGGCGAGTACTAACTGTCCCATTCAAAGTTCGTCTCGTCTTGTGCTCGCATCCTTCTCTTACAGTCATACAGTATCGTATTTGATCTCGGATTAAGGGCGTGGCTCTGCCTGTCAAAGGATGCGTAAGGCAATCCGGGGAGAGGTATGTGCGATAAATGACCGCTGCGTTTCTTCTTCGGCAACCAGATAAGTGTAACGTAATCAGTCACACAACCAAATTGAGATCGTGGTGGGTATTCGTAGCTTTAGATCGATGCCGCGACACATCGATGAACGCGTTCTGCTGGTGTTCTCATTACACTTTGCGTTCCTAGTAACCAACCCACTGAAAGCAGGCTTGGTCTAACAGGCTATCCATCAACAGTAGGATTATATACATGGTGTCGGAAGGGATAGATGTCGATAGAAACTCTTCTTCCACGATAATGGTTCATTTGTAGGACTCGGTTCTAGTTTGCCGAGGGGGATAGTTCGGACCACCGAGGTGCAGCTGAAGGATCGAAAGCGGATGTGCCCAACGGAGGTTCGCGGCTTCCGAAGACGACATCTTGGGAAGCGCTGGTGGCAGTAGAGACACTCTGCTCAGGGGCAACAGGAGGATAGACCTGTGACACCCACAACTTGTCCATGATAGCGTCATAGACTGCACCACCACGGTTTGAAGCGGTGTTGTCAGTGGTGCTGAGTTGTCTGAGTCGGTTGGCGCCTAACCTTTGGGCTTGGCCAGTCAAGGGAGCACGAAGAGTGCGGCACACGGTCTGCAATGAGGAACTCATGATGGAAGTGTTATTACTGAGGCGTGCGGGCGAAAGAGGTTGGAAGCGAGATGATGATACTGATGTGTGAATTTGTGACCGTCTGGCTAATACAACTCCCTGCGGATGGTACGAGGACCTCTACTTAATTATAGCTATGCCAGCCGGCTACAAAGCCGAGGACATTATCCGTGGCACTTCGGATGAACGGAGACAGGCGATCGTAAGACTTTTCCCCACATTCTGTCCAGCTGCCCGCAATCCCGAACCCCGCACCCCACATGTTTGGGGATGACATCCCTGTACCATTCCGCACTGATTTTATGTTTCTATTATCAATAGTCGGTATTCTCGCTGTGGATTTGAACATGACCGTTACTATCGGCGATTTCTGTGCGCGCCTACTATTCGGTGCCTGATTTGCTATCACTCCCGCTACTACTGCCAGCCTCTTTGAAACTCATGCGCTCTCCTAAACCCGGTCTAGTTCCATTTTATGTCCGCACGGCCACACCTATTGATCCTCTGCGATTTCCTCCATTTAGCCGGATCTATTGTGTCTCGATGTTTCGGGTTTGTATGGTAGGAATAGTCACACACCACTTGCATCCTTGGAACATGTTCTCTAAACGGATACATTTGATATGAGTCTTCACGATTTTACCATAGAATCGCTCCTACGCCTCCTGGAATAAATCTGCAGAACATAAGGAAAGCATTGGTCACTCTATCGATATACAAAAGCAACCAAAGTAAATGTAACCCGGGCTTGACAAGGCGTTGGCAGTTACGGTATGTCCTCACTCAAAATAACATTCGTAGGAATAATAGAATATTGCATGCTGGCATCCACAGCCCTTTTATGATCGATAATAGGCAACAGGGCCAGTCAGACGCCCTAAAAAGTGCCATAAACTGCGAGCTCTGCAGGTCCTATTCTACTTGCAAATTCGTATTTAAAAATAGGGGTGAAGAGACACTGTTGTGTTTTCGATCTCTTGCATGCAATCCCAGTGCTCAACTATGCAAGAGCCCTTAGTCCTGTAAACATCGAAAACATTATATGACGGTCCACCCTCGTTTGTTGCCTTGATGTGGATTGTGGTGTACTCGTTTCCGACCATCACTCGGGCAATCTATTTACACAGTTGTAAGAAAGCAACGCCAGTGGCTGTCAAAAGGTTTGGCCTGACTTACTTCAAAGCCCTGTGCACTGCTTCCAAATAATGGTTCAAGAGCGGTAATGGCTGCATCCCTTCCATCGGCAATGTCTGGATTATGCTGAACATAGTTGCTTGCGACGTATTTCTCAAAGGCAGCCTTGACTTTTCGTTGAGTATAAAAGATATAGGCAAAATCATCCATGACTTCTTGCAGTTGGTCATTTCTCATGTCCAAGCGTGTGCCTGATGGACAGTCGAACTTTGTAACGTTGCTTGTATCTATGCCCTTTATGTTATGGCTGTTTTGATAATGAAGCGAAGTGGCTGAGGCAACATTGGAACCAAACAGGCCACTCATAGTGCCAATGAGGTATCCGATGCTAAGTATCATTCTAGCCATAATTTAATAAAATCCAGTCGTCTTTCAGTAAATCGATAAGGCAATCCTTCATGATATGTCTAAGCTTTTTTCCTCCTCTATTTATGCCACTTCTGCATCATCCGATCAATTTCTATCTGTGGAAGGTCCGAGCCGAACCGAACCGACAAAAGGCAACTACCTCATAAATGGTTAGTCCCAGCCCTTTAAATGGCCTAGATTTGAGCTCTATTATTAATTATATACTGTTAGCGTTCCCGCTACACCCATATTGAGCATATGTGCATGGATAGTATGCGTTCGCCCCGAACTGAACTCGTCATGAGACTTATTTTAACCGCAGCTGGACCGAGTCGGTCGATTAAAATTAAATCATTGTATTGGGATGTATTTATGAAGAATCTTGTGAATATAATCAGGAAAATAATTCGATTTCGCAAGAGAAGGCATAACCTATCGAAGAATAACGTACATGGCGTGGTATGACACTGAGCTAATAGGCATCCCAAATACCTGGCTAACCAGAGAAATGAAATATTTTGCATAGAATATTGGAAACTCTAGACTAAAATAGCTTAGAAGCCTTGGTAGATGCATGTACCGCAAAACACACATCCAGCCAGTTAATGACTGCAAGAATTGGCTGCAGCAGCTGCTCTCAGTGTTATTGGGAGACGATGGTGGGTACCCTTTATCTGATCAACAAGCTTGCCGGTGGTACTGTGATTTTCTTCGCACTCAATCTGAACCTAGAGCATAATTTCAATATCAGATAGATTAAGCATAGAGTCAATACGGAAGCCTAGGGTTCGCAGAAAGCAATGACCAATTTCCCTACTAGCCGGCATCGAAATACGGTCGTAGGAGTAGCTGTGATACAGCCAGTTTTTTGAGTGTTCAACTTGATCTAAGCGTTCTGTATTATCCAACTTGAGTCTGTGAAGGTTCCCATGATTCAGATTGGTGAAATGTGTCAGCTGGGTTCTCGAGGCGGCACTGGCCCAGCCAATCATCAAGTTATAGGGCAAGTCGACATGAGGCATCGGCTGGATCTTGCGATGCAGTTTAGAATACATTTAAGGGATCAACCACCTCCAATCACTTAGTTAGTTGCACCAATATGCCAAATATGCATTTTGAACTCATTGAGGACGCAAGCTCCCACTTAAGCCTAGTATAGAGGAGCCAAAGGGCTATTTGAACACCTCGGGCAATCTAGCTAGCACAGGAAATATATCTTCCACACTGCTGCTAGAGGTAGTTCAGAATAGATTGGGTGGTGTGCCACTTGGTGACGAGGTTAGCATGGTCAATGATGGGTGTTTGGCTGGAATAAGTTTGATAGTCCCAGATGACGGAAAGCTGGTGAAAAGATTGAACAAGCTCGAGGGAATTTCCGATGGTATATCCAAGGCATAATTGTTTCACATCATCCAATCCTGAACCACAGCACATTACGTAACGATGTCAATTGTCTTTTCTTGTTTTAGAGCCTTGGGAATGACACGTCTACAACCCTGTGCCCAAAGCGAACTGCGCCACTATCTCTGCATGTGTGGCTCTGCGTCGAGCCTAAAATAGGACAAACCCGTTAACCCGGATATTGGTAGCAAATTCTGGGCAGACTTTGTTGAGCCGCGTCACTACGCGTACCTATTTAGGGAAAACGGAGCGCTGGGGGCCAAAATTGTGGGCTTGATCAACGGACCGAATGTTGAAACAGCCGAGGCTAGCGTTAGTGCATTCAGCCGCAATTGAGTTGAAGTGGTCACTCTACCGATCAAGAGCCAGTTGCCAAAGGTGGTCCTTGTTTTTATTGTGAATGAGTTGGAAACAAAGTCCACTCGTTGAAACAGCTACTACCCAATTGATTATCCGTTGAAAATGAGACTCGCAGTTGCATATGATGTCGATGCGGTTTTGTCAATATTAGAAGCTCGAACAATTGATAGCAAGCGTCAATTATAATAACACTGGTGATTAACCAAACTGCAAGGCTGGCTTGTGCGAATAAAATTTGTGATCAACGCCTCGTAAATTTTGCCACCGAGGCTCAATTGGCGCTTTCATTCCGCCTAGGACTGTACATAGCACCCCATAATCAACTATCTTGACGTTGTCAAATGCCTCTTGAATAACAATACTCGCAGGCAGTACTCAGATAGCCGAGGCGTTAGCGCTTATTGTGCATGAGACTGAGTCCTAGTCGTACAAGATCGCGGGTTGATGTAACACAACTAAATCCTTCGGGATTTCCCCACTAGGCAAGCTCTGCGACACCTGTACAACACCACGACCACAAGAGACCCCGAATGAATTGAGACGTGGCAATCTAAATTTGAAATGGGCTGTATCAACAAGTACCCACCATAGCGTCTCATTTTGGTCCACAATTGTTGGTGCCATGCCCATGCATGCTCAGGAGGACAGGGTTGAGTTCGGTAAATGCACAAGCCAATAGGCATCGGACTCGAGACTATAAACCCACCAACAATCGTTGCTTCCCCCATTTCTGGCTGCTACTCTCCCTTTCAACCTCCTCGCTGAAGTGGTGTGAAGCAATCCGGCTGTGAGCTGATACATGAACTGATTCGTAAGTCATCCGTTTCCTTGTCAATTGACCTTGTACCGGTTGATCACCATGGCGTGGTCGGATCGTCATAAACCTTTGCATAAATTAACTCGACTATCCAGGCTTTTCCCCGCAATCGTATCCAAAAAAAAAACTATATCCCGCAGTAGCCACCTAAGCTATCCTATCATCGACAATTGCCCGCGAACGAACACACAATGGCCGACACCTTCGACTATATTATTGCAGGAGGCGGCACAGCCGGTCTGACTGTCGCAGCACGATTGAGCGAAGACCCTAATGTCAACGTTCTCGTTGTCGAGGCTGGATCGAATCATGTCAATGATCCGATGGTGTCAGGCCCTGCGCTCTTCCCCCCAACATACGGAAACTCAAATTATGACTGGAACTTTGTGACAGTTCCGCAGGTGAGACAAAGCTGCTATCGGGTTCCTATTGAACTCTCATAGTGACATTCGTCGCGTAGGTCGAACGCAATAATCGCCAATTCATCCAGCCGCGTGGCAAACAGTTGGGTGGGTCTTCTGCCCTCAACTTCCAAATGGCCGTCTACCCCACTCGACATAGTCTTGATTCGTGGTCCGCCATGGGAAACCCTGGCTGGGACTATGATTCTATGACGCCCTACCTTGCCAAATTTTCGACCGTTCATCCCCCTACGCAGGAGGTCAAAGATATTGTAGGCCTTGGTCATCATGATTCCAAGGTCATTGGCAATGGCCCGATCCAAATATCATACGGCTCAGGGTTCCAAAAGACCAACAAGGCTTGGGTTGACACATTTGCCAATCTCGGGCTGGAGATGTCATCGGATCCCAGAAAAGGATCTGCTATTGGAGCGTTCCAACAGCCTGCCACCATTGATCCTGCCACCAAGACTCGAAGCTATGCGGCAACCGCATACTACTCGCCAGAAATTGCAAGTCGCAAAAATCTTACCGTGTTGACGGACACCCTCGTCAAGAAGATCATTTTCGAAACATCAGGCTCTGAGCCTGTAGCTAAAGGTGTTCTTGTGGAGGCCAAGGATGGCTCGGAGTCCACCTACAACGCTGGCGAAGTCATTCTTGCTGCAGGCTCCCTTCAGTCACCACAAATCCTCGAAATCTCTGGAATTGGATCCAAGGACCTGCTGGAAAGCCACGGTATTCCCGTTGTGGTTGATAACCCATTTGTCGGTGAGAACCTGCAGGACCACAATTTGGTCTGTCAGTCCTTTGAGGTCCTCCCTGACACACCGTCATCCGATGTTGTCCGTGACCCGGCGGTCTTGCAACAACTTGTTCAACAATACCTTGAGACTCATGAAGGGCCAATGGGCCAGTCAAATACTGCCCTCGCATATGTGCCCCTCTGTGACGCTTCCGGCGTTTGCGATGTAGATGCAACAAAGAAGTTCTTTGCCGAGCATGAACAATACATTCAGTCAGAAGATGACAAAGTGCTAAGAGAGATTTTTGAGACTGGTCAAGAGCCACCTGTCGAGTACTATCTCTACCCGGGCCAGACCAACACTGTGCACGAAAACCCAGCCCACATGGGTGACTACCTGGATCCCGTTCGGCCCGAAAACTACCTTGGCATCTTTACTCAATTAAACCGCCCGTTCTCGCGCGGAAATATCCATATTATCAGTGCCGACATACACGAGAAACCCAAGTACGATCCCAAGTTTGGCTCGAACGCGTTGGACACTGAGATCTCGGCCCGACATGTCCAGTTTATTGAGAAGCTCCTTACTACTGCTCCACTATCAGGGTTGTTTAAAACGGAGGGAGCACGTGTTCCAAACATCAAAGCAGATTCCTTGGAAAACGCTAGAGAGATTATTCGCCAGTGCGAGATTACAGTTTTCCATCCATCGGGAAGCTGTGGTATGCGTCCAAAGGACAAGGGTGGAGTGGTTGATGAGCGGCTGTGCGTATACGGTGTGAAGGGATTGAGAATTGTTGACGCCAGTATCTTCCCCCTTGAGCCCGTTGGCAATATCCAGACTACAGTGTACGCTGTTGCAGAAAAGGCGGCCGATTTGATCAAGGAGGATCGCAACGGAAGACTCCAGCACAAGCTCTAATCACCGCTAGCCAAATTTCCATTTTACTTACATCACCTTCCTTAGCCTGAAGTAGCTAGTTATCTATTCAGAAGTCCCTCATGTACTGGAAGGGATGCGAAGGGCCAGAGATCCAACTTGCAAATTTACAAAGTAGCCGAAAGCAACAGAATACATACATGACCTTTCTTATTATTTTACTGCCAACATTTTCAGCTGGCCCCCTGCTTTCACCGTGATTATCCTTCACAATAGTGGGTTTTGAAGTAAAATTGACGAAACATATGACATCACTCGAACTCATTAGTATAATATATTGTCACCGTATTGTCATTCGCATCTCGTTAAAATGTACCACATTGATCCAATCTTATGTCTCATTCTCCATCAAAAACTCTTCGAAAGAAAACCAACCACCAGCTTGCCACCTACTCTCCAATCCAGTTCCACATATAACAAAGTCTGTCATCATGTTCGACCAAAGTCCAAATGCTCACAGAATCTTGACCTCCTTTCCAGGACTGAGCCATTTAACTTGCTCAAACACTCCCTCTTCTCGAAAGTCCTTGGCCAATTCATCACCAAACTGGGTAAAGTGACCCCAGGACTCATAGTGCATAGGTACAAGGTAATCGGCCTTGAGGTCCCGGTGCAGGTGCGCAGCTTGTTTGCCATCCATGGTGACTTGGATAGGGCCAGTGGGTAATGTGACAGTAGCAGCTCCAATGTTCATGATCGCAGTCACGACGTTGTACTTTTTGGCGATTTCCGTAAGCTCCTCAAAGTAGACTGTGTCTCCCGTGAAGTAAATAGCATTGGGGAGATTGTTTGGCCCGACGCCAAAGTCCTCGGTTGTGATAATGAAACCGGTACATTCACCGCCAGGCAAATGCTGGCATGGAGTAGCTGTGATCTTAAATTTCTTGCCGCCAAGTTGTTTCTCGATTGAATCCCATGGCTTCATGCCGATGACGCCAGGACGGGGTGAGAGATTCTTGGCCCCATCCATCGTTGTGAACACATGGCGACCATTTAGCATCTGACGACCAATTTCGTCGAGGTTGTCGGGATGATCCTCGTGGCTCAACAACACGGCATCGATGGGCGGCAGGTCTGCGAGTCCAAGAGCTGGGGTATCGGTGTTTCCAATTGTAAGACCTCCACCCAATTCCCAAACAGTCCCAGCAGGCGAGAAGAATGGGTCGGTGAGGAATTTGACACCGTCAATGTCGAGGATTGCGGTTGCTGTCCCAATATGAGTAATGGCGAGAGTGCTCTTGAAGTTTGATGGAGCCATTTTGGTGTTGCTTTGTGGTAGTTTTTGTGAGATTGATGAGATTGAAAGTCAAATATTGAGATGATTATAGAAGAAAGAAGCAGGATCCTTCAAGGTTTATATAATTGTCTAGATTTCAGCATATCCAGGACTAATATCACCTATTGCAGGGCTGATTAGAAATACAGTAACATTATATCGAGACTTAATAATTCCGTCGGCAAGATTACAGATATTTTCCTTATAGTAACGGGTGCAAAGTTGCTCCATTTCTCATCGCAATACGGTACGGTAACATTGAAGTCGCTTCAGTACACCATCACTAAACACAGGCCCAATATGGCCTAGCTATTCTTGGACTAGGGAATTTAACTCTGGATATCCTATTGGTCCATTCAAGGTGGGGCAATGTCTTGGCGAAGAATACGGACGTATTTGGTTTAGCGTCATTTTCGTCATCACATGTGATGAGGAATGCTGAATAATTTATTGAGCACTTTGATGTAGAAGACCGAAGGCTAGTCTTTAAAAGATTGTAGAGATGCTCGTGCCTAATCAGATAGCGTAGTTATTGGTGAGGTGCAGGTGATCACCGACATGCAGAAGATTGGAGGTGTGCCCAACTACCACCAGCTAGTTCCATTAAATAGCCAAAGCAGCCCTGCATATACAGATTCTTAGAATGACCAATTTTCCATTTATTCAAGCCTTTTCATAGATATACCTACCTCATTAGTTGTCTTCTCCGCCTATGATAGGCCATTACTTGCATAATCCCAACCCAAGATTATTCCATCACAGTCCTTGGTGAAAAGATCCGAAGTCCAGATAGACCTCGTCTTATCGGTGGGTGCATATGAGAAATAATTATCTTAAAAGAAGAGTCGGACCGGGCACGTGACCACCTCTGTTTACAGGAGTTGAATGTCAAAGACAAAGGTCCGGTGTATTTCAAGGTTGACACCTACTCTTACATTTATCCAAAATATTTTCTTTCCACCCCAGGTGACCGAATAAGGCATCGTCGAAACTTCCGCAGAGAGCTGAACTAACCGAGGAACTAGTGTTGAGACTATTGAAGCACCTCTATTTTTCTGGCAAGCGGCTCCGCAATGCGGCGGGCTGGAGCCAACTAATGCAGCGGCAGAGCGAAGAACCCACTGAACTATTGCCAGCCAAGACGGCACGATTTTCCCAAGTAGATTTAAAAGGGCCATGACTTTGCCAACTTGTTTTAATTTTACCATTTTCTACTGTGTTTCGACTTCTTACTTCGTTCAAAATGATACGAACGATAGCACTCGCTGCAGGTCTTGCATTATTCGCGGGCGACGCCACTGCATCCCAACCTCAGTTGCTTGAACGCGGAACATGCAATCGCGACAATCTATTCCGATGTTTCATTGACGAACGGTACTCTGTCCAAGCTAGCAGCTTCTGCTCGGACTTGTCGCCGTTTACAACCACAGTCGCCACCGCAACTGCCACTGCGTTAGAGAACCCTCGTAACTCTGCAAATCCGTCATGGTTTCGCTAACAATTGCAGCACCACAACCGTCCAAGCCCAGGTCACTGATGATGCCATCACCAGCACTGTCACTCTTACCACTACAGTTTTCACTGAAACCATTCCCACAGCAACAACCACCTTGACGCTTGGTGTCGGAACAGTGGCCAAGCGCCAGGCTACCGCAAGCGCGCCGAAGTGCATGACGAATGGAGTCACGTATCCGGCCAGCCGTATCACTTCGGCTTGTTCATGCATAGATGTGCCGGCGGCCACCGTCAGCGTTACGTACACTGCGAGCACTAAAACTGTGACGCAGGTAAGTCTGCGCCCGAACTCATTGTGATTGTGTTTGGTGCAATGGCTCACCACAACGCCAGACTGAAACTTTGTACACGACCCCTCTGGTCACCACGACGACTTGGGAAACCATCTCCACAGTCACGACAGGTGGGGTCTCCACGGTCACTGTTGGTCCTCCTTCACCTACAAACCGCATCATCAACGGCGACTTTGAAACTGGAAATTCCAATGGCTGGCAGTTGTCACCCGACAGCTGGAAAGGCGAAATGTCAACGTGGAACGTTTCCCCCATGCCCTGGGGGAACTGGTCGTACGAGGTGACCGGCTCAGGCGACAGCCTTGGGTCGCTGCAGCAGACCGAGCAGATCTATCTAGAGGCAGGGCAGTACGAGGTTGGAGTCACCACTTCGGCTCTTTTCTTTCCTTACGCTACTGGCGGATGGGGTACCTACGCGGTATTCCAGTTTGTGAACCCAACCAAAGGCACAAACATCACCGTCACGCTACCACTGGGAGCCAAGAAGCTGTATTACTCATCTAGATTCAAGGGTTGGGCGGTTCCCTTGCAACAAAATTTTACCTTCCCTGAAAGTGCCGCTGGTTACAACCAGGTGGCTATTAGTTATCTTACAGCCAGCCCCCCAAATGCAACGATAGATGGGATATTCCTCCGCAAAGCAGAATAAAATGTGGCCTTTTTTCGGTATCTAGCCAATATCAAGTTGCAAATGGGGAGCTTCCCAGTGTTGAGAGACTATCATTTACAAGATACATTACACACTGTTGTCAGCGTTATTAAATCATATAGTTCTGCCTGCACATAAACACGCACACTCGATAATCAATCCAAGAAATTTTCGCTTAGCCTTTGAAGGGACCCATATCAACTTCGATGCCCTGTAAGCCTATTATCGTAGATGTCGATGTTGAAGATGGTTCAAATGATCTGGGAATCAACATTGTCTCGTCTCGCGTATGCATGATTGATATAATATTCTGTACAGTTCCAAATACTCAAATCTCCCTCATTTCGGGAAGTTCTGTGCTGTCCAACTGGGTAAAAAATAAAACCCCTTTCCGATAATCTCGTCAAAAACCCTTTTGTATCGGGCCAACATCTGAGCGCCTCGTTCCCCGTGCCTATCCAGTACTTCGCATGCCATGTTGATGGGAAGAGTCGTCGACGCAACCCCATACAGTTTGAACTCGTCCCGAATCAAAAATTCAACACCTTGGAGTATCTCCCCGCAGACTGAAAGGGCCCTTTCAGGGTCCAAGAGGCTGTCAAGTTCTTGGCCGTCGACAGTTATCCCCGAAAAAACTAAATCTGGAAAGTGCGATTTTAACCGCGCAATGTTATCTGTGCACATGATCCAAAATGCCCAGAAATGTGTAAAGCAATTTGCCGCGGTAATATCCGGAAACCATATTTCGGCTGGGTTTTCGGGCGAACCGGTTGGCAGTCGTGTGTAGCCATATGCGCTGATTTCGGAGTTTTTCCATTGGGCCAAGCATTCCAATGTCTCTAGTAGCCCGTCCAAGGCATCCTGGGCCATTTGGGTTGCTTCGGGAGATTGCGCGCGTTTCAAGTCGTCTAATCGCCCAAGTATGGACGGGAGCGGTGTTGCCTGTGTCATGAGAATTTGTATTTGGTTCATAGGTGTAAGACTGAAAGGCTTCGCGTTCCATCTCTCGGTGGAAACAAAATTGGGCCGTCTCACGACAAGCGATTGAACAATCTAGTTTCTCATCGGTTAAAACGTCAAGCGGGCTTCAAAAGAGGGTGTTCTTACAAGAACTGGCCTGAATCCAGCAAACAGTTTATGTGAGTCTCCGGTGACGTAGCCGTCGGGACTGCATAGCTCCATAAGATCCTCCATTCCTTTGACATGTATCATGGCACTCATGTCGCATGTCGGAAGCATAAGCTGCAAGATGCTTGATCAGCTCTTTTATCCGTCATATTGAAGGAGCGCAAACGGTTCGCATACCTGAGCCAGGGTTAAACACATGGTGGCGGCGACAAATACATTTGAGAAGGCCCCACCACTGCTCAGCCCGTTTCGAAGTGACTTGAGAGCCAGACCATAGGCTCTAAGTGCATCGCATGTGGGTGCTCGACCCTTACTCCCCTGTGCGAGGATGGATATTGCAAGCGACTTTACAGCCGAGGTGAGTACCTGCTCGTGCGCGCCGTCGCTGGCAAGCTGCGGTAGAACCTCTACCCAGGCTCCACATATTCGCGGCGGAGACGCGGTAAATTGCGTGGAGCCGTCGAGGTATCCCACGGGGCTAAAGTTTTGAACAAGCAACGAGATCATATCGAGCAGTGTCCAGCTCAGATTGTGGGGAATGCTAAGGTTGTTTATTTTCCCGGTGGAATAAGAGGCTCTAACAACAGCTTTCTTCTCGGAAAGCCGAGCGCCATCCTTGGACGCGTGCCGCCGTTGAGACGATTTAGAGATGGTGGACGCAGGGGTTTGGTCCTTGAAGATCAAATCATGTTGATATCCAGCACACTGGTATCCCCTCACGCGGCATTGGGAGCACGCGGGGGTCTTTCCATCGCACTACAAGAGCCATCGACTGTATCAGTGATCGAGTCGGATGAGACGGGGATTTCGCCATAGACGTACGCCAAGCTTTCGTGCCCTGCATGTATGGCACACTTTTCTGTTTCTAATCTTCATGGCCAATGGAAACTAGCAGAGTAGAAAATTGTGTTGCCAAATCGGGCCAGGGGCATTTGATTTGCAGTTTAGACTTTTCCTCTTAATGATGGGGATGGAGATGAAGGCTGCTTACTCAGCGTTGGGATGACTAATTTACTGGCGGGATAATTACCAATCGAACCCGCTCGCCCGAGAGGTCAGCCAATCAGAGCAAACATCATGGTTAATTCTACTCAATGAACGCAATATCAACGTCAAGTGAGAAGGGGAAAAGGGAAAGGCATCTAATCAGAGGTACTGTTTTTTATAGTCTCTTTTTTTTTTTTTGGTGGGTGTTTAATTAAAATTGATGGGTTTAAGCTCGATTTTGTTTAATTACCATATAGGTTAATTGTGTGCTGTGGGGAGGAGATTGTTAAATATCTGCGATTAGATGGGAATTCATTTAACACAACGTACACGCATCTATCCTCAAATTTAGCAGTGATATTATAGCGCATAATTAAATATAATCTTTCTATACGCCAATTTTAAGCATCATTGCCAACAAGATATGTTCTCTTTTACTAAAATTGATTTGATCCAGTTGCAAATCTCAACTACCCTATAGATCTCAACCCCGGTCTACAGGAGTGAATTCTCTATTCTGGACTTGGCTAATGCAATCTTCTATATTTAATATTCATGCTTAAGTCAAATAGACTAACGGCAGTCGGTGAGTTTCGAACTTGCAATTTCGGTACGTGTGTTGAGCGAGGAGCCGGACTTTTGGGGGCCATTGACGGCCGAGGTCTTGGCAAATGCCGGGCATTCGCTCCTTCGCATAGCCACAATGCACAAGCTGTGGATCAACATTGGGGGCGGAGTTGTGCACAAATCCACAGGACCCAGTTGGAATGCTGAGTAAATCACAGCGGTGATGGGGGCTCTCCACATGTTGACAGGGTGGACAGGGTACAACGAGGGAGTTACCTCGTATGAGATAGGCCCGCGAACGTTTGGAAAGCTGCCCGTCGCTCTAGCGGCAGATATAGCCGCATTGTGATTCCTCGTCGAGGGCTGCAGCTAGGATGGAGCCGGCTGAAAGCCCGAATGGCATTGCAACGTGGATAGGGCTGGGCCGTTGTGTGTGTCGCATCCATGGCTCTGCGGCACGGTTGAGGCACGGTCCGGCCCGCCATTAGACAGCTTTTTGTCATGGACGCTAGGCCGGGGGCAGCCGATTACTGAGCAGAGATGCTGGCCCAAAGGGGGAAAGCCGTGTGTTTATTCTGGAGATGGACATGGACTTTGATTCAAAGTCTAATTGTAAAGGAACATTCCGAACCGTCTCTTTGGCTTGGCATTTGTCTTGACGCGAGATCGTCGTGCGGGCCTGAGGGTCTCGGCATCCTTCCCTTCAGCCTCTCCGATGCATCGTAGCCATGTGTGGGCCCGTTTCTCGTGCCTTGAACAACGGTTGGCCGACTGGCGACATCCTCATGGATTCCGATCGACAGCCATTGTTGCCCCTTCAAACATGTCCATCTGAGAACTCATCTCATCAATACGGCATCTTTGCCAACGACCGTACAGCTGTCAACTGCAAGTGCCCTTTTTTTGCCTAGTGGCTCATAGTCATCGTTTAGTCAACAAACGATCAACAAGAACGTTGAGGATGGATACACTTCAAGCTATCTTGGGCCGTGGTGAACCAAAGAAGAAGGCATCTTTGTCTATAAAAGCTCGACAACCAGCCGCTGGGAATACTAAAACTCCATCCGACACAACACTCTGCAGTTCACTCTTCAATCACCACACACACACACACACACACACACAAACAAAACCAACAAACCTTCCACCAAAACACCTTCAAACCACTCTTCATCCGCAAAAATGCTCTCTACCAAGGTTCTCTTCACCGCCATCGGCCTCCTTGCTGGACACGCCGCAGCCGACTTTGGGGTCTGGCGAATCCAGGAAAGCTCCGCACCTTCCGATAATGCTGAATACCCTGTCCTAACCGGAGGAAACGTCCAGTCCGGTGACGACCTCTACAACTACTGGAAGGACCACGCGCACTGGTACGATCTCGAGTGCGACGGGTGCAACTACGGAGACGCCATCCACCACACGGGAGGCATGATGTACGTCGGCGAGAGCTCCCGCGACCAGGGTTTCCGCCTGAAGTTTGTTTCCATCCCCGATGGCCCTGCCAAGGACGCCTGCTCCAAGCTGCTGGGCATTCGATGCGACTACCGCATTCTGAAGAATGGAAACGAGGATGTTGGAGGATGCGAATACGGAGGCCATGCTATGAGCTTCGTCAAGAACACCGCGGGAATCATCCAGCACCTTGATGGCTTCCGACACCTGTGGTGCTCTTCTCAGCAGGTTTCCTTCTAAGGCTCTTATATTACCGCCTACCTTGATGGATCATGTAATTCTGTTATTGGGCTGATGTTATTGTGGGGGAGGTTTTGTGAAGAGTGGAGACTATAAATGTTGACTTTAGTTTTACTCGTGGCACCTAGTTTCTTTGTAGATGAATTTGAGCCAGAATCATTTACATCAATGTCTTGAATCCCTCAAGTTGACATAATTGAAGGCATTGAACTTTGAAGTTGCAGCTGTCAGCCTAATTGCATGCCGGTGCCATTCTTGCTGTGAGTGGAAGGATCCGAGTGACTGATGAATCCTACTGCATCTCTGTACTTGTATCTGTAAACAAAGTGGATTTGTGATACCCTGGGCGGGGCGACAGGCGGCCAACTAGTCAAGAGTTAAGCTCAGGACAATTCGGCGCGGAGACATGAAGAGCCATCCGCTACCATCGCTCTGAACTTCTTTAAGGTTTAATACTGACGGAGAGCTTGTTGGAACTTCGGTCATGAATATCCAAACAGCATTGACGCCTGGGGCTTTCTAGCCTCCGATAACCTGATCTACGACAGCTCCAGACTAATTGCACATGGCGGTGAATACATCTTAACTCGTAGCTTGCCCATCCATCCATACAGTGGCTTTTCTAAAATTCATTGCCAATCGACTTAACTGGCTTTTACTGACTGAAGGCGACGAAATGATGAACGAGCGCCCCTCCAAATGCCCCTTTTGGCTAGGACTTGCAACTTGAAGTCTTGCGGGATAATGTGCTTATCGCAAAGATAGACTAAATGATTAATAGTGAGCGGTGCGTAGATCAGGGTTTGATCAGCATAGTGGATAACTTGTGCTGTAGCATATGACCAAAAATTGTTCGAAATCTTGCATAATGATAATGGGATTGCGAATCTATGCGGTCCGGTGTATTAAATTATATTATTTATGATAAGCCGTGGGGGATGTGAAGGTATGCACATGGCATACAGCGGGAAACTTTGACTTGGGCGTTAGGCCTACCTTTGGTAGAGTTGGGCGATCAGCCAAGCTAACACTCTCGTATTGATTATAACAAGATATCCGACAAACTAATACTCTACCTCCCAAAGCTGTTGTATACTATGCTTGGCAGGCGGTGAGCCTTGAATCAATCTAGACTACTAAAATGACACTTCCACGCTAGCATTGTCTTACCTGAGTCAGGTTTTGGTATGGCGCTAAATTGCTCCTGCCCTGAAAAGGCTTCGAGGTTGGCTTGTACACGTCACTTTAAAAACGACGCAGGTTTAAGACCTTTAAGAAAGCTCCCCATCATTCTCAGAAGTCTGGGGGTGTAGCCCGAAGAATCTTGAACGCTTGCCCAAGGGTTGGTAAACGTTAACTTGTTATGTAGCGCAGACCATTAAATTATTTAAATGGATTGCGCCTCTGTGCTATAGAGATAAATGCATTGGGGGAAAACCTGAGACTGATCTATGAGTAGTCTGCAAATATGTGTCTAGCATGAATCAAACACACTTTTGTGACATAATGTTGCTGTACAATTTGGTACGGACAACATGGATACCTCGGCAATTTTAGCGGCACCTGAGGTGTATGTCAACGGGACCCGGCATTCGAAGCCGCAAGCCGAGCCGTCTCTCAGTTGTCTCATGGCCTATAAGTGTTAAAAACCAGGGAAAAAAAGACAACGCCCCACCCGAAACGGTGGCCTAAAATAGGGCCGAGCTAACCAAGAACAGCAGATTACCTGAATGGGATCTGCGTAATGCCACTTTGGATTTGATCACTATCGCTAGTTGACAGCGTTATTCCTTTTTAATACCCTCATATCCCGCCACCACGGTCTTGGTAGCGGCCGAGGTAGGGGATGGCAAATGTTCTCATCGCGCATGTGAAACAACGCCTCTTATTGGCAAAATAGATCGTGAACTCTGGAAACCTTGGCAAAATTTCACATCTAGGTATTTGATGGTCCATCTTTTGTCACTAGCTGATCCACAACCGTTAACTGCGACCTCGCCACTTACCAGATCCACAATCCTAATTTGCAACGCTAAAGGTACCGGACATGCGCCGACGTTGTTATCCTTACATATACTAGCATTTGATCGACGGCTAGTGACTGATGACGCCTGGAACCCCATCTCGTATGACCTCCCCTAACCTAGTCGCTTTAGGCCCCTGCTCGGAGACACGTGTTCGTATTTGGGGACGGGAACATGATCCGAGTGACATTCCATGTATGGTGCTGGTTAGACTATCTTCAATCTCGTCGTAATTTACCCTTGAGACACTAACCACCCCCACAAGCATGTCTCTAATTAATTTCAAGTTTGAAGTAAGATTTCTTCAGCACTAAGCACGCTACCATACCGCAGGCGATTGATCTAATACGAATAATCCTTCTCAGTACCTTCGACGTACAAACTTTTTGCTGGGCAACGGGGCGTTTGTATCGACGTCCATCTGCAACATGGTAATTAGTATTCCCTGGCTAATGGAACTACCGCGGTGCTGGTATCTGACAAAGATCCCTTCAAGTCTTGGCTTCCTTATAAGGTGGCATATTAGTAAGTAGAGGAAGTAAGCTTGCAAGGGCCATGTCGTAAGGTCACAACCCCAAGTTACCCAGCATTCGGGCGCCGATCCGCCGTCCGACTAGGGTCGCATGTGACCCCCCCAGTCTTTGCTTTATCTAGCGAGGACGTGTCTTGTCCGTGATTGTGACACTGCTTTATTGACCCGGGGACCTTTTTATTACCGCTGTGAACCTGGATGTGAGTATTGACTCGATCACTGCACGATTAATGCAGAAGGCTGGCTGAAGAACGCAAGGATAGTAGTGGTTTGGGACTACCCGTCTGGAACTCGTGGATTTGCCTGGCGGACAGAAGGAGACTTTGAGGATGTGGAGTTTAACTAAATTAGCGATACTTGCGGTCAAACTAATCTCCAGCGGTCGGCATAGACTGAGGGAAGGAGAAGGACAGAATGTTTTCCCATTTCTCGTTAATTTTGCACCACAAACTGGGCCACAAAATGGCCGATCATCAGGAGGGAATTTTGTAGATGTCTTGATCATGTTTCTCCGCTCGGAGACTTTCCGGCCGGTGCGCTGGCACTAATCCTATGCTGCTGACGCAAGGCTCGTAGTATATTATTGGCTGCCGCGGAGCTGTGTGCCGGCGTCCAGCTCGCATAGCCCCAGGTACAGGGCACGGCAAGCTGAATATGGAGCTTGTGAGACGACCTCATACGTCGGGGGCTTTTCACTTACGTCGAAACTGACGGGGCACTGTCGTCTGGAGAATGTATATATAAGAGTTTATTATAGCTAGGGATATTAGCCAAAGCCGTCTCATGCAGCGACTCCCTTTCTTGACTACTCGCTTCACTCCATTCTCGACATAGAAGATCAAACACTTCCAAGTCAAAATCATGATGATTGAGCCCATTGCAATCGTTGGATCCGCCTGCCGTTTCCCTGGCGGTGCAAGCTCGCCATCCAAGCTCTGGGACTTCCTCAAGGCCCCGAAAGATGTTGTCTCGGATTTTGGTCCCGAGAGGTTAAACTTTGACAACTTCTATAATGAAAATGGAGAGCAACATGGTTGCACAAACGTGCGTCATCGCGCGTACCTTTTGGAAGAAGACGTCCGTCGGTTCGATGCCCCATTTTTCCGTATCAACCCCCAGGAAGCAGCCGGCATGGACCCTCAGCATAGAATCCTGCTAGAAACAGCCTACGAGGCCTTTGAGGCTGCAGGGTGGCCGCTTCATTCTGTTGAAGGGTCGCACACATCAGTACACGTTGGTGTCATGACGGACGATTACTATACCATCCAAGCCCGAGATGTGGATACAATGGGACGCAATGCGGCCACTGGTCTTTCTCGTGCAATTCTCTCAAACCGAGTATCTTATACGTTTGACCTCAAGGGTCCCTCCATGACTGTTGATACAGCATGCTCTGGTTCGCTTGTTGCGTTACATCTCGCAGTGCAGGCATTGCGCACAGGGGAGGCGTGTCAAGCTCTAGTGGCGGGGGTCAACCTACTCCTAGACCCATATTGGTTCATCGCAGAATCCACTCTACACATGCTCTCTCCCGATTCCAGATCGCGGATGTGGGACAAGAACGCGAATGGTTATGCCCGAGGCGAGGGCTGTGCAGTGGTGGTCCTAAAGCCACTAAGCAAAGCAATCGAAGACGGCGATCATATTGAGTCAATAATCCGGGAAACGGGCGTCAACTCTGATGGCCGGACCAGTGGAGTCACTATGCCCAGCCCGGAAGCACAAGCTCAACTCATACGTCAGACATATCACAAGGCTGGTTTGGACCCTGTCTTGGATAGATGTCAATATTTCGAGTGCCATGGAACTGGCACTCAAGCCGGTGACCCTGTTGAAGCTCGTGCGGTTAGGGACGCGTTTTTCCCTGGGGGAGCATCTGGCGTCGGAGATGAAGCTGCGCCACTGTACTGCGGCTCCATAAAAACAGTCATTGGTCATCTCGAAGGTGGCGCCGGGCTAGCGGGTCTTCTTAGAGCCTCACTGGCTATCCAACACAAACTCATTCCCCCGAACATGCACTTTAATGAGCTTAATCCTTCAGTCAAACCATTCTATGATCGCTTGCGCATTCCCACATCTTCATTACCATGGCCGGACACTCATGGCCAGCCTCGTCGAGCAAGTGTCAATAGCTTTGGCTTCGGTGGCACTAACGCACATGCCATCATTGAGAGTTATGAGCCGTCACTAGGGCCATCACCGGGGAAGCTGGAGGCTTCATCCGTGCCTACAGGGCCATTTGTGTTGTCAGCTAGGACTCATACATCATTGGTCAATCTGGTCAAGCAGATGATAAATTATATCAGCACCGACGAAGAGTTGGACCTGGACGCTCTGGCATATACTTTGCAGTCAAGAAGGACAACATTCCGCCATCGAATCGCCATTCCTATGGTGAGAACCCACCAACAGCTCATTGAGAGCTTGCAGAAAGAGCTCGATTTGGCCAAAAGTCTATCTGCTAGTGCAGTGCTTGGGATTAGTGCATTGGATAAGCCTGTATCTGACAGCCCCGTACATATCCTAGGGATCTTTACAGGACAGGTATGTTGAACTATGTAGTAGACTAGAACACAGTACTGCGCCTATCAGTTCTCCGCGGTTCGGCTAACCATCATATTTATAGGGCGCACAGACTGCACAGATGGGTCTCCAACTTTTGGAATCCTGCCCATTGTTTGCCGAATCACTCCAAAAGTGTGAAGATGCGTTGGCCTCACTGCCCACACCTCCCAAATGGTCTTTGCGAGAAGAAATGACCACCACTGAGGACGCGTCAAATGTTTCGGAGGCTCGGATATCACAGCCTTTATGTACAGCCCTTCAGATCTCTCTAGTTGATCTCCTGAAAGCCGCCGGTATCAGATTTTCTGCTGTTGTGGGCCATTCTTCTGGAGAGATTGGCGCAGCATACGCAGCTGGCCTTTTGAGTCTCCATCATGCAATGGGTATTGCATATTATAGAGGCCATGTCGCCCACTTGGCCAAAGGTTGTGACGGGCAAGCGGGTGGCATGATGGCGGCGTCTTTGTCATTTGCGGACGCGACTGCTCTTTGCTCCAACCCCCCATTCGCAGGCCGAGTCGGCGTGGCTGCGAGCAATGCTCCATCTAGTGTCACATTCTCTGGAGACCTGGACGCGATCACAGAACTAAAGAAATATCTGGATGATAAGAACATACAAGTTCGTCAACTTCGTGTTGACACTGCCTACCACTCTCATCACATGCTGCGCTGTGCGGAGACTTACCTGTCGCATATAAAACGACTCGACGTACAAATTCAGAAGCCGCTTGATAGTCATAGTTGTATGTGGATATCCAGCGTGTACAATGGTGCCAACATGCTTGAAAGGAGTTTTGAAAATGAACTATGTGGCCAGTATTGGGTTGACAATATGGTACGGCCGGTCATGTTTTCAGAAGCTGTCAGTTTTGCGGTACAAAACAACCCGCACAAGTTCGATGTGGGCCTTGAAGTAGGACCGCACCCGGCTTTGAAGGGTCCCGTCAGCCAAACGCTCAAGGCCCTTGATGGGATGTTATTACCATATTCTGGCTGTCTAGAAAGGAAGAAAGATGCTATCGAGGTCATGTCTGCCGCTGTTGGAACAATATGGAGCTACCTGGGCCCTTCCTCAATTGACTTTACGGGCTGGAGGGAGGCATTTGGACAAGAAGGTCCGCCCAAGATGCTTAAAAACCTTCCTACTTATGCCTGGGACCACGAGCAAATTTACTGGCATGAATCGCGAGCATCTCGAAATTTCCGGCTTGGTACGAACGTATCAAACACGCTCTTGGGTCGATTGCAAGAGGACTCTCAGTATGAGAGAACATGGAGGAACATGTTCCACCTTGAAGAAATGCCTTGGGTTAAAGGCCACACTTTTCAGGACCAGGTTTTATTTCCAGGAGCTGGGTATGTGAGCCTTGCAATGGATGCAGCAGCGTCCTTTGTACAGGGGCGTTCAATCAAGATGCTGGAAATCCAGGATATGGAGATCTATAAGCCGTTGGTGCTGAATGAGAGCAGTGGTGTCGAGGTCTTGTTCACATTCAGAAGCGAGGCCCTCCCACAAAAAATAGATGATGGTTCCGTACTGGAGGCAGATTTCATCTCTCGTGCCTGTTTGGACCAGAAAAGCCTCGAAAAGACTTGCCAAGGACATATCCTGGTCCATCTTGGCCCGCCCGCACCGGAGGACATGCCGTCTAATGGTATCACAGAATGTGAGCTTGCCTCATTAAACATCGAGAGATTCCACCAGGCCATTTCGGAACTTGGCCTTGCTTACTATGGTCCTTTCCGAGGGCTCTCTTCCCTGAGCAGATCTTGGGGTCATGCGAAAGCGATCGGCTCATGGGAAGAGGGGGCTCTTGATATTGGCTGCACAATGCACCCCGCTCTGTTGGACGTTGCATTCCAAACCGGGCTTGCAACAGTGATATCCAATGCTGAAAGGGCAATGGGAAGTTCATATCTACCAATCGGAATTCGGAGAGCCATTATTAACCCTAATGAAACGTATCAGGACGCATCAGGAGGAACCAACATCAACATTGAGAGTTTGATGACAAGCTTCAACGAACACAGCTTGGAAGTGGACATCACTGTTTCCACCCAACCGGTCGGTCGTGCTTGTGGCATCCAAGTAGATGGCTTGATCTTCAAAGCAATTGCCGAACCACAACCTTCGGATGACCGAAACCTCTTTGTTAAAACGATATGGGATGTTGACTGTGCGTATGGCCTAGTTGATCAACCAGAAGACAATGACTACTTTGATGAACCCATGTCAATGGTTGATGTGTATGAACGCATATCGCTCTTCCACATGAACAATCTCGTCCAGAGTTTGGACCACCAGGAGATATCATCAGCCAGATGGTATCACAAAGAATTACTCCGTTATATCGAAACAACGCTGGAAAGTGTGCGTGGTGGGAAGCATCCGATTTTGAAGATTGAGTGGTTGAATGATAGCTCTGACGATGTTCTTGAGCTATGTAACCGACACTGTGACAACCTGGATGTCACAATGCTGACGGTTGTTGGCCAGAATTTACCCTCGGTAGTAAGACAAGAATCGGACATGATGGAACACATCATGCAGGATGACCTTTTTAGCCGATTCTACAAGAGTAGCAAGGGGCTACTTGCTTGTAACCAGTACGTGTGTGATCTAATGCGCCAGATTAGTCACAAACACCCAAGGGCAAATATCATGGAGATTGGTGCCGGCACTGGTGGCACAACACTAGATATACTGGATGCTATCGGCACAGTTTATTCTTCTTATACCTGCACTGATATATCCGAGTTCTTCTTTGGGAAGCTGAAGGACAAGCTCCCATCAACACACCAGTCGAAGGTTCACTTCAAACCTTTCAACGTGGAGAAAGGACCAGCGGGACAAGGCTTCGAAGAGAACAGTTTCGACGTTGTCATTGCGGCGAATGTATTACATGCAACTCGTAGCCTGCCAGAGACAATCCGAAACGCACGGGCACTTCTACGACCCGGTGGGTACCTCATAGCGGTCGAGGTGACAGGCACCACGATTCGGTCGACTGGTATCATGGGAGGGTTGGAAGGATGGTGGCTGGGCGCTGATGAGGGAAGAAAAATGGGACCTGGCATAAGTGTGAAGGAGTGGGATGAAGCTCTTCGAAAGAATCAGTTTTCGGGTATTGATTGTGTCTTCAACGATTATACCGACGATGCCCGACAAACCTACTCCGCCTTCAGCACACAAGCCATCGACAGTCAATTTGAAGTGATGCGGGATCCTCTCGCTTCAACAGATCTAATACCCGAAGTACCCATCATGATTCTTGGAGGCAAAACGTTGAAGGTGTCCAAGCTGGTGCGCCAAGCAGAAAAAACTCTTCGTCGTTGGTCCAGCGATGTTAAAATTTGCGAAGGTTTGGATGAGTTGGATCAGGCCAAGATCTCTCCCGGAACATTCTTGTTGTCGCTATCGGAACTCGACAAGCCATTTTTCTCAGAAGATCCAACCCCTCAAAAATTGGAAAATCTTCAAGAGATGTTGGGATCAGTCCGCAGCCTCTTGCTAGTGACATCTGGTCGTCTCCTTGAGGATCCATATCCGAATATGATGGTCGGCGTGGGCCGCGCGCTGGCGGGAGAATTGCCACACGTGGACATTCATTATTTAGATGTTGACCCATCTGAACCATGGGATGCTGGTACTATCCTTAGCCATTTTCTTCGCATGGCCTACACCTTACCTGCCCAAAACCACACTGAGGGAATGCTCTGGGTGCAAGAGCCAGAGACGCTGATCAGAGGTGGGAGGGCTTTGGTTCCTCGTCTGGTACAAGACCATGAAGCCAACGAAATATTGAACGCCAAGCGTCGCCAAATAATCAAGGCTGCCGAACTGGAAATTGGAATACAGGTGGTCAAGGATGCTGTCACGTCAAAACCAGTTTTGGTTCGCACTGAATCAGTTGATATCCCTGAAAGCCATGTTGCCGTTGATGTTTTGTTATCAGTTCCCTTACACACCGGAACTGAAAGCCCTTGTTTCTTGTGCGTTGGAAAGGTGCGAGGCTCAAACGATAAGTGGGCGGGCATGAAAGTCCTTGCTCTGACTGAGACTAACTCTTCGACCGTTGTTCTGCCTATTTTAAGTCTCTTTGAGATTCCTGTCTCGGACAACCATGGCGCAGAACAATTGGTCACCCTAGCAAGACTTCTAATCGGTCATTATGTCGTCTCTAAATTGCCAAACCGCGGGACTACCTTGATATCTGGCGTTTCAGAGGATATAGCGGAAGCGATTTCAACAGTTGCAATTCAGCAGCAGCGCAAAGTCATGTTTGTTACTGTCGCCTGCAGCCAAGAAAAAGAACGGCCAGGATGGATCCAATTGCATCCTTTTGCCACTACTCGAATGATGCGGAAAAGTATGCCCCACGATTTGGCCACTTTCATGAACTTCACCAATGAGGTAAATACTACACTTGATTGTCTGATTAAGTGTTGCGATGTGGAGCAATTCAATCCGGCGGAACTCATGAAATATTGCACATCGCACATCATCAATGAAATATATCGCGGGCATCCAGATGTCGTATCTGAGTTGGAAAATTCATCCCCAGCACCAAAGATCATCAATATTCATGATGTCGCTCAAGAACTAGACACAGAAGCAGGGCGTATGTCGTATGTTCTTAACTGGGAACGCTACACGCCAGTCAGTGCAGTAGTCCCATCTTTCAAACCTGAATCAATCTTCTCCCCACTCAAGACGTACCTGCTTGTGGGAATGGCAGGCGAATTAGGGCAGTCCCTTGCCAGCTTTATGGTCCGAGCTGGAGCTCGGCATATTGTCTTGTCCAGTCGAAACCCCAAGAACAACCAGCATTGGCTTGCGGAGCTTCAATCCATGGGCGCGGATGTTCGCATTGTAAAGATGGATGTGACGGACCGAGTCCAGGTACGTTCAGCAGTTAAAATGATACGTCAAACCATGCCGGAAATTGGTGGGGTGGCAAATGGAGCTTTGGTTTTGGAAGCCGGTATTTTTGTCAACCTGTCTGCAGAAAGCATGGCAAAGCAGCTGAAGCCCAAGGTCTTGGGCACGATCAATCTGGACCAAGAGTTTGAAAATGATGACCTCGACTTCTTCCTTACTTTCGGGTCTCTTGCAACCGTGTGCGGCAACCCAGGTCAGTCAATGTATCATGCTGGAAATATGTTCATGGCGACGTTGGTGGAACAACGAAGACGCCGCGGCAAGGCAGCGTCGATTCTCAACTTTGGACTATTGGTCGATATTGGATATGTGGCCAGGACCGATCGCTCGGACGGTACTAACATTGAGGGAATTCTCCGGTCGTTGCTTCTCACCCCGCTCTCAGAAGCGGAATTCCATCATGTCGTGATGCAGGGCATCGTGGCCGGTCGCCCAGGCTCACCCAGCGGTGAAGTCATTATGGGAATGGAACCCTATATTGATGATGGAAAGGCAGAACACCGCCCGGCATGGGTAGATAAGGCCTTCTTTTCTCACATGATTCATGCACCCGTGAGCCCAGAAGGCGTGACAGTCGAAATCGCGCCATCATCTATGCAGAGTTTACATGAAGATCTTGCTAAAGCGATAAACATTAACGAAGCCACGAATGCAGTTATCAATCTGCTGACGAGGAAGGTAAAACTGATGATGAAGACGTCAGATATTGAAATAGATAGGAATGTACCGCTGGCCGACGTCGGTCTCGATTCCCTACACGGAATCGAAATCCGTCGTTGGCTTCTTGATGAGCTGCGGGTCAGTATGCCTCTACTGAAGATTCTCGGTCGGGAACCATTCTCTTCTACTTGTGTTTTCATTGCCGAACTGCACATGAAGAGTAGGGAATTACAGACTAGACAAGCGGTGAACGAATCTGGAAAAGAGGCGAGGCCAGGTGTTCCAGAGCAGATGCCTACCCGTCAGCCATTTGCAGACAGAGAAATGGCCAAAACGGAATCAAACATTATGGCCCAAGTTTCAACTGAAGAACCCACAGAATTTGTACCAAGATCTGTAGCCACATCACCGAGCACTCAAAGCTCAGATGGTTCGATAAGATCAGATGGTGAAGACACGCCAGAAGAATCAGATTACGAGAGTCGACGAACAAGTCTTGACACGACCATCTCGCAACCTCTATCCAATTATTCTGTATCAGCGGCTGAATTAGCACTTCGCAGTTTTGAAGAGCGTCAAAAGTCATTAGAATATCAACGTGAGGAATCACTGTCTTTTGCACAGGCGGGCATACACTTCCTTCACACCTTCCTAGAGGACTCAGCTTCATTCAACGTGACTACAAGATATTCTATTAGGGGCCCATTGAACATCAACCGGCTTTCAAAGGCCCTAGAGAAGGCACTGATTCATCACGATGCTTGTCAAACCTCATATTTTGCAAAGCCTGGAACTTCGCAAGTTTCCCAGCATCTCTCGCGCAACTCAGATTTGCGGCGGTTGGCTCATATAAAATCTACGGCAAAAAATGCCGAAGAGGACGCCAACGCGATCTTCAATGCGATCGCCAAGCGACCTTATTCTCTTGCGTCGGGAGAAACGTTTCGCCCAGTTCTGATTCGGCACGAAGACGAATGGCATACCCTTATCGTTGGTTTCCATCTAATCGCAACTGATGCACTCGGGTTCAGCAATCTGTTGCGTGATGTTGATCTTGCATACCAATGTCTGCCTCTATCATCGGATTCTGGGTCCTATTTGGACTTTACACGCCAGCAGCGTGAGATGCTCCGAAATGACGGCTTCAAGGAAGCTTTGGCGTACTGGAAGGACCAGCTCAGCCCTCTTCCAACAGAAATACCATTATTTCCGATGGCTCATGTCAAACAGAGGAAGACTCGGCGCGCATACAGCAATGTTGTCATTTCGAAGGAAATGGACGGGGAGTTCGCGCAAAAAGTGAAAAAGGCCAGCCAGTTGCACGGAGCAACGCCCATGCAGTTTTATCTGACTGCCATGCAGATTCTTGTTGCACGAGTCGCGGGAATTGATGATATTTGCATTGGCGTGACTGACAATGGACGACAGAATGGAAACTTTGAAGGTTCTGTCGGCCACTTTGCCAATCTTCTCCCGGTGCGATTTAAAGTGGATACAAATCAATCGCTCAACGATTTGATCCAGAAAACCTCCAATACTATGCTGCGGGCATTCGATCATGCGGAGGTTCCGTTCGATGTCCTGTTGGAGAGCCTCAAAGTAGAACGATCCCCAGCATGCACGCCACTCTTTCAGTTGGCTTTTAACTATCGACTCGGAGATGCCTTTCATCGACCGCTAGGTAATTGTACCATGTCAATGGACAAGTACGACGATGTTAAGACGCCATATGACTTGACCATCAACGTCACTCAGGCCGCAGAGAAAGGACACCTGATTGAATGCATCACTAGCGACTACATTTACTCGGCTTCTGCTACTGAATTCATAGCCGACACATTCGTCAACATAGTCGAATCCATCATTCAAGATCAGTCTGTTGCAGTGGGTCGATGCAAGCTATTCAGCGACAAACAGATCGACCACGCAATTAGTTTGGGTGAAGGCCCTCATGTGAGCTACAGATGGCCTCGAACTCTTCCTGAGAGATTTCAGCAGGTAGCCAGCGAGTCCCCCGATTCAATCTCCATAAAAGATGCAGATGGGTCGATGACATATAAGGAACTGGCCCGGAAGGCTGTGTCGCACTCTGTTTCCTTGCTTAGCGCCGGGGTTGAACATGGATCACGTGTCGCTGTGTTCTGTGAACCAAGCATCGATATGTACGCCATGATGCTAGCCATCCTTCAGATTGGCGCTGTATATGTTCCTCTTGACACGAAGCTTCCCAGCTACCGACTCCAAGCTGTAATCGATGCTTGCAACCCTACTGTTTTGACCTTCCATAACGCTACTGCCGATAGTGCTGCTGAGTGTTTTGCCGGGAATGACGCGACAAAGCTGAATATCTCCATCTTGAGCGCGCAGGTCGATCAAGGCGATACTTCGTACAAATTCTCCCCTGCTTTAGCCGACGAAGATTCCTTTATACTTTTTACGAGTGGCTCAACTGGCATTCCCAAAGGTATTCGACTGGGCCAGTCAGGGATCATGAATTACGCGGCTTCTAAAAGAGAATTACTTGGTCTTGGTCCGATCAAAGTTCTACAACAAACTTCCCCGGCTTTTGATATGGCTATCGCCCAGGTTTTCAACGCATTCACTAATGGGGGGACGCTTGTAATTGCTCCTTGTTCTGCTCGTGGCGATCCCGAAATGTTGTCCAAAATAATACGTGATGAAGCAATTGAGTTTACCTTGGCTACACCTTCGGAATATCAGATGTGGGCTTCATTTGGCACTGGAGATTTGCGACAATGTTTATCCTGGACTCATGCATGCTCAGGGGGAGAGGTCGTCACAGATGGCCTAATCAATGCTCTAAGCCGACTCGATCTGCCCAAACTCGACTTGACCGACTGTTATGGGCCTACAGAAGTTTCCTGCGCCACTACATTCAATCAAATTCCTCTGCATGATGTTAATGCATTAGCCAATGGGGAGATGACGCCTCCTAATCTGATCAGATCAGTGGGCAAGGCGATTCCCAATACTTGCATCTATATTGTTGGTGAGGATGGGGATGCTTTGCCTGTAGGAATTCCGGGAGAGATTTGTGTTGGTGGTTTCGGCGTGGCCAACGGATATTTGGACGAAGAACTGAGTAACACAAAGTTTGTTCGAAATCCGTTCCAGAACCAGCATACCGAGGGTTCCGACACCAACTTCATGTATAAAACGGGCGACAAGGGGCTTTTACAACCCGACGGCACTTTGAGGTTCCTTGGACGAACTGAGGGTGGAGACACGCTGGTTAAACTTCGTGGTCTGCGCATAGACCTAAATGAGGTTTCAGTTGCAATTTTGAATGCGGCCCCGGATAATCTGCTGTCTGATGCGGTTGTTACAATTAGGGGTGAGCCTCAATATTTGGTCTGTCATGTTGTACCCGTCCCTGGAGAGGAGTTACAGCAAGAACAGTTACAGTCTCTTCTGGGTAAACTCACACTTCCCCGGTACATGATTCCGTCAATAATCTTGCCATTGGAGCGACTGCCGACCACTGCAAACGGGAAGGTTGACAGAAGAGCTTTACAAGACCTTCCCATTCCAGAAAAGACACAAATAACGAATCTACAGGATCGACTAACTGTGCCTGAGGGTGAACTGAAAGAGGTCTGGCTGGAGATACTTGGTGAAGCTGCCAGCATTGCTGATATTGGCCCCGGTTCAGATTTCTTTGCGGTTGGGGGTAGCTCATTGCTCCTTGTCCGCTTGCAAAATGCGATCCGCGAAAGGTTTGGCGTGGCATTGACTCTACAAGAACTGTACAATGCCACAACATTAAAGAAAATGGCAGCATTTATGCACACAGAACGCAAAAGATTAACCGAAGACTCAATTAACTGGGTCGAAGAGATTTCAATTCCAGCTCATATTTTGGACGCTGCTCGAACTCACCCATCGCATCAGTCGCCAAGGAAGCATCACCTTCAAGTGCTGCTCACGGGTTCAACAACATTCTTGGGTGGAGAAATCCTTCTTCAGTTACTCTCGGATGAAAATGTTTCCAAGGTCCACTGCATCGCGGTCCCAGAAGGAGAAAGCCACTTGCTTCCTTCCGGTCACGATAACAAGTTGACAGTGTATCCTGGGAGCATTGTGAATAGAAACTTGGGTCTTTCCAGCAAGGAATTCGACTTTCTGCAGGCGAGCATTGATCAAATATTTCATGCGTCATCTCAAGGCCATTGCATGAACAATTATAGCTCTGTCAAGCAGGGGCTATATCTCTCGACACAGTCCTTGGCTGGTTTGGCAATTCCTAGACGCATTCCCTTCCATTTGATCTCAGCCCCCCGAGTGGCTCTCCTCACGGGTCGGTATGAGTCAGGACCAGTTTCTTTAGCGAACAGTCATCCTCCAACCGACGGATCTCAGGGTGTGACATCGGCAAAATGGGCGAGTGAGCGCTTCTTGGAGAATGTGGCACAGGAAACAGGACTTCCAGTGACTATCCATCGACCTTGTGCTTTGGTTGGTGACCGTGCGCCAGCGAACGAAGTATTCAATTCTGTTGTGCAATTCTCACGGCGGACTGGAAAAGTGCCAAATATCCTCACTGGAAAAGGTTTCTTTGACTTTAAGGACGTCACCGTTGTTGCGTCTGAGATTGCAAGAGAACCACCAGCAGCAGTGGGGCCCGTTCAATTCCGTCACCATAGCAGTGATGTCCGGGTACCATTTTCCGAGGTTGCAGAGAGAATTAAGGCCATTTACGGCGGAGAGTTTGAAGTTGTAGAGCCAGCTGAGTGGCTTGAGGCTGCATCCTTGGCCGGAATGGATAACCTTTTGACGGTTCATTTAGGGGCCAGTATGGAGCAGCCGATAGTGTTTCCCTATCTTGGTAAATAGCAGTGCTAGATCTATGACGAAGCAGTTTAAAGAAATGTTGAACTTTGAAATTTATTGGATTGATGACCTTTGTTTCCAACAATCTCTTCGTCATTCTGCTCCTATGATATGTGATTGGAAATTTATGATAGATAATTAGCTTCCCTGATTCTCGTGTATTTCGGAGCGAGTGGCAAGTCATATTTCTTTTGATCCCACAGTGGTTTTCATACATCTCACAACGCAAAGAGGGTCATGAATTCAGTCATTCCATCGTGATATAATAGCTGCCATTGCTAGCAGGCCTAGTGCACATCTATTTTGATTAATCATTCCCAGCCACAGTTGAGTTTCTTTCAGCGCTGGTTTCGGAGCAAAAAATCATCCATTTCGACCTCCCTGTTCTTGACATGCTCATAAAGAGTATTTCTGTCAACAACTGGTATGCTTACTTTGATGCAATTCCCGCCTTGTCTCCATGGCCCAACGCCGGCACCTTCCATTGCCATTCGCAGGAGCCAGAATTTACTATTGGTATCCCACTCTTTTTGCCGCCACTCTCCTTTCTCTGTGACACGTGCCTCTCGAACCATCATAATAACGGGCTCCAGGAGGAGACTGATGACGATGACCAAGAAGCTACCTATTGTGACAGCCAAAAGTGCAGAAAAGTTGAAGTTTTGGTAGCGGTTCATCGTGGTAACTTTATGGTTCGCGCACTCGTTTTCGGTAACACGTCGGAGCGACTCGTCGGTAACATTCGATAGCGGCCTGAATATGAGAAAACGTCCGTACATTGGACTTGTCTTGTCTATCCTGTGGAGAAAGCGAATGAGATGGCCTTGGAGCATAGCAAGGCCGGTCTCAAACCACATTTTGGCTTCCTTTTGCCATTGGTTGTTGGGGAGCGATGCGGACATAAAGTCGCCAGTGGTGAGATCTCTTGCCAACAGGCCTGCGGGTAAATGTCGATCAGACTTATTACTCAACGCACAGCTTCATGCCAAAAGGTTTAACGTACCTGCTGCTCCTAAGCTTCCCAAACCGTAGCTTGATGTACCGGTAAGGGCCGTCAATATCGTAGTGCGGTTAGCAGCCAACCACTGATACTCATTCAGGCCCAAACCCTTGAGTTCCATCCAAGCCTGTGCAGGATGCGAAATATTGGTGCAGCCCTCATTCACCGGGTTGCAAAACTGCACTTGGTCGATGCAACCGATAAAGTTAATATAATTACTTCCAAAATAGAACCTTCGGCCCTGGTCGATATATCTTGACCCGTTGGTCAGGAACAAGGGATCGTAGCTCGTGGAAGGATAAACAACGGACTCCTGGCGCACATAGCACAGGGAGAGGTCGGCGTCATCGCGATCGAATGGGGCTGCCGCCCAAGACTTAAACTTTAGCACGCCGGAATACCAGTTGCATCTGCAAAGTTAGCAAAGTCGAAGAGATCTAATGCAGACCAGAGTGAAATGCAGGCAATGCAAGATAAACGGTCATCGTCAGAACTCACCCAGCAGCGTATCCATTATATGTGGGTGGCAGCGAGTGTCTGTTAAGAGCGACTGTATAGTTTGCATCGTTGGTGAGCCTGGAGAGATTCGCTATAGCTCCATACTCGGTCATGGTAATGTCCACATAGTCATCAACGTTAACAGGTGAGCATGTGAGCAGCTTTCTTATATCTATCCGTCGCTCCGGAGGTGCGTTGATCCCCAAGTGGAAATGCGAGCTAAGCCTCCCCGTATCCAAAACCAGTGCCACATTGTCCGATGATGTGTCGTTTGAGACACAGCGTTTCTCTCCGGTAAATGGGCACGGTGCCATCCGCTTCGAGTATGGCAGCTTCTTGACGGGAAACCTCGAGGTGGGAACCGAAGAGGGTGGCATGTCGGCGTAAAACCACTTCGCGTAGAGTCGAGCATCCATGGCATCTTCGGAAAGCATCTTGGACTTTTCAGGATTTGGGGCGAATTCCCCCGTCAGCTTGGACTGGTCAATATCCCATGCACCGCATCCCGGGGCCCTGGCGAGGACGACAACATCTGGGGTTTTCTGTGTGACCAGACTGGAAACAAATGTACCGGCCAAGGTGAAAACTACCAGGCAGGCCGAAGCCATGACAACGACGGGGATAAGCCGCCTTCTGACGTGCATCCCCGTGCCGCTCCACGCCCACCCCATCAGCATGGCGTCCGTTATTGTGCCGGTGGAGGTGATACTGTTTCGGAGCATGGTCTGGATTTGTGCGTGGACAGGGTCGGTTCGCTTCTCGGGTCGGGCGCGCAGCTGGTGGAGGGCGTAAGTCATGATGTACCAGAACCGAGATCCCGCAAGAGACACTAGCAAGGTCATGATGGAAATTAGATAGCCGCCTTGCGCGATGGGCACGGTCAAGGTGAGCTGGCGCATGCCATCGTGGGAGTAGTCCCTCCAGACCCCCACGAAGACGTCTTGGTCTGCCATGATCTCGCTGCGAGCGACAACAGCGCCCTCGACGTCGGTTTTTGATCTCGTTTCTAAATGTCGATGAGAGGGGTCTGCCAACCACGTGCGGGTCAAGAAAGACAGGGTCGGCAGTTTATAAAAGCCATGGTGCTTTCCCAGGAAGCCTATTGACTAGTTGGCCCCATGCTTCCTTCAGGTGTCCGCCGCCACAGACGTGTCTGAAGTTCAGCTACGGTAGTTGGCCGGCTCATTGGCTGCGTGGTGCCCGGGTTGAGGTCTAGACCAGCCACTGTCGCGACTATACCAACGTGATAGGACGCCACAAATAAGCTTGGGGCAGACTTAAGTGGCATCCACCACCATTATGCCGTCGCGGAGACATCAACTAGTCCTGCCCAGGATAAGCTTATTCAGAATTCTTTTCACGGGCAAACGGTGGGCATCCAAACTGCGGCACCAGTTACATCCTCCTCAGCTCTTCATTGGAAAACCCCCAGCCCTATTTCTTGGCTCGTCAAAACGGCGAAGACACCGGGCCTCTCCCGGTTCAGCCATCGTAGCCTAAAGCAAGCAAGAGTTGGTCCGGCGACAAGGTCTGGATCAATGTGCAATGTGGCTGAATTTTAGTGGACTTTATGCACCACCGCAGATGGTGTGCGTGAAGGTCACATGCTTTGGACAACATCACCAAACCCAGCCAACTTCCACAACTCTTCCTGTGGTAGCATTGGGACAGGGTGTATTCATGAATACTCTGCAAGCGCACCAGCTCAACTTCCAACCCTCATTAGCACCCGAATTTGCGCACTTGATCCATGCATGACAAACTGTGAGTGGAAATGAGGCCCGCCACCCCATGACCAACAGAATGGGGCTGGAGCCATCAATGAACCCACTTTCAGCCCTACGGCGGTGACAAACACCGTCTCAAAATTTTCAGTGATGATCACAACGTTGAGGTATTAATCACAAAATTCGATGAATCAGATGTAACGAATCAATTAATCTGTCTAGATGGTGCAATGAAATCAACAATGCATGATGCTCACCATCACATTCACAATAAAATACGAAATCCGACAGCTGTTGTTCCAGGGTAGGATGACTATGGCAGGAACGAGGAAACACCACGACCGATGGCAAAATGACCACTAATTCTTTATGCACCCGCGATTCATTTTTAAAGTTCATATTGGTCTTATTTGTCTTGGATCGAGATCACCCAAAAATTAATGACGCATGATCTTTACTGTAAGCTATAGACCCACTTCAGCTTGAACCTAGTTTTGGAGATATCCACAGGTAACGAGGTGATTTATCTTTTTTATCCCCAAAAAAAAGCACCAGTATATTGTCGTCTTATATAGAGAAATTTTCATCAATTGCATCGTCATATTTCATGGTTCAAATTTTGACCTTTCATCGGTCGGTGCCAAATCCCAGTCTCCATATTCTCTCATCAGGCGTCGCAGGCATACTTATCCAGTGACCCTGTTGAGCATGTATAACCTGGCCAAGGGGCCTCCCATCGGCCTTTAGCAGTTTTCCAGTTGTAAAAGCGAGGCTTTGCGTTCCACTGAAACAGATCTTCCATGGCTGATGCTACGCGTACGAGCTTCGCCTCTGAAAACTGCTGTCCGTAGATGCAAATGCCAGTTGGCACCCCGTATCCGCTCTGGCCAATGGGTACTGACGCGACCGGATATCCGGCGTACGAGGGGATAGAGGCACAGGCGTTATCGTGTCCTCCTGCTGCGCTATTGGGCACGAGCATTCCATCAAGCCGGATGACAGTTCCATTCTCTGTGACATAGACGTGGCCGCTGTCGATGACGGAGCCAGCAGTACGCCGACCCCAGCCAAACGCTGTCCAAAATTCTGCACCTAGAGTTCCATTCGTAGCGATGGCGCTCTCATAAAAGTCCTGACCAGAGTCGGTGTTGTACCACCAAGTGGTGCCGCCAAGAGCGCCGGTGGACTCATTATGCGCAACGTTCCAAGCCGCCATCTCAGCGAGCGTAGACATGCCGTATCGCTCATCATCCTTTGGAAAGGTCCAGTTTTGTAACCATTCGCCGTAGGCAACATCCAAAAGCGTATAATATGCAAGCAATTGATCGTACTTTGCAGGCGTATCTGAAGGCTGACCAAAGCCATAGCTGCTGGCTATGTTATGGATGTTGGGAATATTCTGCATTATCTGATTAGTATGATTTCGAAAATAAGTCTGGTCTGCCTTTGAGACAAAGACATACCGTAAGATTATAAATCTCTGCACCTGCAGCTTTGAGTTGGGACAGCCGCTTCTCGAATACTTCCCGTTGTCCGGGGGAGTTGATGGCTCCGTTTGTGGACCAGTACGGATTCCAAGGTAGCCCCAGCTTCATGCCCTTCAATGCTTCCTTACCCACGAGCTCGGCGGCATATCCATTTTCAGGATATCGGTCTAATGCCTGGTAGGTCAAGTTGTCGAGTCGATCAGGCCCAACAATGATATCAAGCAAATATGCGACATCCTTCATAGAACGGGCGATAGGGCCAGGTGTGTCGTGGTAGAAACTTCCAGGAACAATCCCATGGCGAGAAATCAGCCCGGGGGTCGTCTTGATTGTGTAGAGACCAAGATTCGCTGATGGATGCACTAGCGACCTACAAATTTAATTAGCAAATATCCCCAAGTGCGAAGCCATTACAGCAAAGGTATGATACTTACCCGTGGGTTTCTGTGCCAAAGGCAATGGCAGCCTGATTGCTACGAACAGCAACAGCAGAACCTCCGCTGCTACCCGAGGTTGCCTGGGTCAGATTGAACGGGTTTCTTGTCTGACCAACGCGTGTTGAGTAACCATCTGAGAAGTTGACAAGTGCACGATGATCAGCGGCTTCGGAAAGCGCAGCGTGACCGAGTAAAACGCCTCCGGCCGCACGAATCTTGGAGACAAAAGTTGCCTCGGCCGAGTATCGGCCTCCCAGAAGCACCAGGCCGCCCTCGCTCGTGTTGTGTTTGTCATCGGTGTAAGTGTTATCCTTGACTAGGAAGGGAATGCCATGCATAGGCCCGCGGATGCCGGTCTCAGATCGCTCCTTATCGAGAGATTCTGCAATGGCAATGGCATCGGGATTCACCTCGCTTATTGAGCGGAGAACATGATTGGTTTGGTCAATCCGGGCAGTGTAGCACTCCACCAGATCCCGGCTGGTCAAATCGCCAAGAATCATCCACCGCTGCAGCTTCTCAATGGTGGCATCTTCAATGTCAACGCCATTGCAGAGAGACACTGTCGAATCAGTATTGCATCTAGGAGTGGCAACTGCGTCTCCACTTACAAGGAAATGGGTCTGTGCTGTCGGCGCCAACGAGAGCTGGAAAGACTGCAGCAGCAACAGCATAGATGGTAGACTGGCGCATTTCAGCAGTGTATAAACGGCACAGATGCAGCCAATGCCGATGAGAATTGGACACTTTGATCACATACTAATATGTTTACCCATAACAGCGAAGACAAGAAATCTTGATTATTACTGGTAATTTTGATGACACTAATATCGCGATAGGCACCGGTGATAAGCAACCTACCAGGATAGATGCTTACCTTGATAACGTACAATAGTTTGATAAATCCTTCCTACACGCCGCAGCTAAAAAAAAAAAAAAAATCCGCCGAAGAACATGCCTGGCCACGAATTGAGTGCGCCATTTATGTTGAATGAAGGCCGAAGCTAATAATGTGTTCGCCGATCGTGTGGAGCAATTTTGCCATGTGGGACAAAACCTACCACTTCTTTGGTATCTGCGGGGCAGGTGAACAGCAGCGTTTACCCCCTGTGATGATACTAGTTCCAGTGATAGGCAAACCTTGGTTCGGGGGGCATCACCCTAGAGATAAGAGGAAGTAAAATGCCCCACAGTGACGCATCTGCAATAAATTAACTGATCCCTCTGGCATTCTTCTGGACAAGGTACAGCTATTTACGCAAATTTGGCCGTTTGTTCAGGAACCTACTGAGGTATTCTGGGTTTTACTGTCCCTGTCTAACTTTGGGTAGGGGGCCTTCATTGTACACATCCACAAAGTCTTGGCTTTGGCGCCACAATTCACTGTTTCCTTCTCGCTAGAGAAATTGCCCTCCATAGCAGAGGATAGATTAAATACTAGTCTTAAATACTAGTCTTAAATACTAGTCGATAAAACACTTATTCTCTCAATATCATTGCTTCAAATGCAGATAATTAATCCCTCTAATATAGGAGGAATAGATCGGCCATTGTCGGCACTGAGCAATAATAATCATACTTTAGTCGTATACAAATTCCATGTTTACTCTGTTGTGAATTTATTGGCCGAGTCTGCCAGGGGAAATGTCTTATCTCTAGATTGCACAAGGTGATTGAGATCCCCCGGGGAGCTTCCAGATGCTAGAGGCGCGCCTTGGTCAGTTAAGGTACCATCTGGGTTTAAACTGTATCTGCCGAAAACCCTCTTTAGAGCGAGCTCGAGGATTTTCCAGGGAAAGACCTTGATATCACCCTCGACATTTCGGGGTTTGGGGTTTGGAAAATCCATTATGACCCTAAAGAAATCTTTCGATTCCGGTTTAGCCTTGTGAACGGTCAGGGAGCCCAAGGGCTCAATGTCCCGTCTAATTCTGTTCTTTTCCTCGACCGCAAATCGATACGATATGTACATTAGTTTCTCCAGTAGGTAAAATATATCAACAAAGGTAACATAACACTCATTTCTGTCTTCCCACCAGATGCACGAGATACATGTGCCATTTGGGGGTCGCTCATTAACAGAAACTGGGTGAAAGCTGACGGTTACAGTGGCTTTAGACCGTGTGGTCTGAAAATGGACAATGCGTCGCCTGCTCTCGCGCTCTTCCGATGTCCAGTTCTCTGCCATAGTGTCGAGGTTGCCCAGGATTTTTAGTACAGCCGGATTCGAAGTCAGTAAATGACTACTGCCTCGGGCGTGGTTATTTATAGTGCTGGTGCGGATAAAATAAGGCTTTTGGACCATCGGGGAGGGCCAAGGTTGTGAAGGTGTCCTGAAGCTTGGTTGTGCATCCATGGACTTGTTCATACCGATGATATGTTCGGCATTGTCATAATCTAGTCCTTTACCCCTCTTTCGAGGTTCGTTGTCATTTCCGTATGGAATTTGTCCGGAAGGTGAAGAATCTTGGTCAATGGCAGATTTTTCAGATGACCTTTTGTTGGTCCTTCTAACTTTATTTAGGGCAGATAAAGGCGGATCGCATACCGCTGGTTCATCATCAGGCGGCAGAGTGAGTTCCACAAGACCGAAGTAATAATCCAAGACTTCTGGATACGTTTCACAAGAAACTTGCCAAATTTCATTAGATTCCCGGCGCAATAGCTCTTGCATATCTTTGACACTTGGGCTTTCCATTGAGCTTTCCTGCTGAATAATTCTTTGGATCTCCTGTGTATATGTTGTCTTTTGCGTCTCTATTAGGGAGCGAAAGTTTTGCAAGACCATGTCTTGTGATCTTAATCGAACCCAATCTCGAATCTCCTTGCATGTTGGCTCTAAAACCTTTGTTTCTGCTTGTCTTAAGGCCACTTCGAGGGCCTTGACTTCGCAGTCGCAAGCGAGACTTGCAGGAGAACGGCATATTGCACAATCTGGATCCATGGTCAAATATCGGCTTGAGTCAGGCTGAGCTTTCTGATTCCAAAGAAATGCCTGAAGAATTGGATCATTGCTGGGGGAGTATGATGCATCATAGACATCTGAAATAAACCCCCATTCGAACTGTCTTCGTTCCGCATTTGAAACTTCAAAGAAAATATCATTGTCAACAAATTCGGATGACTGATCAGCCGTCAACTCGGGCTCTTCAATCGCAATAATTGGAGGGGGGGTAAATTCAGATTCGATCGATCGTGCTGATTGGGATGGACCAACCCCCCCGGGCCAGTGCTTCATTCCTTCTGGAAAACGCTGGATATAACCTCGAAATCCTCCCCACACAGCGTATTTGGATGGTTGTACACGGCCTGGGGATTTTGAGTGATTGCTTGACCAGTCAGTAAATGATGGTTGCTCATGTCTATCCGGGTCATTTTCGATGGTACTCCTGTCGTGTCTTCTTGATGTAGCTTGACTATCCGTTTCATCACCAGGCTCATCATCCATCCCGAATGTATCTTCTTGATAGCTCGGTAGAGACTTCAGAGCCAAAAAGCGCATGTGTCCTATGACATGGTTTTCCATGCTGCCTTCCACATCCTCTACACCGCATAGAGGACAATATTTAAATAATGGACCAGCAAGTCTAGCATTTCTGTTGGCCAAGACTCCGAGTTGAGCTTCATTGAACTTTCCAGGGTGACTGAGCTTCATGTGGTTGATGTAGTCTTCTCTTGTCGTGGTGACGAATTCACCGTGGGATTTTGATGTGCAACGCCATCGCATGGCATGCTGACGCATATGCTCAAGCCATGTGTTGCTGCGGCTATGTAACTGCTCAGGCGCGTCACATTCCTCAAACAAACATACGTATGGGTCGAGGTCACTTTTCACGTGTAGCCTGTTGCTGTCAGTAAGTCTGTTTGCAAGGGCAAAGTGCTTGAAGAAGCGCCGGATTGGGCTCGGAATGAGGTTTGTTTGACCTGCCACGTACCTCCATTTCATCTCATCCATAACATCTCGAATCGGAATGGTGTAAAAGCAAAATGGGCAAGTTACTTCCCCAATTGCTTCAAGATATCGATGCCACTCCTTTTCCAAGCTGTTCCTATTATTCAACTCGTTGGTTTCGATCGCGTCCTTGTGGCGAGGCCCTATTTCCTCATGCTCTTTATAACCAGGAATCTTTTCTAAAAACCCCCTGTGCTGCTTTTCCCTGTCTTTCTGTAATCTGTTGTATCTCCGCATAGCACCTCCGCAAGGAGGAGGAGGAAAACGAAGCTCATCGTGAGTACTCAATGCAACCGTCTTCGATACTGAAATCACCGATGCAGTGGCGGCTTTGCGGAAATTTTCTGGATTTAGAGTCGTTGCAGTATGTGTTACGGACTGTAGAATGCTTTTACTTTGGGGAACCTGCGCCAAGATCTCCTCCTGAATAGATTCCTGGGGCATGCTGGCTGTAATATTGGGTTTGGGCGGTATTATTGAAGGCTTTAAAGGAGCTTCTCGGAGCTGAATTGGCGTCTTCCCAAAGCGAGCTTTCCGGTACAGGATCCTCTTTCGACGCAACAACATGGTCTTGGCGAGACGCTGCTGGATGTGGTCATTGATTCCAGGGAATTGATCGCGAATGTGTCTAGCGAACAAATCCTGCAAAAAAGATTCCACATCATTTCCCTCATCGTCTCGGATTGTGAAATCTTTCGCCACCTTAGCATTCTGCGCGTCTTTACTTGCTCTTCGTATAGTATTTGAGAGTTTATGAAGGAGGGTTATCTTATTTGCCACCTCACTGAGAGCCCCATCAACATCTTTGGATACGTGTTCAGATCCGCCATAGGTCTTGTCTGAGCTGATGGAATTAAAAAGATCCGCACCTGGAGATGAATGGTGGTCAGCGAAATTGACTGAGCGAGTTGTGGGATGGATCACTTCGTGAGTACCCACAGCTCTGGACCCTGTAATTCAGCGCCTGGAGAAGAGCAATAACGGTGTTTTGAACGTCAGGTGCCTCCCGTAGTCGGTGATCCAAGGAGCTGCGTCCAACACCAAAGACGTGAATGTTGGCAATCCACAGAGAGAATCTCGCTAGTTGATCTTCTACCAGCGATGACTGGCGATAATCAACAAGAGCTGCCTTATGAAGACATGTTTGGAAAGTCTCCATGCAAAGGCGAGCGGACTCAGCAACCCCCGCTGTAGGATGCGCCCGCTCCCCGACGGGGTTAGTTGCCATCTTGTAGACGCCGGACGCAACGACACAATCACCACAGCTTTGAGAGAGTGCCATGAATTGTCGCAGAATGCGGAAAGAGGTGGGTTACGATTTCAGTGCCTTAAATTCCAGGCGTGGCGAAAGATTTGCCAATCGTATGAGAGAGACAGGGGCTGCCCCCGCAGTGTGATAATGTTCTCAGCTTCTGGGCTAGTCAGCATCACGTCGCAGCCTCATTCTGTACCACACACCACATATCGATACCATGATTCGGAAACAACGTGTAAGAGCAACTAGTCCAAGCTGAGGCGCTCGCAGATAGTTGATACGCCATCATGATCAGCTCAACAGTGCGCCCGACGCTTGGCGCGGGTCTGACTGCGAACACGATCCACTCACTGCAGGCCACGTACAAGACAATCTGGCGCATCGCCATTTCGATATGGACCAGCGAGAAAGATGACAAGCTGAAGGATTTTTACGCAAGTCTTATAGCATATTTTTCCATGATCCACGAGCACATAAGCCGTGTTAGCGGCAGTGCTGTTGCCGTGTGTGGCACAACGTTCATCCGTTTGTTGTGGGGTCACACCGAGGCTATATTCACACCTGACTTTCTGATTTTCTCAATTGAAGATAGAGCGAGGAAACTGGGCAAATTACAGCACAAACTCCAGAGTATGGGCGACAATGGTGCGAAGCTAGATGCCATTCGATCTTGCTTGCACTTTGGCGCGACCCACGAACAGCGTGAGAGCTTCGTAAAATCACTCGCCGCGTGTGAAGACGCGCTCAGAACACAATATCCACAAGAGTCTTCTCGCTGGGACGAAGACGATTTTCCAACTCGAATCAAGATCAAAGAGCCATCTTATGCGGTATGGAGTGCCGCGCAGTCGATATTCAAGGCTCTCGTTGCATGCAAGAACTGCCCATGCACACCGACACATGACTTTGGCGCCATGCTGTGCTTGGGTACCTATCGGAAGCCCCATGATGGGTCCGAGGTGGAATTGGACGATTCTTTCGACTTTGACATGTTCCTTTCCATGCAACAGGATTGGCACGAGGTTCGCATTCACGCGGCGAAAGAGAGGGCCGTCCAATTTGAAGTCACCGATATGGGGCAGTCTTCGTCCCAGCCGCCAAAAAGGGGCCCCAGACCTAACCCAATGAAAGTAAAAAGACTTTGTGAACCAATTGCGAGAGTTAAAACCATGGGCGCATACCGCCTTGAGTTAAAAGTCGCCCGGGACCAGCTGTTCAAGTTGCAATCAGAGAGGAGTAATTCTCTTGTCGATAAATCGAAAAGCCCCGTTTCTTTAGAGCACTTTCTTAGAAGCAAAACAGGCTCGTTTACTGGGAGGACGAGAAGAATATTGGCAGTAATATTGAGCTCTGCCGTCTTTCATCTCCACGATACGCCGTGGTTGCAACCTACGTGGAACTCGTCGAACGTGTTGTTCCTTCGCACAGCCTCCGCCGCCGTCCCTTTGAAGCCTTTTATCGAAACACGGCTTGGAAATCCAGAGCAGACACCCACAACTGATCAGGATGGCACAAACGGCCCTTGTTCAGCGGCTGATAATCTGGACCTCGCCGACACGGATGACATTGACCCTGACGACATTGACCCCTACGACATGGATCCGGACGACCTACTGAGACACCAGTGTCCCATTCTTGTCACCCTGGCGGTTATGCTCATGGAGGTGTACTTTGTCACGCCCTTTGATATTTTAGCCAAGAGATACAAGGTCGATTTAACATCCGATATAGGGTTCTCAGGCTCCATGAGATATTTGGACGTCAGTGTCGTATTTGACAAATGCAAGAACGAAATACCGGACAACTCTCAATTTTACCTAGCCGTGGACCACTGCTTAGACCCAAGCCTCTGGGAAGATGGAGATGGAAATAGGCTCGGCAGCCAGGAAATGAGAGTCAAAATCTACGAGGAAGTTGTTCTGCCACTGGAAACCGAACTGGGGCAGGCGTACAGCTCCATCTCAATTGATGACCTGGATAGGTTTGCACAAAAGGTGGACTTTGCCAGTTGGGATCAGACCATACACTCATGGAATCCATCCACTGAAGGATCGCAAGCCAACACAATGGCGGAAATGAATCCTACTCAATGCCACAGCGTATCACCTCGCCCTGTAATACCACACCACCCTCCACATACACCGATACCCTATTTACCCCACAGCCATTCACAAACATCCAACGACAGCGGGCCCGACCTTTATCACAAAACATTAGAGTCTAATCGCATAATTAGGGACTGTCGATCAAGCGCGATAAGGCGAAGTCGATCGCCCAGCAGCTTCATGGGCGAAGCCATATTATCCGACCACCCGGCTTCGACAAATATAGAACCCCAGGCCAGATGGGATTACACCGTTGGAATCCTATGTGCTCTGCCCAAAGAACTCTTTGCGGTGCGAGCGCTCTTCGACGGCAAGCATAATAGCCCCAGGAATCTACCAGGCGACAGCAACAACTACGCACTGGGGACCATGAGCGGACACCTCGTGGTTGCCGCTTGCCTCCCCTCTGGGGAGTATGGGACGAACGCAGCAGCGGATTCTGCTTCGAACATGAAGAGAAGCTTCCCAAACATAAAATTTTGCCTTTTGGTTGGAATCGGAGGTGGAGCTCCCTCCGAGGACAATGATATCCGGCTTGGGGATGTTGTCGTAAGCCTTCCAACGGCCCAGTTCTCCGGCGTGATTCAGTATGACCGCGGCAAGGAAACCGAAGATAGCACCTTCGAACTGACCGGGGCACTTCAACCGCCCCCTCGGTATCTGACGACGGCTATCAGCGCTTTGAGGTCAAACCCAGATCTTCCCTCTGACCCACTCCAGATTTATCTAGAGGAAATTATTCAACGTCTCCCGGATTCCTTCAAGCTGAAATACCAGCACCCAGGACAAGAGCAGGACGAGCTCTTCAGATATGCTTGTCATTCTTGCCGCGACGGTGGTGATTGTGCCGATAAGGAAAGCCATGTGCAACAGAGACCCCGCAGAGCAACAAATCACCCAGAGATACACTACGGTCTGATTGCCTCTGGCAACAGAGTGATAAAAGATGCCGGCTTCAGGGATAAATGGGCACAGAAATATGGCATTCTGTGCTTCGAGATGGAGGCGGCTGGGGTCATGAACACATTCCCGTGCCTTGTTATCCGAGGCATTTGTGACTATGCGGACTCGTACAAGCACAAGGTGTGGCAAGAATATGCGGCCGCTACAGCGGCAGCTTATGCAAAGCTACTGCTAACTGAAGTAGCGGTGTTTGACGATGGCCGGGATGGGTTCTTCATGAGACGAGTTGACTCTTACGTAGATTATGAAGTGTTGGAAGAGCCACCAGGGAAGCGGCAAAGAATCTAAAACAAGCCTTTCTAGAACTAATTAATTATGTAAAGTATGCCTTATTATTTCTCCCACTGCTCTGCGGGGCCAGAATGATTTATACACGATAATTACGATAGGCCATTTCTCCAAGAGAATAATTTGATAAATACAATACCAGACTTCTAGAAAATTAGGATATCCCAGGGTTTCTTTCTTTTCTACCTATTGTACCAGGGATCGAACTAGCTGCATGCTCCCCATGTCAATCTCCATGTAACTTCGCTTTGGCACACACTCAGCTGCAAGTACACGGTCGTGTGGAGCCCAGAAGCCATTAAATAAGGCGTTCAGTACGGGTGCCCAAGTCAATAATACCACTCCACTTGCCTTGCTTTTTCTTGACTTCCAGGGCCCACTCCACTATTGGTTCGACAGACCCATCATTTTTGCTTGGCAAGGCGCTATCGTATCAGCCCCAAATTCACCACCATGGACTTTGTGGATGTACTACTCGCTTGAGTGTGGGTCACGTTTGGGTGCCAAAGTCCCTGTCCACGTACATTGCGGGCGAAAGATGCGTTTGGTTTCGACCGTATTTTGTCTTATACAGTATCGTTTAGTCAGGGTACTAAGTCCGCAGAATATATGCACCTTGGTACCTTGGTAGCCACGTACCTCTGTCGGCGATCCACGTAACCGTTAGTCTGTGTGTGTTGGTCCATCAAGATGCGCCATGTCTGTCTGTGGCTTATTCAGAGAGAATTTGGTCGTCCTCTCTCCGTTATTGGTGATTTGTGATGCCATCTTTTTTCTGGTCTACGAATCTCTGCCCCTCATCGTCCCCTTCCCCCAAAAGCCCTCCACCTCTGCCAACCGACAGTCACTAGTGTGCCGTGTTCTGCCACTCCCCCATGTCGGCATCTTCCAGCAGTAACCATTAATACGACCTGCTCCCTGTCAAGCATCCTATTCTCGTCCTCACTGGTTCAATCCCGTCTTTTCTCCCCCCTTCATTAACCAGGGCTTTGGTTCATCATGTTGCGTGCGAAACTTTTCCCGCGGCGAAGCCTAATAACTACTTTTGGTGTTTTCGTATTCATACGCTTCATTCTATTTTTCTGGTCGCCCCCTGCCGACGAGACCAGCACCGAAACGCCCGTCATCCCACCCTAACAACTTCCAAGTTTCACTACTTGGTCCCCGCCAGCAACTTCAATCGTCGACTCTGCTTTAACTTGGTGTCGAGCGCTGCCAACCGCTATCCAGTGCCCAACTTGATCGGTTGGAACGGCACCGGGTTCCTCAATGCCGGTACCACTCACCTCGCCAAGTTTTACGCAATTCAGCGCTACTTCCAGAGACTGCCGAAAGCCGATGATGATGACATCGCCCTCATTGTCGATAGCTACGACGTCATCATGCAACTCCCCGCCGAGATCATGTTGAAGCGCTATTTCAAGGTTGTTGACGCTGAGAATGCTCGAAATGCCAAGCGTTGGGGCATCACGGGTGGGGAGGTATGGGAGAGGGGACTCCAGACGACCCTTTTCTTCGGGGCAGACAAGATCTGCTGGCCTGTCGACTGGCGTGCCCCTCGTTGTTGGGCCATCCCGGATTCAACGCTCCCACCCAAAGCGTTTGGCCCCAGAACGAACGAAGTCTACATGGAGTTCCTGATACCCAAATGGCTCAATTCAGGTACCGTCATGGGCCCTGTCAAACACTTGCGCGCCTTGATCGAGGCCACGTTATATGAAATCTTGAACAGCTATGACCCCCGCTTTACATACAGCGAATGCGATCAATTTTACTTTGGCAATGTATTTGGTCGTCAAGAGTACTTCCGATCCAATATAATGAGTGAGGATGGTGAAGTCAATGGTGGTCCTCCAGATCGAACCCTCCCCGTCGTCTATGATGACAGTGTCGATGTGGAACTCCACGTTGGCATCGACTATGAGTCTTCCATGTTCCAAACCAGGGCCGGATATGACCAATACATCGATTGGGTGCCCTACACCGACCGTGGTCTCAGCTCCGGCGCCTTAACGAGTGTCATGAACAAAGATTTGTTCCAAACAGGAGATCCGATTAGTACATATTTGATCGAGATGCCTGAAGATGTTAGAACATCTCTAAGCATACTCTACGATGATATTGCAGTTGCCCATCCCGGCTCAACATCCGCCGACTGGATTCGCAAGGTTGCATTGGGAACCAACTTTGTGACAAAGCAGATATTTGGCTTGCAGCATGTCACTGGTTCGAAAGGTGTCATCAAGGGTCACTACACCAAATTTTGGTTCTACCCATATGCCCGGTCTCTCCTCAAATCCAGCGTGCGAAAGCTCCAGTCCAACAATCGCGTCTCCGCAGAGCCCATTGACGGTCGCAACTGGATCTACAAGACGGTACATAGGGCTCTTTTGGACAGTGCCAAATCCAGTGTAAAAATAGGATTGTTGAGCAAGAACCGATACCTTGAATCCCTGAAGAATAGGCTTGCTAGGGATCCTTGTGGTCTCTTTGGATCTCCCTTAGAAGCGAACCATACACTCATCTACAGCCAGATTTATGCCTGGTTAATAGAATCGTTGAGAAGCTAACACATGGGAATTGATAACTAGTGAACCGCTCCATTGTTTAGCAACGATCTCCACATGCTATATATATATGTATAGGAATTCTTCCACTCACGTCCTAGCCACTGCCGTCACCATGCATTCAACGGGACCGCAATTGATCCTCTCAAAATGGTCAAAACTCTTCTTCGCCTCATCCGTGATCTTCCACTCGAATGACATCACCAGAGCAGCCAAGCAGATACAAATCTCCATGTAAGCCAAGTTTCTCCCGATGCACGCCCTCCCACCTAGGCTAAAGGGCAGGACAAAGTCTCTGAGACTCTTCAGTTCCTCATCACTGGCGCCTTCGGCTGACAACCATCGCGATGGGACATATTCCCGGGCCCTGGGGAACAAAAGCTCGTTACGGTGCATAATATAGACCGAAGATGATACCGTTACGTCGGCTGGTATGTGGTGGCCTCGTATGGTAGATCCATTCTGCACCGTCTTTCGCGCGAGATTGAAGCGAACGGGAGGCATCAGCCGCATAGACTCGTCTAGACAGGCTGTCAAGTAAGGAATCTTGGAAAGCTCCGAATAATGAGCAATAGGCTGCGACGTCTCCGGCAGTGACTCCTTCAAGAGACGGTACAGTTTGTCCTGCTCCGCTGGATTGCAGGCGAGCTGATAGATGGTATTGGTCAGCGTGATCTGGGTTGTGTCGTTTCCTGCATTGAGAAAGCTGGTGCATTCCGCAACTAGGTCGGGCAACGCCATTGGCTCACGGTGCTTTTCTGTAGCTTCCAGTGGCAAAAACGAGAAGAAGTCGGTTCCTATTGGCGAGGACTTGAGGCGGTTCACGGTCTTGAGCCGTGACATTCCCTCAAATTCGTCCGCGGCTTGCTTCCGATGTGTCATGCTCGCAAGCCATCGAACCATCTTGTAGCCGAGGGGGCTCAACTGCGCGCACATGCCGTTGAAATGCACTCCGTCTTGAAAGCTCCTCATGGCATGGACAGTCCTAATCTTGCCGTCGCTCATTAAGGCTTCACATTCATCATCGCCGCGCTTAAGAAACCCATAAGGTGCCGACCACATCATATCGGAGAAGGCATCGAAAGAAAACATGTTCATCCACGGGCGAACATCGAATTCGCCTTGAGTGCTTAATGTGTAACGGTCTGATTTGGATAGCTTTCCGTTTGATGCCTTCGTCTTGATGGCGGCCAAGAGGTCCTCCACCGCTTTGAAGACTTTTGGTTCCATTGCGACCACGTTCTTGGCAGAGAAGATAGCAGACACGTTCTTCCGTATCTTTGTGTGTAAGGAGCGGCTGGTGGTATCTCCCATCGACGGAGTATCTCCGGCCAGGTTGTCGTAGGAAGTGGCCTTGATAATTGCCGAGCCGTGGCCATAGATCTCCTTGTAAGCCTGGGGCTCAGCGAAGGAGAGACTGCTGGGCCCGATCCTAATCACAGGGCCAAGCCTCCGGTGAGCAGCCTCAATTGCTTCGTACCGCTTTCCGTAGGCATTGTGATATATCCCCCAGAAAGGACTCAGAGCGGCGGTAAAGGAAGGTGCTGGGAACTGGCGGAGCGAATATGGGTCCATGCAGTAAAGCCAGACAGCTCTGGCAACGGGTAGCGCGGCGATGAAAATGGCCGCAACCACATCTATCATAGCTTTAGTTAGCCTTCCAATGCTCTTTCATCAACATAGGTCGAGAACGTGAACTCGTGATGGTACTCACACTTGACGGCGCTCATTGTGAAAACCTTGTTAGCGCTGCACTATTTTCCTATCTAGTAGTTCTGTGGTGACTGAATAAACCAGCTCCGCTGAAGTTTAACTATTGGCAAAGTTGTGGTGGGAAACGACTTGAACGACAGGAGAGTCTTTACAGAAGTCTTTGAATCAATGACTGCGGCTGTCTCACTATAAATACAGATACGATGTAGTACGGATATTCTATTGCCGATGTGGGAGGAGGCGTTCTGGATCTCATCTGACAGCGGAAGGAATAGCGAATAGTCAGGTGGCAATGCATTCGGAGAATCCGGTATAAGCCTCCCATCCCATCGCGGCAATGCAGAGGTATCCGATCAACGTTTCAGCTATCGTTTGTGCCGTTTAACAGGAAAGGCGAGCTCGGATTTTCTCTTAGTGAAGCTCGAAAGGACGACACTCGTAGCGCTGTGCCGGCAACCCCACGGGGTTGCTGGTGACTTCACCAGGCTCCAGTCGCCACCCATACCAATGCGGTAATTCCTCCCAAGGGCTCCAAGCATCTCCCGATTCTATCTACAGACCCTATCCCCCGAGCTCGGGTTTGCGGCTAACAGGTAGGTTGTCTACAACGGTTGGCTACATTAGTGACGGTATAGGCTGTTCTGGAGCGGGCAATATGGAACTAGCCATAAATGGGTCTAACCAGTTTGCTGGTGGCGGCATAGGCTGTTCTAGAGCGGGGGAATATGGAACCGGCTATAAGTAGGTCTAACTAGTCATGCGAGTGACAATTTTCTTGGCCGGTGCTCTCACTGAAAATGTATGGGGGGACCGGCCTAGTAATTTGTCACTCGGGTGACTAGTTTGCTAGTGGGTGAATCTTGAGTTCGGGTATTCGACGTCCCCACGGGGAAACTTCCCCAAACTCTATTAACTTCCCCGGATACCGCGTAAAACTGCGGGGAAGCCATGGGGTCTCCGCTTGGGATTCTGAACTAATTTCATACAGTAATGAAGTCAATTATGTTTCCACACCAGCATTCCCCAATTATACATCCCCATACCTGGCGACCCTGTTGAACGATTCTCATCTCGGGGTTGGTATATATAAGGGAGAACGGCCGCTTGGCTGCAACTTCCTTTCTTCCGTACTTTGCCAGGCCACCACCATTTCTTCTGCTATTTGCAACTCTATTGTCTCTCAAGGAATCTTTCTCTTTGTGTTTTCATTTCTTTCCCCTGCTACGTGCCACATAGCTTAGTGGCATAGCCAAAATGGCTGCACCCGCCTTTTTGAAGATGGTCACCATCAACAAGCCAAAGGATGTCGAGGGAAAATCTTGGCCAGCCATTCTCATTGGTCTTTTCGTCGCATTCGGGGGCGTCTTATTTGGGTATGAGCCGATTGTTATCACTTTTCAGGTCGTAATTAGACCATGCTTGAGCCACTGGTATGCTAACCGACGGCCCATGCCGTGCCTGTGTAGTTATGATGTTGGGTTAATCAGCGGCATCATAGCCATGCCCTACTGGCAGTCTCTCTTCTCGACTGGCTACATCAATCCGCAGGGCCACCCCGACGTGACACCCTCGCAGTCCTCCGCCATCGTGTCCATCCTCTCCGCGGGCACTTTTTTCGGATCACTGGGGTCTCCCGCTGTCGGTGACACACTTGGCCGCCGCGCTGGTCTCATCGTTTCGTGCATGGTCTTCATGTTAGGGGTTTGTCTGCAGACAGCCGCGACTGCAGTGCCTCTCTTCCTAGCAGGGAGATTTTTTGCCGGGCTCGGGGTTGGGATGATGTCGGCTCTGAGTGAGTCCTTCCTATCTCTCGGCAGTGATCTTGCCAGTCAGCTTTCTTCTTCACAGAGGATATTACTAATGCCCAGGATTCAAAGTACCCCTATATCAATCAGAAAGCTCTCCAAAGTGGATCCGAGGCGCCGTCGTTGGAGCTTACCAGTGGGCCATCACCATCGGCCTCCTTCTCGCCAACGTCGTCAACAACGCAACGCACGATCGTCAAGACACCGGCTCCTACCGCATCCCCGTCGGCGTACAATTTGCTTTCCCTATCGTTCTCGTGGCTGGAATGCTCGTTCTGCCCGAGACGCCGAGATTTCTCGTCAAGCGCGGACAGGATGACAAGGCTGCCCTGTCTCTTTCTCGACTCCGGAGGCTGCCGGCTGACCACCCGGCAATCCTGGCCGAGCTCGCAGAGATCAAGGCAAACCATCAGTACGAGCTTTCGATCGGGACAGCCGGATACATCGACTGTTTCCGAGGTCTCATGCTCAAGCGTCAACTCACAGGCATGGCTCTCCAGGCGCTTCAGCAACTAACAGGTAATCGCAACATGATACCAATATGCACGCTTCCGAACAGCTAACCTTCGCCCTGTCCGCTTTCAGGAATAAACTTCATATTTTTTTACGGAACTCAATACTTTAAAAACTCGGGTCTCAAAGATCCCTTTGTAATCTCCATGATTACCTCCACTATCAATGTGGTATCCACCATCCCTGGTTTGTACTCTTTTGATAAGTTTGGGCGCCGCCCACTGCTTCTCTGGGGTGCGATTGGCATGGCCGTCTCGCAGTTAGTGGTTGCCGTCCTGGGTACGACCACAACGAGCCAGGATGCACAGGGCAACATCATAGTCCATGACCTGGCGGCTCAGAAAGCAGGCATAGCATTCATCTGCATCTATATATCCTGCTTTGCCCCTACCTGGGGTCCGCTTGTTTGGGTGGTGACTGGTAGGTGACTTTCTAATCTTACAGACAAGCAAGGATGGGATGATTGTGGTGTCTAATTTGTGGCTTGTGAATAGGAGAAATATTCCCTCTCAAGCACCGCGGTAAAGCATTGTCGATTACAACAGCAACTAACGTGAGTATTAATACCACACTGTCCAGTCTAATTATCTTTACTTCGGCAACCAGCTAACATGAGGTTACTCTGACTATCAGTGGCTTCTCAACTGGGCTCTTTCGTACAGCACACCGTACCTGGTCAACTATGGTACCGGATACGCCAATCTCCAGTCAAAGATCTTCTTTATCTGGTCCGGTTGTTGTCTGATCTCCATCGTATTTGTCTACTTCTTCATTTACGAGACCAAGAACTTGTCTCTGGAGGAGGTTGATCAGCTATACCAGGAAGTGTCGTCGGCAAGACAAAGCAGCAAGTGGGTTCCGAGCATCACGTTCCAAGAGATTCAGGAGAAGGGTGACAAGGGGGTGGTGGTACACGAGGAAGGAATTGTATCGACTGGAGAGTCGACTGGAGAGTCATCTCCAGTCAATGTTGAGGGGCGTGATACCAGTGTGTAGACTTGGTTGTGAAGTGAATAGCAGAAACGCAGACAGGCGACGATGATTTTTGGGGTTTTCAAAGAGTGTTGGAGCCTGATCTGTTGTATTTACACCCTCCATATTGAACCCTTTTGCATGCTACTCATTTGACAAGCACTGGTATTTCATGAATCTATTGGCGCATATCTCTATTCTTGCTGTCCTAACTCTGCCTCTGTCGGGTTAGAACAGGCTGGCTGATGCTCAGCTTACTAGGCCGTGTCGCGCGACAACTGAAATAGCCCTATTCACGGTGCCTCGCTCGAATAATACTTGCTCAAATCGTCTTCTGCTTCATCCAATATCGCTTCTTTAACCACTCCTGATATGTCCCAACCTCACTGCCGTCTCCACGAGTATGTATTCTATTCACGTGAAATATCGGTGAGCTTAGTAAAATGAACGGAGAGAGACTACAATATAGTGATCTTGCCAGCCAAACTGTCATATATGAAGCAGAGATCGTGGTGCAAGATGCGAAGTTGTTGAAAGTCCTCCACAGGAAAAGCGGTACCACTTCTAACATATTGATGGGATGGACGAAAATGAGCGTATCGTGCTCACCTTACGAGTAAGTACAGCCAGAAGCACACCTCCATGGCTTGATGTGAACCCCAGGCCGAACGGGGTTCACTAGCCGCAACATGCACGCTATTAGCACGCGACGTCGCGCGGCCACTGGCTGAGCGACCCTGATTCAGCCACAGCAGGTTCCCGTAGCGGCCCCCCAGCTTGGTGGATTATTTCAGCAGATGCTTCTACCCACCTCCGCATCCATCGCCGGTTGGATCATGAGGTTTCAAGCCACGAGGGCCGACGTGCGGCGATTGACTGTCAAACACGTGTCCGCAGCTGGTCTTGCTTGCTGACGACTGATTGTGCGCGATCTTCATCCTCGCGGCCGTTGAAACGTCGCGTTCTTGCCGGGAGGATGGGTGTCAAGCCGTTATGCGGCGCTCACACCGTCGGCGGAGCCATCCCGGCCTTCTTTGCGTTCCCAGGCCTGCCGGCTGAGGCTCGATGATTGGCCTACGAGTTTGCCGAGACTGCCCACAGGTAGGACTTCGCCTCGCTCGGTTGGTCGGTACATCCCACGACTCCGCCGCCTGACCTGCTCGATAGGCTGTCGCACTGACTCAACCACAGCATGTACATCTTCGGCGATTGACGTCAGAACCTAGGGTCACTTGCTTCTTCTGATTAGACAGTTTGCTCATGCCTCCAATCCCCGGCGTTTCCTGGATATAGGCTATTCGGCAGTCAAGCCAGAGCTGAAGAGAGTTCGGGCGGAAGGTAACAATATAACATAGTATAAGTAGATTCGACTATTACGCAGATAATCTGGGTGACTCTTGTCAAATAGTCATCTACTTCATCATCATCATTCAGGGTCAAACTTTGCCTGCATTTATCACAATGGTTCTCGCACCCCACACCAATGCCGCTGCGCCGGTACTTTCGCACTTTTCATTAGATGGGAAAAATGCATTGGTCACCGGAGGATCAAGAGGCATCGGCTACGAGATCGCTATGGGACTGCTAGAAGCTGGAGCGTCCGTGGCCATCACCTATTACACAACTTCTGAGAGCGAGCTCCAGGGAGTCCTGAAAAGACTGTCTGCTGCTGCAATTGGCACTGCCACAGCCCGTGCTTATCATTGTAGAGTCGATGAGAAGGAATCCGTGATCAGCACCATTGACAAGGTTGCCGAAAGCTTTGGTGGCAAGCTGGACATTGTCATTGCCAACGCTGGCATTGCGGATCATGGCCCTGCGGAAGACTTTCCTGAACAGAAGTTTAGGAACATATTTGACGTCAATCTTAACGGCGCCTTCTGGACGGCTCAAGCGGCTGCGAATATGATGAAGACGACACCAGGATTTCACAGGGGCAGCATCATTTTCACATGCAGCATGAGTGCCCTCGTCGTCAATACGCCACAGAACCAAGCAGCATATAATGCAAGCAAAGCCGCAGTATTGCATCTCGCCAAGAGCTTAGCAGTCGAATGGGTTGACTTTGCTCGGGTGAACTGCGTCTCTCCGGTTCGTATTACACGCTCCCCATATCTTGAAAACTCCCCATCTTTTGCGGAGCCACCCAGTTTGTGGACCTTCGATGTTTGTCTGACTGAATACTTTACCAGGGATATGTTGCTACGGACATGATTGACGTGCTCCCTGCCTCCTGGAGAGAGCATTGGCTGTCGAGCGTTCCCGGAAGACGATTTTGCGACCCGGCTGAGTTGAAGGGATCTTATGTATTTCTTGCTAGCGAAGCCAGTAGCTACATGACAGGTTCGTCTCGGACTTCAAGGCACTTCTCAGCTAGGATCCGCTAACAAAGATGGGTTGGAAGGTGGAAATATTGTTGTGGATGGTGGCTACACTCTCCCTTGAGGATGCCTATGACCGTGTGCAGAAGTGAGCGTCCCAGGATGTGGGTGACCGCATGAGTATGTCGGAGATTGAGGTTGTAAAGGGTGGTAGAGTGACACTCAGGCGCTTAGCTTATTATCGGGTATATCACGCCGTAGAGAAATTGGAATCCATCATCTTCCGCTGCACCGCCTACCGATATCCACATTTCCGAGTAGTAGACGTGCTCCATCGGATGCCAAGGATGCTTCGGCTATGGACCGAGACCTCCAACTGCCCCACTCCGGTGCAGGCCGTTTAGGCTATCTGACGACGGCTAAACCATGCGGAGCTGTTGCGGCTGTTGAGGCTACTATTGGACATGGAGTACTTTGCACAGAGTGCACCACGGTGGAGATGTCCCATTGAGTGCTGATTGGTGCAGCTTACGTAGCTCACTAGGTTCGATTCGTCGCGCTGATCGCAGCTACCGCCTAAGCTCAGTGGTCAGTGCCCCTGTAGCGGTCTCCTATGTAACTTGGATATCACGCAAGTACTGACTGAAGTGGGGTGGGTGATGTATGCTTTTGGTGTTTTTTTTTTAAAAGTGTGGGCGAGGCCTTTCCAAGGCGTCCAGGTAGTGTGGGTGGGTGACTTAGCCTGCACCTCCCCGCATTCAATGGGATACAAATGACTCGTCTAGTGACGCCAACGGTTCCATACTTGGTGCGGGGAACGTGGAGGCCCCATAAAACCCCAGGTCAGCCAACATTTGAACTCTGCGCGTGGCCCCGCACGATGGCTCATCTGTTCTGTGATTCGAAACACATTGCGAATGAGCGACACCAACGACACCATGCCAGATCACGACAACCCGGAGAAAGATTCATATGCGCCCGCGCCGATATCCAGCGAGCCTGACGCTTCGACGAAGCAAGCCGCTGCGACTCGGCGAATTCCCCGGGCACGCATGGCTTGCCTTCAGGTTTGTGTCAGGAACTCCTCGCCTTTTGCTGTTTACAATCTGACCTTTTTTTTTTCTGCTTGCAGTGCCGTGCCCGAAAATCCAAATGTGGTGCCGTGGCACCGATCCCTTGCGCATCATGCGTCTCTCTCAAACTGGCATGCCGGTGGCCAGCTGAAGATCGGCGGAGAAGCCGACACAATGCACGTATTCGAAAGAGCCAGAACTCAGACGTTGGCGATATGGAGGGTCGTCCCAGCTGTCCGAGCGACAATGAACACGACAACGAGCGGCAAAATGCTGTCGAGAGTCTGGGTGACTGCAATTACTGGCCGCGATGGACGACCAACGACACCCAGCCACAAGCCTACGCTCCGGCCCCGCCAACAAGCCACGAAAATCAGGCATTTCCTACACAATTTCTAGTAGACGGCGGGAGTCTGTCGCCCCTTCTTGCCAATTTCAACGACTCAGCGTTTGGGACAATGAACGAATCTATAGATACATTTGTCTGGAACCCTAACAGCGGCGTCACTCTTGACCCTGACTTGGTTATCGGTGGAAACAAAAACAATAGCAACGAGTTGATTTCGACTATCACGGGGCATGATTACGGCATAGTCTTGGTCCCTTGGCGTCGCCCGCACGGCCCAACCGCTATTTCGCCGGGCCTGAAGCGCCTCAAGCTCCGAGTCAGAGTAATGAGACAGCGCGACGACCGCGCATCAACATGCGGCGACACTCCTGACGTACCTGGCAGCATTTCATGTGAGGATGAAGGCTCTGGAACCTCGTCAATCAGAGAGGGCAGGTCAACAAGGACCCACGACACCCAAGCGGGGAGCGACGTTCATACAAGTGGATCTGGTAGCCGCGAGTCATCGTTGGACCGGCGGGTATTTGCGAGCGACGGCTCCATTCGACACGACATCCTAGTCCACCTTCTAGAACTGTTCAACAAACATCTACAGTCTTTATTTCCTTTTCTTGACTCGGAGACACTATCACATCAGCTTCAGCCCTTGGCAGGCCCTTCTTTCTTGCTCAATTGTATAGCTGCCGTCTCTGCCCGTTTTTCGACTCATCCATCCATCGCATTGCCACAAAGGACGCCTTCTGAGTACGGAAAGCCTTTCTCGGACCAGGCTAGGGCTATGCTTGGTTGTATGCTGAGCGTACCGTCCCGTTCTACAGTTGCTGCTTTGGCTCTTCTGGCTCTGGTGGGTGCTGGAAATGATTCCGAGTCCGAGGTGTGGATGTTGATGGGCATGGCGACGCGGATGTCACAAGACCTTGGGCTACATCTCGACTCAGCTTTGGATGCCACGGTCAGCCCAGACGACCAACGCTGCGACCGACTCCTTTTCTGGTCCGTCTTCATTTTCGATTGTGCTTTGGCATATGGCGTGGGAAGGAAAGCCAGCCTAGACTTGGGCACCATCACGCAAGCAATTCCAGCCGCGGCTGATATTCGAACCGATGCACAGCACCCCTCGTCTCCCTTTCCGGCTATAGTGCGCCTGTTTGTGCGCTTTCATCCTCTCATCAACGCGCTAAATGACGGTCAAGCCAACGCTGCCGAGCCTCGTCTCAATGCCAGCTTGGGCGACATGGTTGACGCACTCGTATCGGAATACAATCGCCTGTCGCCACTGCTAGAGTGGGACGTCGAAAACATGCGGAGACACATGGAAGCTGGCAATATATGCGCGTACGTATTTTTGCATATGTGGTTTCATGCCATACTGGCGTCGATGGAGTGCAACGGCTCTGCAAGCACTCAAGTCAACATTTGTTCCTCCCTTGAGAACCCTGAGACGACACTGTGTGGGGAGCAGAACAAGCAAGGCAAGGGCTCTGGGATCCCCTCACAATTCTGGCCGGAAGACGGAGCGCGCAGTGTATGTGACATTGTGAACCTTGCTAACATGACGCAATTTCCTGCTTACTGCTCCATCCCCTTTTTCAACCAACCTCTATTCACCAGCGCATCATTGTTCGTCTCCCGAGTCGAAAGGTCAGCCTCAATACCTCAGGATTCTGAGCGTATTGGCTCGTCGGAAGAAGGGATCTCACAAAGCGCTGCTTGCTTGTACGCCATCCAGAGGTATAAAAAGAGCATCTCGATCTTGAGATCTGCCCTCGAGAGCCAAGCTAGGTATTGGTCCATTACACGATGGGTCTTAGGTTCGCTCGATGAGCGGGTGCGTGGCTCTAATCCTACTGAACTGGACCTGGAGAAAATCACAGAACAGTCTCCGCATAGTATTTCGGTGCCGGATTCTGGCTTGATACAGTCGATGGTCCAAAAAGCCTAAGTAAGTCAAGATTGAAGGAGTTCGTCACGCCCGTGCCAGAACACGAATGGGCTGTTGATCGGTAGCGTGCAGAGGAGAGCGACGCCAGCAGAGTTAAGAATAGAGCACGAGCTTTGAGCCAAGAAACAACGCCCCATACACACATTACGACGGCGTGTGCTATACAACGTGCCGCTTGTTCGAACGAAGTCCCTGGCTGTGCATCAAAGATATAGGCTTAATGCTAACATCAAAAAGCTGGCGACAAAAGACGAACGCCTCGTAGCCAGCTTTTATCGCTCTTTTCTCAACCCTCTATCCGCCCCTGCACCGCGGCCCATCGAAGCGCGCCATGCTGCTCTATTTGTTCTCCTGGCTCTGCATGTACCGGAAGGCATAGTAAGCACCGAGACCACTAATGAGGATGAAGGCGTAGACGCCAATCCCAATGCCGGTCTGGTCGGCCTTGCTCTGGCTTGGGGAAGTGTTGGCGGTCGAGGTCTGGGGCTTGGGGTCTCCGGGCTGAAGGGGGGAAGGAATGGTTAGCTATTTATTTCAGGAGCATGGCGGGCGATTTGGGAAAGATGGGAAAGCAGAGAGAAAGAGCTTGCTTATCCCGGGGGTTGATCGCGGCGGTCTCGCGACAACAGAGATAGCGTGGGCAGGGACATAAGAGGGCCTTCGGAAAACGTACTTGTCTCTTCAAGTTGCCGACGAGAAGCTTGTCGAGGGTCTCGCGGGCCTCGTCACTGTGGCCGACATCCTCGAAAGCCTCGGTAGCGTCTTGACCGGCAACGTCAAGCATGACCTCCTCACCACCGCTAATTGGGAGCCATCCGTGTCAGCAAAATAGGAGACCAAAAAAGAGAAAGGAAAGCTTCCCCAACAGCCATAGTCACGGGCAATGGGAAAGGCGAGTGCGAGGAAATCCAAACAAGAGTTGTTGAGGAGGCGGAAATGACGTACGGGTGCTCGTCGATGAACTTGGATACATCGTAGATCTTATTGTGGATCACCATGTACATGTCCTTCTTGGTGTTGTGCTCGGCAACATCTTGATAGGTGAGTTCCGACATGTTGGCGGTATTTTGGAGAAACCCTTGGGGTGGGAGGAGAAGGAAGAGATTGCAACAACCTAAGAAAGAAAACTGCAGTAACAGAAAACTGTCCTTCGTCGAAACTGGACTCGATGAGTGGTCGTGAAGGTACTTGTGATCTTGCGAATTGCGGAGTGTAGAAGGGGGTTTGAAAGGAAGACGAAAAGTACAGTACAGCAGTAATTACGCCGCGGGAAGATGGTGAAGAAGTAGAGACACGGCGCAAGCTACGTAACTACCCTAGAACAGCCGATATTTCAGCGCGTTAGAGTGCTAGAAGCGCTAGAGGCGCTATTCCGAGTGTATATCGCACGGAGGTCTCCTACGGAGGTCTCCCACGGTAGCAGGGGGTTCGTTGCCGGGCCAGGAAAGGGAAGGTTTCCTTTCGCCGCAACCTTCGTAGGCTCCACACACAACCGACGGGTACCCCACTCCAGTGCAGGCCATTTAGGCTATCTAACGACAGCTAAACTATACAGAGCTGTTACAGCTATTGAGGCTATTGGATAGGTACAGAGTACTTTGCATAGAGTGTTCTGCCTAGGCTGTGTCGGAGATTGTTTTGATCATCTAGTCATATTCTTAATCCTCATAGGCCCGACGCATGTATAGACTTGATTGCCCATACATACTCCATGTTCTTCCTCTTCGCAGCATGAACCGACTTATTCGTAGTCTGAGATATAGAGGGCGTTGAGAAATTCCCTGACACCACGTAAAGGCCCGATAACATTTGTATCAAGATACTCATGAAGTCGTTGATCATCCGTTGAAAGAATGAGCTCATTGTGTCCAATGGCAGCATTGATAATTATCGTGTCGTCCTGCTCAACTTCCGCTGCTGCTGCTTCCGCCACGGAAACGGATGAGCTTTGATTGAGGCTCAACCAATGGATCGGAGAACCAACAGGATGAGAAGAGTCCCGCGTGGTCCCGAAAATCTTGTCATCGGAGTTCTTCGCGAGTCGGGCAACGATCTCTTTTCCCAGCCCACGGGACGCTCCAACCACCATGACTACTCTCGATTCGGAAGCATCCATTGTAAGACTTAAAGCAGTGAGATGCTTTTCACGCAAGAAAGCTGATTTGTTTCTGGACCATTGGTTAGGCTTGGACAGCCTCACCTTACGCGGCATGGCCCTATTTAATGTCACGGTTAAGGACGTCTCGTTGATGACAGACCGGTGTCGCTCAGCATCTGGTGGCATCGAAGGTTATTTACACCCTACACAATCCTCAGCGAGAGCGAGTAACATCAACAAATGGTTTTTTTGGGGAGGGGGGAGGGGGGCTCACCACTGAACGCCGGGAACCAACATGCAAATCGGGCACAGGTTGAACCCACTGCTCCGCACGGCTGGGTGTGACCAGCAAATGACGCAGTCAACTGGTTGGGTCCCATTAGTATGTCTCGGTCTTAACCTCGCATGATGCCGCTTTGTGTCCGTAGCGACCGCAAGTGTTGTATCTCAGTTGCATCGGAGGCTTCGGAAGCAGGCTTGGAGGCAGTCTTGACGTCTGCAAAATACACTCTTTCCGACCCGAAAGATTAGGCACGTTTTTCCGCATGTAAAGCTCCACTGCACCGAATTATGTCGGGACTAAACGCTGCTGAGCTCGAATATCGCCCCATAGTCTATCCTTGGTTCTCGGACCTTACAGGGATCACCTATCCGGAATAATTTGAAACTTGTCCACCAACAGCCTAAACATTCGAATATGGATTGTCATCAACCTGAATTTCGCAAGAAATAGTTCCTTAATTTAAGTTTGTGTCTAATAGTTCCCGAGTCTAGATCTCCGAGAGCTCTGTCCATCGACCCCTGGGAATGGCACCTTTCTTCCATTCGGCAAGATACTTGATAACCACACGACCCATACTCCCTCCTGAGAAGCCAAAATGTTCATAGACCTTCGGATTTGGAAGGCTATGGCCATAGCCCGTCATAGTGATCCCGGCGTCTGTCCAGCGCTCCCACCCAAAACTTACAAATGGCTCAATTACAATGGCAGGAATTCCAGTGTCTCGCTTTAGCACACTTTCTTGGTAGGACCCCGGCTGTTGCATAAACAAGGCATGGCTAGGGAAGCTTACCACTCGTGTCGCGATCCCGGATTCTTCCAAAATTTTGGCTAGATCCAGTGCGAGGGAGAGCTCCGCTCCCACACCAACGAGGGTTACTTCTGCTGCGTCATTCTCAACAATAACGTAAGCTCCTTTCACTACGCCATGGCGGCTGGTCAGTCCAGTCTGTCTCAAGGCATGCCGTGAAGCCGATATCATAGATGGGCCTTTGGCGTAATCGAGAGCCGCTGTCCAGGCACCAGCCACCTCTTCGCTGTCTCCCGGCCGAATGTATGTCAAACCCGGCATAGCCCGAAACAGCGCAGCAACTTCCACCGGCTGATGTGTAGGGCCATCCTCTCCAGCTCCGATGCTGTCGTGTGTCGCCACATGAACAACACGAAGATTCTGTAGGGCTCCCATTCGCACAGCTGGCGCAGCATAAAGATAGAACATTAGGAAAGTGCTCGTGATTGGGATGATAGTTCCTGGTGCGTATGCAGCAAGACCGTTCGCAATGGCCGCCATGGCATGTTCTCTGATGCCATAATGCACGTAGCGACCGCCGTAAGACCCTTTTTGACCAGACTCTGGCGCGAGTTGATCATTGTTGAAGACCTCGAAGCCATCCCATGTCAAATTAACGGAGGGGGTCAAGTCCGCTGATCCTACCATAAATGTATTCAGGTTCTCAAACACTTTGGACATGGTAAGGCTGTTGCTTTTGCGGGTAGCGGTGTTGGCCACCGGGTAGTCCCCTGGCTGCGGAATCCACTGCTTCCAATCTTGTCCCGACTTTCCCTCCATGCGTTGCTGAAATTCCTTGCCCAGCTCCGGATAAGCCATGTTGTATTCAGAAACGAGCTGCGTCCACTCGGACACAAGCTTGTTGCCCTTCTCAGGGAGATCGGAGTAGAAGTTGCGAACGGAGTCAGGTATGACGTATTTGTCGTTGGGATTCCAGCCATATTTCTCCTTCATGGATGCCACATTACGCGGTCCGAGAGCCGAACCGTGGGCTGCTGCTTGGCCAGCAAGCACAGAGTCAACGCCTATAACAGTCCTGACGTTGATGAATAGGGGCTTTTCTCTTTTCGGGTCACGCCCAAGTGCCATTGCTTCGACAATTGCCTCGACGTCGTTCACGCCATCTTTGACATCAATGACGTCCCAACCGCATGCTCGCATTTTAGCATTAACATCTTCCGTGTTGGTCATATCCACTGACCCGTCACATGTGATCTGATTGTTGTCGTATATCACAGTGAGGTTGTTGAGCTTCAAATGTCCCGCGTAAGAAAATGCCTCGCAACCTAGACCTTCTTGCTGGCAGGCATCGCCCACAATGCACCAGGTGTGGTTGCTGACGACGTTGTAACCCGGCCGATTGTATGTTGCAGCGAGGTGTTTTGTTGCCATGGCCAAGCCGACAGCATTCGCGACACCCTGCCCCAGAGGGCCCGTTGTCAGCTCAATCCCATCGTGTTCTATCTCGGGATGACCCGGGCAGAGACTGTCGGCCTTCTCTGAACGGTACGACATCAGCTGCTCCAGCGTCATTGACTTATAGCCGCTAAGGTGCATGTTGATGTACTGAAATAGGCAGGCGTGCCCATTTGATAGCAAAAAGCGGTCTCGGTTGAACCAGCTTGGATGATGCGAGGCGTATCTCATGACATATTTGAAGAGAGCAATCCCGATTGCTGCCATGCCCATCGCCGAGCCAGGGTGTCCCGCGCTATACTGCTCGCACAGATCGACTGTGAGAAGTCGCAGCGTCTGGAGAACCAATTCATGGTCTTGTGATTGTTGCATCTTGATATTCATGATGGCAGTCTTTGAACTGGAGACCTCCTGGCTAATCCTCCGATATATGCAGTCTTGTGGAGGGTGCACGTGTCGAATGTGTTCAAGACGTCCGATTGGAGGAGACGTTAATCAGAGAAAATGAAGATGCAGGAAAGCTGCTGGGCCTGGTCGGTATTGCTAACTTCCCATCTTGCCTTTTGTACCGCAGGATCGGCTTGTGTCCAGATAGATGAGACCCGGCTAACGAAGATCCTTGTTTCATAAGGTACATAGCTTGCAAGTGAATTAAATTATGTAGGCTGTTTATTACTCGAGATGTTGGTTGATATTGGATGAAAGGTTGGGCCGTGCGCGCGTGCGTGTATGCGGGCGGAACCTCCTGATTGGCCCATCTTGGTACCTTGAAATGCAGCAAAACATCTACACCTTGTATAGGCTGTTTATAGCCGTTCCGGCCAACGAAGAGACGTCTTTTCGATCTAGCTAACGCATTGGCAAAATCCCTTATTTTCGCCCCAATTTTAAAGCTTCAACCGGAATAACGCCCAAAACACCACGACAAAATAAAGAAAGCAGCAAAAGATACATTGTAAGCTTACATAAAATAAGATCCTTGTAAATTCTCATCTTTAGCTATGGCTACGTCGCCGAATAAGGCTATAGTCTTTGATCACGAACAAGGATCTAAGGAAGCAAGGCTCATCTATCTGGACATTGGTGGAATTCGTAGAGCATCTAGCTGGTTCTTCGCCGTAAGGCATCATTCGGCGCACTATTCAACGGGCACAAATGCCTTTGATCTAAGCTGTTGTGTTCGCCTACTGCAGAAGATGCATGAACCAACGGCAAATGTGAGTCAACCGTCGAAATCGGACGTGGAGGCCGGTGACGGGACAGAGTCTCGGTGAACCTGGCCGGCCTTAGACATACTTCATCTCCACTTTCCATACTGCTCGACATTCTGATGAACCCTTCCATTTGCGTCCGATGACGGGCGGGGAAGTCTCGGGTTAGTGAGAACCTACTTGACACGGCCTGCGAAGTCATGGAAGGCGTGGTGTTTCGATCAGGCTACGTCTTGCGGCGCTAAAAGTTTTGCCCCGTTAAGACAGCCTACCTAGAAATTGACCCCCCTAGAAGCTGGCCCCCTGCGATAATTGCTAACAAATCACCCCGGAAGATCGCTCTAGGTTACCCTGTGCAGGATATCGCGATAAAAATTCTGTTTTCTTGTTTGGTAGCTGTCACAGGGGGCCAACTTCTAGGTAGGCTGTCTTAGACTTCGGATATCCAATAGCCGCCGTTGGGGTAGCGAGGTCGAATCCGACCGGGAGGTTTTTCCCAAACAAACAACCGATCCCGATGATTCCGGAAAGTCAGGAGTTCGTTCAGAGGTTTTCTTCAGACCCACACTGGTCCATTTGGCCGCAATTGAAGAGGCCAGTGGCCTGCCTCGAAATCCCAGATGTCATCTCGCAATCACAACCTTCTCGACAAAGTCGCTCATCTGGATTTATTTCGACATTCTTCTCTTGTAAAGTGGTCTTGACTATTGCTCTCTTCAGTTCGCCACCTAGTTCACCTTGCAGGCCCTGCCAGGAAAAAAAGTCATGGCTGTGTCTGACCTTTTCAGCTTGGAAGGCCGGAGCATAATCGGTTGGTCCAACTCTTGGTTTCCCGCGCCGCGTAACGATCTGCTTACATGAGGTTCTCGCGGTCAGTCACAGGTGCTCTTGGTGGTCTGGGTATCGAGGTTGTGCGGGCTATTCTCGAAAGCGGCGCTGATGTTATTTGTATTGACCGACCAGCTGAACCAGCTGGAGCTGCATGGGGTACTGTAACACGTTTAAAATTTGACTCCTGAAATGTCACTGACAACTTCATCAGAGAGTTTAGAGGAAGCCGCCAAGTCTTTGCGAGGAAAGGTGACCTACTACGCTTGCGACGTTTCCAGTAGCGGAAACGCTTATGAAGTATTTTCACGTGCTGTGGCGTCTTCTCGCTATGCGTTTCGAGGCTTGGTCCATTGTGCTGGAATAAGCGGTGCGGGGCCATCAATGGACTTCTCTATGGATGAGGCGAAACATATCGTTGATGTGAACCTCATTGGTACATTCGCCTGCGCACAGGCCTGCGCGCATATTGCACGGGAGCGGCAATTGTCTGCCAGCTTCGTCTTCATTGCTAGCATGAGTGGCTATATCGTAAATGAGGTGCTGCACACCGGTGAATTCTTCATTTCATTAAAAATTGCTAACTCAGTCGACAGGGTATTCTCAACACAGCTTATTGCTGCTCGAAAGCCGGAGTCCATCAGCTTACGCGAAACTTGGCCGCTGAATGGGGTGCAGCTTCCGATGGTCCAATAATACGGGTCAACTCTATCAGCCCGGGCTATATTAAAACTCCCATGCTCGCCAGAGACCTTGGAGGGTCCGAATTAGAGAAGACCTGGATCCAGCAAGGCATGTTGGGACGGCTATCTCTTCCAGAGGATTATCATGGGCCTGTTGTATTTCTTCTTTCGGATGCGAGTTCCTTTGTCACAGGGGCCGATCTCCTTGTCGATGGCGGCCACACTGCGAAGTAGCTAGTTCGTATAACGACTTTTCAGCACGTATCAGGATTGTTGTAACGACTTGGGAAGTCCGCCAAGATCAGAAGTTATATATATATATATATGTATATGTCTATATGAGATCAAAAGCGCACCATAACCGACCGAATCGGTTTCAAAAAGCCTCTCAGGAAAACAATTTTGATTCGAGAAAACCAGGGCTAAATCAAACTCCTTAAACTTGTTGATGATGCCCTTATACATCCGTGAGGCTGCTGACCTCTTCGTCAGCGCGGAGACTGATTTTCTTTCATTTTCAAGATCATGTGTTTGATCATTCCCCACACGAGCGGTACGTTGCGGACATTCACTCGTGAGAAAGTGCGCATGGTAATGCTTTGCAAGTGACAGTCTCCGATAAATTTTAAAACCAGATATAGGGTAGCAGAAACACTAATAAAGCTGTTAGAAGTGTGTACACACCTAGTGTCTAAAATCCTACTAATATAACGGCATTCTTACTCTGTTTCTTAATAGTATATATTTTTGTTAAGTATTAAGCAATAAACTTTTAAAATATACCTTACTTTCTAAATAGGATAATTACATAATAATTATATATATATATAATTAAAATAGCTTAATATAAGCAAAAGAGAACACAACAATCACTTGTTTTAATAAAGGTTAATATAAAAATCCAGGAAGCAGTGCACACTAAGAAGCATCGTCTGAGTATATCCTCAACATTTCCATTTATAATCTATCTTCTGCATAAACATCGCACCAAAATGGAAAAGGGTCCTGATTCTGTTGTCTGGCTAATGATCAGGCATATCTGAGCATGCTTCTACCCAAATGCATGTGAACCCTTGCGGACCATGCTAGTTTCCAATGGTGCGACTTCCACCTCTATATCAATTGTCAGGTTGGTGAACCATTTATGCGGTTTTCAAGACTTACCCTCTCTAGTCCATGGTTGAAACACATCCCCAGTCGTTGATGCAGCAGTCGGTGAATGAGTCGTATACGGCGTCGGTGAGCCAGCATCCACGGTCGTGGTTCTTGATTCCGACCTTGTCGCAGCAGGCCAGCGTGGCTTGGCCCTTGAGGTCTTCCTTGGCGCAACGGTCAGTGCCGCTGCCACCCTTGCACCAGGTAGCCGTGATTGGAGCCGCGGCCATGGCAATGAAGGTGAGAGTGCTGATGAACTTCATTGTGATTTGAGATTGTTGCAGGTGAGAGTGCTGTGGTGAAGTTGGTAAGAGGTAGAAAGTTGATCTGATGATTGTGTTGAAGGTTGAAGCTGTTTGTGATGATGGAGGAGTAGAGTTGGATATTCTCAGAGGATGTGCCAGAATAAATACTTTTTTTGGGCACATTTGATGACCCATCCCTCACAAAGCCAAAGGACTCAAAGGAACTTCCGTTAGACTCGAAACGAGCATGATCTTCTCAGCCCGTGTCTCGTTGATCGTCATCAGCTCAGAGTTGAGTCGCAAGTATAGTATCCAGCCCATGAAATTGAAGCCAGCCAAGGCTGACTCGCTGCCATGCTAACATGACGATGACCAAAGTCCAATTGGCACTGGTGGCAGTGTTGAGTTGATCAATGCCACAACCGTTTTTGTTGATGTCGTTTCGACTGCAGGCGAGTCAATTGGTTATCCTCCGCCTCCACAGGTATTGCTTTGTTCCTGTGATGTGGGGCGGAGTCTACGATTGTAGGCTTATGAAGCTCAGAACCTCCGACGCCAAGACAGCTAATTGGGGAAACCCCTGAGGCTGTAGTTGATCGCCACCTCCCCTTAACCGATAGAGTTGTACGGAGCGACCCGAAATCGGTGGAGTTGCGGAGTACAGTGGGGACGGCGGCGATTTAAAGCTGCATCATTTCAAGGCCTTATGCGACGATGACCGTGCTATTGGCCCAGCTAGATCCTTCTGTGGAGTATCGTAAGCAGTAGGTCTGTAACTTGAGGGGCAGGACCAACACGCAAGGACTTCTGTCGCGTGCTCCGGCTCCTCGCGTGAGCACAGCTGAACCGGCCGAGTTCCACTGTCGCCAGCTCAACTTGAGATGCCAGCCGGGTATCCACGCGGGATACGGGGTGGATGAGATGGTACCAATGAATCATACTATGCTCATCATATCCATTTTCAGAATGTCACGCGACTGATCATCGCATTGGCACAACACCAGGGTCAACTTTCTTTTCTCAGTGAGGGGTGAGAGCACTTTCGTATGCTCCATTTCCAGGCGCTGAGAGAGGGAAACGACATGCGCTACCCTGAACCTGTTTGAAGCCGCAACATTGACACTATGCTTGCCTCAAGACAAAATAACTGATGACTTATAAAAAGAGTTCTTTAGATGGGATTATATAAATAATTATAAGTATTATTTATGTATGTATTTGAGTATTTTATTTGTTTATTTTACTTTTATAATTATCATTCATCTTCACACTCTTCATAAATAAACCCAGCTCGGAGTCGAAACGTCCTAACTAACACCCCATCCCCAAGGACGAATGACCTGTTGAGCCACGCCAGACAGCAATTCACCGTCCTTTCCTCTTTGTTCCCCTCGATGGCGCCTCTTGAGCTTGTTGGCGACGACCGCCCGTGGCCGTCTTCTTTGTCCCGGCCTGTGAAGTGGTCTGCCGCTTAGAACCCCTCTGCTCCGCCGCCGCATTGCGCGTGTTGCGACGCGTCTGTGCGACTCTCCCGCTGGCCCGTGTGCGTTGTCCGCCAGAGGGCAATGCTGGTGCTGGTGCTGGTGCCCGCCGCGCCTTTGCGGCTGTCGCCGGCCGCGGCGGTGACTCCTTCTTCTTAGAGGGGTTGTAGTGCGCTGTGAGAGCGTCCCGAGTCCTGGCTGCAGCCGCGCGGGTGCTGCGACGGACCGCTGGCGTTGTCCTGGACCGTTTTCCTAGGCCACAGTCGCGTGAAATTTTCTTGCGTGCGGTGGCTGCAGCGGCCCTGACGGGGGGGCGGCTCGGCGGCGGCGGCGGCGGCGGCGTGGAACGTTGGGCGGGGGTTTGGCTGCTGGGGGCCTCCTCAGCGGGCTCCAGGGTGCTGTTGTCAGCCAGGGATTGAGATGGCTGCAGGGCAGCTTCAGCTTCGGCTTCGGCTTCGACTTCGGCTTCGACCAGCGGGATCTGTTCCAGGACCCATTGCACCAGGCGTTGGTTCTCAGCTCGGTGCGCGAGCTTCCTCTCATCAGCGTCTGCCTCCTTGGTGAATTGGTTCATTGCGCGTGCCCGTTCCCACTGCTCGTCTTCACGATCTTTAAACGCCCGAGAACGCTGCTTCAAGCGCTCCGTCTCCGCATGGGAACAGCCCTTCCTGTTGGCAGAATGGACGGCCTTGCGAGCCTCACGGTATTCTTCATCAAACTCGGCGATGCTGATCCGTAGCGACTCTGGAGTGTCCTCGGGCTGCAGAGAAATACGGCCGCCCAGCCTTCCCCAGGCCTCGTCGAAGACTCGCTGGTGCACTTGGAGGTCCACCGGACGTTGCTCCAGCCTCCAGATCTCAAAGTTGGCGTATTCCAGCCATGTTGTCAACGCGTCTTGCTCGTTGATGTCTTCTTTGAGCCCCAGATGATGCGTGACATTGTGTAGCGCAAGTCGCGTCTCTGCCGCGGCGACGTAGTCTTTGAACTCATGGCAACCTTTCTCTGTGAAAAAGTCCCGGCGCTTTATTGACGCCTCCCACTCACTGCGAAGGGCTGCCTCGACTTCTGGATCTAGAGTTGCTGGAAGACGCCTGTCACGCTTCGCCCTCTCGCCGTCCACGTAGGCCGCAAAGTCTCCATGCACGTCATCTGGGATGCGGCGGTTGTACAGCTGCCACTTCCTGAAGTCCCTCCATCGCTTCAATTGCCTTTGGAAGACTTCCCAAGGCGATCTTCGAGCAGAGGGCTTCCCCCAGGCGCGCCACAAATCGTTGTATTTTCTGGGGGCTCTCGCAACGTTGGCTAGATGGTCAATGGGATAGACTGGGCGTCCTCTATCCACCATCAGGTCATAATAAGCAGCCACTTCAGAATATATGCTTTCGTCAAGGGGGTCCGGGTCCGTAGAGCCCGAATCCCGGCGAGTTCTCACGTCAGGTTCAAATCGCAACAGAACTCTGTCGGGGCTCTTCGCTGCCCTTTCAAGGGCCTTATCAATATCCATCTCGTCTGCCCAGGTGGGCGGGCGAGAATGCCTCCTCCTTCTGAAATCGGCACTGCACTTGGTCAGAGGAAGGCTCGAAGAAGGGAAAAAGGCTTGGTGAGAGCCTACAAAAATTTTGCTTCCTTGTCCCGTTCATCCTGGTCGAAGCGAGCGAGCGGGATGCTCGTCGCGCGCCTTGAAGCAAGGTGTGCCCTTACATATTCGGCAATCTCTGCGTCGGCACAATTAAGCAGGGCCTCTCGAGACTTCTTCCTTATGTGCGGGTACACGGGGGTGTTGGGTGAGTTCATTTTAAGCGTAGGAGAAGCGAATGGGGGGAGCTGAGGAGCCGGTCCTACGTTATGTGAATGAGCCCGCCTTTAATACGGATATGGAGGAGGACCCTTTCGAATTGCGGTCCCGCACTTGATCAAACTCAGAAAAAAAGAAAAATCTTCCGCGTCTGAAAGGCTGCTTTTGTGGGGTGCTCCTGGTGGCGTTTGTGCTCCTGGTGATGTTTGTGCTCTTGGTTACACTTGCACGGGATCAGGGCTAGCTGGGCATGGCTTGCCCGCTTTCTCGCTTGCTTCCTTGTTTGCTTGGAGAGCGGCAGGGGCAAAAATTGCGGCGTGAGCCTTTCGCCGTTTCTTTGTTCTTTTCGGTTGCATCAATCCTTATTCAAGTTAGGAATCTTTTTCTCTCTCTCCCTCAATCCCAGATTCATCCCTCCAGCTATGCCTCATTCTGCCACACTTGGTACACATCATGTCCAACGACGACATAATACTGGCCCGCGTTTTCGCCGCAAAACCCAGCGATGCGATGATTATAGATGCGATCAAGAACAGCAGACTTACGCCAAATCCTTCTGGGGAACCGAGCGCCGAACTCCGATTCTCGTCCTTTGACGATGAGGGAACATTTATTGTTGGAACGACCAAGACCTCTCATTTACTACTCAAAGAATGTGGCATTAATAAGCAGTTCTTTATGTTGACATTTGACTGCGAAAGGCGCCTTGTCTTGCGAGGGCTGAAAGGCGTATACGACACGCAGGTATCCTACGGCGGCCGAGACCCTCTTGAGTTGCAAAGCACGTCCTCATTCATCTTGAATGGTTACGATCATCTCAACGGCATGAGCATCAATGTTTGTCTCCCAAACAAGAATGGGATTAGGATCGAGATTGCTCCAGTGCGTATCACATCTGAGTCGTACGTCGCCGAGGTCGAAAAGAGGATCGGAGCGTCAAGGCCGCTCAACAGCACCATGTGGGAGCTTGGTCTCAATACTGCCCCAATTATGACATTTCCGACCAGCGACACAGCCACGAACACAAACAAGGAGAACTCGGAGCAAATTTGGCTCGATATCCGTCAACACTATGGGAGTCACGGTATCGTCAAACAGATGTGGGATCCCCACATGGGCAGCTTCCTGGCACAAAAAAAGCCCATCAACTTGGAAAGGGCCAGTCTAAAGCCCTGGGAACTTGAAATCGAGACTATGGAGGAGTGCAAGCACGCAGGTTCCCTCGTTTCCGTCACAGTCGTTGTACTGACCGAGTACAGCCCCATATTGTCGAGTTGCCGAACCGTTCTCACGACTTCAACCAACCGATACTGGACATGGAATACGCAGTGAAGGGATCATTGGCAGAGGAGAACCGGAAGCGCCGACTGACACGCCGAGAAGTACGGTCGGTGACGCGACAGGGGCTTTCGGTATTGACATACCTGCACCGCGGCCTGAAGAAAAAGATCATACACCGAGACCTGAAGGCCGACAACATCCTCGTCTTCGCTAGAAACGAGCACAACATCTTCATCAAGATCGGCGATTTTGGAATCGCAAAACGAGCAGACGAGGCCAACACAATACTCGGATCGAAAATATACATGGCGCCGGAGGTGTGGCTGTCGAGGGACGGCGTGGTAAAGTACGACGAGGGTGCTGACGTCTGGGCGCTGGGGGTCATAGCATACGAGTTTCTGCATGGGCTTCCCAGCCACACAGGACTGGACTTTAACCGCACCGGTACCGGTGTGGCATGGTGCCAGTCAATTGCTGCGAAGTTCCGCCAGGACTTCGAGCAAACTGCAGATGACCCTTTGATGCAGCTGCTCAGTCGAATGCTAATCACGGAGCAGTGGAAGCGGGCGTCAGCAAAAGATTGCTACGAGATCGAACTCATGCTACCCCAGACGACACCTGATGACAGCGCGCCCTCAATTGACGATAACCCAATGCTAGCACCAACGACACCAGCGGCACCAACCGCACGGGCAGCACCGGCGGCACCAACAACACCAACGCCTGCAACGCCCAACAACAGCACGCCCCCGAAGCAGCTCGAGGCTGATGCTACCGCGGCGACAGCCAAAACGCCGGGAGCTGTGGCACCCACACCACAACCAAGCACGGCTAGAAGTCGCGGAAAGCGCAAAGGGCGCGCCGCCAGCCAAGATGGGAGCCCGAACAGGAGCCACAAACGGCGAAGTAGGCAGGTGGCGGGTGGGGCAGGTTGATGGATGGGATGAAGAGCCGGCACAGCTTCAGTGCGACAACGTGACAAGGAGAGGGTGGGGAGCAGAGCAGACAGTCGCTTGACAAAAATTCCGAGGATAATTCCGTCGTGCTGGTGTGCCTGTGTCTAAAGACAAATAATAATTTTGTCATGTCGCCGCTGGCCAGGGGGGCCCAAGGAGGTCTCGCTAGGCTATCGCGGGGTTATGCACACTTCCATCGCTCCATTTGGGGGACACGGCCGTGAGCAAGCAGCCGCGGAACGGAACTGTGCACCTCCTGGCTCGGGTGGCGGCAGACAGGGCTCACGGCGGTGCCCACAAAACACACAAAACGAGAAGACAGGAGGATAGCTGCGTCAAGGGCCGACTTTGCTGACCTGGCATGGGGGATACGGCACGGGGGAGTCCAAGGAGCTCGCGATGAAAAGTTCTCGACCGGCGTATTGATGAGCCTGTCAATTAATACCCAAAGAATGTGGCATTAATGATCCTTACTTTGGGTTAATATTCGACGCTGAAAGGCGCCTTGTCAAACACACGCAGGAACCTAATGTTTTTAGATCCCTGGAAGTAGCAGGGCCACCTAAATTTAGTAAATCCTACTTCCGATACTAGGGAGCATAGCAGTTAGTTTAGCTACTACTATGACTAGTAGGCCTATAATAAGGCTATGAGCTAAACGAGACATATAGCTATTTTATTCTAGTATAAAGCTAAACTTACTTTATTTATAATACGAGAAAGAGGTTTTAGATATACACTACACGAGTAATACACAGATATATAGGGTATATACTTTATAAAGCCTATTAGTATTAAGCACTTCACTATACCTATTGTCCTGGTAAGTATTTTAGATAGTTTTACCAGGGTATTACTTATCATTATTCAATCAACCTTAATAATAGAAATAACATGCTTGAACTTAATACTTTTTCTCTCTTTTGCAATTTCACTTGCTATGTCTATATGCATTATATATTTGTATCTACACTTTTTGTCATACTTGTTTTGCTGCTTAAGAATTAATACATAACATGAGTTGTAGCTGTGCGGCTCTAACCCTCAAGTCTCGTCGTGCTTAGTCTTGACACTGCCTACGTAAGTCCATTCCAATGGTTTTTCAGGGTCAAACTCCCATTCGTGAACCGCATCGTTTACGATGCCGTATATTCTGTAACCGGCATTTCCGGAAATTGCGGTAAACCCCTCGGAAATCTTTATGCTGTCGGGAGAACCCTTGAGAGTCGGAGCAGCGGCACTGCTCCATTCCTTGTTGTTCCACCAGCGCGCCTTCAAGCCCCCATTTTCGATGTCGACGACTAGCATGTCGACCAAGTTGAAGCTAATCACGGCGAAGTTGGTCGAGGACGGCTTTGTCATTTTATCCAATGTGTCACCTTTCTCACATTTCAGCAAACGGACGGCATCTACTCCCAAAAGGGCGACTCACCAGGGCCCCAGGGTGACTTGGTGTTGTGGGGGTATAATTCGATCTGCGCCACCTTGTCGTAATTGTTGTAGAAACCCTTCCACGCGCTATCCGAGACGTTTCCCGTTTTAGATATGCTGGTGACCGCAATAGGAGTCGAAGCAGTGGCAGTCGTCACGTTCCTGTTATTCGACCAGTCGCCGGCGGTTGCGTACGTGAGCATGCCGCTGTCATCTTGCCACATCAAGAGGGTATGCGGCTCGAGACTCGTTCCACCACTTGGGCGCCACGCGGCGATATTTGATCCCTCGGCCGCTCGCTGGTGTTTCTTCGTTCCGAGATCGTAAAGAGTCCACGCCGTGTCGTCGTTGGCGCCTGGTCTATGCATCTCGATGATGGCGTTGTTGCTTTGCAAGATATATGCTCGGACGTTGTAAGGATCTGAGGTATCTCCGTAGGCGAGAGCGGAAATCGGCGTTCCCTCCTTGGGGTCCAGGGATCTGAACGTCGTGGTCTCCACGTCTTGCGAAATATTTCTTGTTGCCCAGGTTTTGTTTTGGGAATCCCAAAGAGAAACGATGAGATTGTTTTGCTTATTTTGGTGGAATACGTAATAGTGGCTGTAGTTTCCTGGATCAGTCCAGTTGAAGGTTGCGATTCGCGAGTTCGGTGATAACGAGCTGCTGCTGTTGGTTGAAGATGTAGAATTTGAAGTAGATGAGGTAGAGGTGGACTTTTTGGCACGGGTGGCGCCCACGGCACCACCTACGACAGCACCGATAATAATGATTGCTGCGATTGCAGCTCCAATAAAAAATAACCTGCGCTTTATGCCACATATCCTGCGTTCGGGTTTACCACCAAAAAAGGGATCGTTGAAAGATTTATCGGGGTTCAGCGTCAGCAAGGACTCTGGAGTGCCCTGCAAGGCGGCGATGCTATGCTTCTGGGAGCCATCGAAATCGGCCGGCGTCACTTCGGGTAGGTTCGAATTGAAGACCTCGGGCAGGTTTGAGTATTCGGGTGAAGTCGTCATTCTCGGGGACTAATGCCCTTGGAGAGGGTTATAATAATTTGAGAATCGCAACTTTGGCGTTGAAAATGAATCCGAGGGAGAGTTTCATCGATCAAGCAACGAAGAATGAAGAAACTGAAACCAGATGGGGCAGAGGTGGTTTAGTGGCACAACCCGTTTCATTGCAATGGGAATACGCGGAGATAATACCCTAGACTGAGACAGGGTGAGACGATGCAACATGCTAAACAGCAGCAGCAATGTGGAAGGATTCGCTGATGCTGCGCGCGCCGCTGCGTTTTTCCTTTTGTGACCAAGCTGAACTTGCTGTTGGCCCTACACAGCCCGACACGCCTCAGCCGCAGTGCAAGGCCCACATCGCGCCGCCTCAGGAGGACGCATCTACTGCAGAGCACAGGGGTCGGAATCAGATCTACGGAGGCTTTTCTACCATCTGTCTGCCTTGGCCCCTCTGTTAATGCTCCCACCAGCCTATCACAGGAATTATGCATACGGAATTCCGGCGTATGGTGCAACGGCTAGCATCGTTGGAGTGAGAGAGTCAACCTGCCAGGATTGTGGCCTTGTTTGTGGATAACAGCCCAGGTCAGTTCGGAGCCGACAACCGGAAAAGCGGACCACATACATATTAAGATGAAATAGAAACCAGTCACCTAGGGACTGGTCTGGTCAGGTAATGGGGGCGGAACGACGGCTTAGATACCTCCGTCGCCGGAGGGCTATTTGCAGTGAGCCAGCCTTCGCCGAGACACGGCCTGGAGAGCCAGGCAAACGGCTTGCCCGCTCCAGAATCTCCCCCTGGAGAGCAATCGACGCCTACAGTAGTCCTGTAGTTTGTCGGCGGGGTGTGCCGGCACTGCTTATTTCCCACTATATTTGAGACACGGCCTGGGGCAAACAACTGCTGGACTGGCTCACTTCCAGCACGGGTTCGGGCAGGCAGGGCTGACGGCGGTGCCCACAACACACATACAACGAGACGACGGGAGGACAACTACGCCAAGGGCCGACTTTGCTGACCATGCAACGAGGGTTATGGCACCGGGGGGAGCCAAGTAGCTACCCCTATGAAAAGTCCTTCGCCAGCATCTCAATTGGCCTGGCATCATGTTCTTCAACATGTTTCGCAGGTGTCACCCACACCACGCGGCCCGCCAATCTGTCACATCCATGACGGGCTCCCGTGGCACTGAGACATGTGCTTCGGCTGTACCATGTCACCGCTGCCGGTGGCTTGGGTCGTTCAGTCAAACACGGCCATCGAGCCACAGCCAACCAAAGCAACCAAGGATTTGTGATGCCAATCATCTTGGCCGCCTTCCCGGCGCGCTGGTTGCCGACGGGACGGAAGGGAATCGCCATTCGGTCTGAGCTACACGCATTCCACGTTGAGGTACACACGAGAGCGCTTGTGGCTTAGAGACGGTGCGCTCACCCAGCGGAAGAATGCTCTCTTCGCTCTTGAGGGGCAGGCTCTACAGCGTTGATCATAGTTTCCCAGTTGGTGGATTGTCCCATGAGTGTCTATCTGGCCGTCGTTGAGCTGCCAAAAAGCCTCCATTCTTATCCTTACCCCATCCACCCCCCCGAACGTGTATACAGGAACAGAACGTTTTTAGGCCACCCCTAATGGCGGTGGGGCCACCTAAATTTGGCGAACTTTAGTTCCCGCAGCGGGGACCGTGGCAGTCATCATCATCACTGGCAGGGCTGCAATGAGGCTACGAGCTGCGCGAGATGTGCAGCCATTCAATTCCGGCGTAAACCCAAACCCACCTCGTCTGTAATGTCCTGGAAAGAAGCTTTAGATGCGTGCTGTGCCAGTGACAGGCAGATATGCAGGGCCACCACCTATGAAGTTTCCGAGCCAACGCTATCACAAACTCTCAGTGACCTGCTGTCATTCCCACCGTCCCGAGTGCCACCCGCCTAAAACCTTACTCTCTGCCCAGTGAATCCCCCCCCCCCCCACCACCACCTCTTCGAGCATCCTACGTTGAGCCTCACACAAGGCTGAAACCTAGCACCTTGCACAGAACTTCCAGGATTTTTCGACGGGAATTTGGAAAAAAGTTTTCGGGCTTCCCAATCGTCACTCAATCGTACTGAGCCAATCGCCTGAGTTCTCCGCGCATCGTGTCAGAGCAAGCAAAGACCCGTATGGTCCTCGTATATTTACTCGTTGGACATCACCTTGATATTTAGTTTACTAGTTTACCGCTCCGTCCCAACGGTTCAGCTCGACATTCACAAGGCTGGCTATGGGTTCAGGCAGGCCTGTGGGTCAGTGTCCCCAATTGTGGCGCGGCAGTGGTGGGCCATAGCCATCACGTCGGTGTCACTTCGCGTCCACAGTGTGGCTAGTGAACGTTGTGGCTATCGACAAATTAACGCCCCATCGATAAAGTAACCCAGAAGATAGCGAGCAACATTTTGCATCCAATCAATGTGGCTTTACCCGGAACCGGGCCCATGTAAATATCACAATTCATTCACTGGGCGTGGGGAGGAAAGGCCAAGTGACGCTGTGCTGATGTCTAGTTCCATGGCTGCCTGCTCGCCGAAGGATTTTCACATGATCCGCTGCCATACCAGGATGAACCGGTTGCTGCGGCCCCAAAAGAGCAATCTCACCAATCATGGTACGCCCCATCTGTGCTCGATTGGACAGCTCGTGCCACCCAACTGGCTATCATCCCTGTCCGCATCCTTGTCCGCATTCCTGCCTGCAAACCGACGCCTCGCACACAATTGAGCGACTTGTTGTAAAGGATTCTGCTGGGCGGACTACATTTCTTGCCTTGGACCATGAGGTTATATAATATGGCATCGGGATACTCTTGGAGAATTCTGGCATCCAAGCTACATTCATATCCAAACTACACCTTTCGCCTGTGACCCTTTGTCATGTTATTTGTCAAGACCCTCCGCTGTGCCTCAGTGGCCATGTCGCTGCTACCTCAGGTCATATCATCCTCATCTCTCAGTGATCAAGAGGTGCACGATCCCCACGAGGAGATTCATATGGAGATATTCGAGGAGCTTATGGGCGGTTTCATGGAATCAATGCCCCGAGACCAGCCGCAGACTTCCAACCCAATCTTGGATGCCGGGGAGAAAGAAGCTCGAATCATAAAAGAAAAGGCCGGCGACGCTGTTTCAAAGGCATACATCGAGACTATTCAGGAATTCATCATTGAAAAGGTTCCCTTGGTCTCCACGCAGACCTCTCTTGTTGACATTTTTCGGACTGTGGATGACAACACACTCCGTGACGAGTATGCCGAGTTTCTTGATGCCCCTCTCAGCAATGAAGAAGACGAAATTGCGGCGCGCGCTTCTCTTTGTCGTATACTTGGCATAGAATCCACCTTTCCCCTGGATCCCAGACATCACGAATATGCGGGAAATGTGCAATTCATCGCAGAGCAGATTAATGTATGTGTAAACAGCCCCATGGTGCCTACACTGCAGCAAACACTGACAGTGCTATAAACAGAGCCGTTGGGGGGGCGATCCGGCAATGCTCAAAACGGTCCTCCTGAAATTTTACTCCATCATATTTGCCGGTTCCAAGGCGAAGAGCTTTGCAGTTATGAAGGAGCTCACCGACATGATTTGGGAAGAAGAGGATCTGGTGTCTCGGCTGGAAAATCTTTACGACTCGATGCCTTCCGACAAAGACTCTGGCTCGCACGACGAGCTGTGAACATGGCACGATGGAAGAAGATGGAATAGTCGCACGACCTCTTTGTCGTGAGGCAAATCCACTCGGGCCTGTGCAATACGAAGCCCGAAAAAAGGAATCGTTGTCCGCGGACATGATTCTAGTCCGCGGCTTTGCACAAATGTCCGACTCGCTTTCCAATATAGGAAAACGATTCAACTATGGGGTAACGATGGCCTCGCGTAGCAGGTTTCGGCGTTATTGGCGGAGCACGACCAGTGGATCAGAACGAGCAAAGGCCGAGGGTGACCCCACAATCTCCAGATTTCATTTGAACAAGGGGGCGGGAAATCGCCGTCGGGTGTGAAATAAGGTTTTAAAACTCCATGTATAGGAAATAGATAAATACATGATGCATCTCGACGGCGATAGTGTTATTGACGCTCATTCTGGTTGTAAATATTTGCATCATGGTACATTCGCTCTTTATAAATCTCGCTCTTGGCTTGTTGGTGAGCATCCAGCCTCTGGCTTGCTCTGCTGCTCCCAGCCCCAGCAAGTCCTCCAACCATCCATCAGTCAGCATCGCAAATGGCACGGTTGTGGGCGTGAATAATCCTGCGTGGGATCAAGACTTCTTTCTCGGCATCCCATTTGCGCAGCCGCCTGTGGGAGAGTTGCGATTTGCCCGCCCGCAACCGCTGGACAAGAAATGGTCAAGCCCACTTCAAGCGCACAATTATGGAGCGTTTTGCTACGGCAAGAATCTCCACTTGATCGGATTCGATCAGGATTCCATAACCTATCCAATGGACGAGGACTGTCTCACGCTCAACATTGTTCGGCCCTCAAACATCGCAAAGTCTGATCGTCTTCCGGTCCTGGTCTGGATATACGGCGGCGGGTTTCAGGAGGGCGGCAGCGGTGATGCCCGTTACAACATGTCTTATCTGGTGCAGCAGTCGGTGGACATGGGCCAGCCAATCATCGGTGTAAGCTTGAACTATCGCCTCGGGCCACTTGGGTTTGTTGCGGGACGGCCCTTCCGCGAACAAGGTTTGACAAACCTTGGACTTCACGACCAGCGTCTCGCGCTGCAATGGATCCAGGACAACATCGCAGCCTTTGGTGGAGACCACTCGCGGGTCACGATTCAAGGAGAGTCCGCCGGCGCGCTGTCTGTTGGCTTTCACCTGCTGGCAAACGGCGGTCGCGACGACGGCCTGTTCCATGGAGCCATAGCTGAGAGTGGCGGTCCGATGTTTCACACTGTATTCGCAACTGACAGCGCTCAAGACATAATGTTGGCAACACTGGTAAATGCCACCGGCTGCGATTCAACTCTTGACACCATTTCCTGCTTGCGAGCTGTGCCCTCCGAGACCTTCCAGAATGCGTCTGCTTCGCTGACGACGATTTGGAACCCCGTCATCGACCACGACTTGTTCAAAGAACTCAACTCGGTTGCAATGAGCAAGGGCGACTTCGTTCCCGTCCCGCTGCTGATCGGGGCCAACACCAACGAGGGAACTACGCTGATGCGCTTGCACACGACCATTGGCCTGAATTCGTCTAGTGACCTGAGATCAGGTCTTGTGCGCTGGGGCGGCGAGACTGAGCAGACCACTGGCGCCATCGACGAGCTGTCCAAGCTTTACTCATCCATGGAGGAAACAACACTGGCCTCGGAGCTTGGCACCGTGCTCAGCGAACCAGGCTCTCCCTATGGCTCATTCTATGGCCGTGCTAGTCTTTTGTTTGGAGATTTGGACATGGTTGGCGGTCGACGCATTGCTGCGGAAGCGTGGGCGAACCACGGCGTGGATGCGTACAGCTACCGTTTCGACACCGTTCCCGCCGACTTGGACCCCCTCATTTTCGGCTCAGCGCATTATCAAGAAGTAGCCTACGTCTTTCACAACGTCCACGGCGTTGGTTACGAGTCCAGCCCCTTCAACGTATCGTCGCCTGAGCTATTGAAGAAGCATTTGGATCTGAGTAATCTAATGAGCCGCATGTGGGTCAGCTTTACCAACAGCGGCTCCCCCAATAACCACGGAGGTTTGTATTGTCTCTTATCAGATTGCCGTTGTTACCCAAGTTCCAAGCTAATCATATCTCGTGCCGCAGTGTCCTCTTTCAAACACACCTGGCCCAAGTATAGCGTTGATAATCCGCAGAATATGCTGTTCAATGCACCAAAGGGAAGCAGCGTCGAGTCAGATAATTTCAGAACAAAGCAGATTAACTTGATGAGGGATCATGCTGCTCAATTCGGAAGATAATTCGCAATCGTGAATGTAGATAGATTTTTCTGATTCGCTGACGTCATACTTAATTTCTATTGGCAAGAAAGCCACCTTTTTATTGTACATTATTCTCATCAGAGTTTCCATATCGCATTCTATTCATATTTTGAATTTGAGTGTTGGTATGAGGGCAATCGCACCATGGCATATGAAAGTATATCGGTTTGACCTGATCTTTTAGTCATGCTTGTTAAAGGAAAAAAACTTCATCTATGTCGATATTTAATTTATATACTATTTGCCAAATATTGGTTAAATAAGCGCACTCAAGCCTTGGCTCCCTCCGGGTCATGCGCGACCACTTCGATCTCCACCAACATATCCGGGTCGCCCAGGGCTGTCACCCCCACACAGGTCCAGATTGGCTGGTGGTCGGGCATCCAGCGCTTGATGTTTTTCACCATGGCTTCCAGTGCCTCATCCTTCATGGGCACGTGGTAGGAGTTGATACGGTAGACCTGGGACCAGCCCTTTCCTCCAGCATCCTTGATGTTTCGGTCCACGTTCTCGAAGGCGAGATCAATTTGAGCCTCGAGTCCTTGCACGCACACACCAGTCTTGGGGTCCCAGCCTCCTATCAATTGGTAGTCAGGTCAGTGCATCTTGAACGCTTTTAAAAGTTTTGGTGGGATGTCAAACCTTGGCCTGAACATTCGATCCGGTCGCCCACGCGGACGGCTTGGTTGTATGAGTATTGAGCCAGCTTGTCCACACCGGACCCCTCATACGCGTAGAACTTTAGGTGAGACATTTTCGTTTTAAGTGGTTGGTCGGATGCGACTACTTGTGCTTTAACGTAGAAAATAGTAGTCGGAGAATGGGAAAAAGTCTTATTAATTGGTTGAAAGATGAAAGAGAAAGAGGGGTATGCAACGTAGTGGATGGGAGGCTGTATTTAAAGGATGCCGAAAACTGTCCTACTTCCTGTCTTGGTAGCGTCAAAGGGCGGAACATAAATTCCTCCACCCCACAATGCACCATCTCTGCCGTGTATGCCACAGCGAAAAACATTCAATTAGGCCCGACTTATCCTAGTTCCGTCAACTTGCGAATCAAATACAGCAAGTTCCACAATGATGGGCGAGGTGGCGGGCCTCAGAGCTGCGAGAGTTCCATAGAGGACGTCCCAATGTCCTCGTCATACTGACATGCTACCCACAGGAGTCGAAAGTGAATTCTGATAGCCGTAGCGAGCTGAAGCACGATGAGACACAAAATGCAATGTTTATATAAGCTACTGCACTTGATCCGTCCCGTCCAGCACCTCATTCGCAGCTTGTTCTCAGATCGGTGGGGCATCGCTGTGATGTGCACCGAATAGCCCTGTACCTGTGCTAGATTGAAGCTGCCATAGGCTGTGGCCGGCAGCCTTAGGGTAGCGCTACATGCCGCTGTGGGCCACGTCGTGCTTCCGCTTCCAGCACTAGCATCCCGCTACGAGCCGCTCGAGGTGACCTTTGCAGGGGCCTACAAGTGCAAATACCTCCTCATGAGTGATTAAAAAGCAATTATCCTTTCGGTTATAAATACCTATTCATTGTGCCATGGATGGGATGAATCTATCGCCAAGAATATTTTTAACATTCTACACATCATCAACTACGGTGTCCATTTCATTGGGCTGTTGGACTAAGTCCCAGAAGACTGCATCAATATGAAACAACATTGTACAGCGGATAGGGATGTTGAAATCGAGAGCAGCAAGTTGATTTCTACCCTCAAATACGAGGTTCATCTTTTCATAGCCTTCACCTGGCGCGATTGGTCAGTCACCGTCATCAGCTCGATGATATTTGCTTTGGGGTGTACGAAGGACCAGAAATATACAATAATACTCTGCAACTCTCTGACTACAGTTATATGGATATTACTATATGTATATGCATTCAATCTCGCAAACCAAACTCATAATTTCGAAGAAGACCGTATTAATAAACCAGATCGGCCACTTCTTTCTGGACTTGTATCCATTGAGACTGCTACCAACAGAATGTTCCTGACATTCGGGTTATTTATATGCATGACCCTGTTCCATTCTCTAACTCTGGAATTGTTTGTTTATGTAACAACAATATATTTCCTGTCTCGAACCCAGATTGGCGGCCATTGGTTTGTCAAAAATACTTTGGGCATGACAACATCTACATGGGTTGTTCTGTCTGCACCGAGAAAGCTCATGGTAGCCCACACCCCGCTATGTTTTCAGCATTGTATAACAATTCCGATATGGGTTGGTATGATAGCGCAGATCCAGGACTTTAGAGATATCAATGGAGATGAGAAGGTCGGACGTCAAACGTTGCCGCTAGTGTACGGAGTTTCCAAAGCCCGCTACATTGTGGCCTATTTTATTATCCCAACTGCATTGGCTATCCTTTATGCAGACGGCATCTGGAATTGCGCGCCATGGATATTGTCTATGTTGCATATGTTCCTCAGCTATCGGATTATTTGGTTTAGGGATGCAAGATCCGATCATAAAACTTACATGGTAAAGTACCATGCTTTTCCACAATAGAACTTGCCACTTCTTGGACACTAATGAGATATCAATAGTACTTAACTTATTTATATTGTTTTATACTGTTCTTAAGTTCCTTATCAAGGCTTGGAATCTTAAAATTCGAACCAAATGGCACTGTATACTATGCTCTTAACTTTTCACATCCAATAGTTATTTAGCGGCCCATTTCTTTCCGGCTTTTAATGTTTTATATTTGCTTAAATTGGCTTTTCGATTGAATCTTCCTGTCTACCAAGAAATAAATTATGAAAAAGTTTTGGTGCATGTTAGAATATTGAAGCTATCATAAGGGATTACATTCCTGCGGCGCCGGCTCGGGAGGCCGGCTTAGCTATTTCCCCGTGTACCAGAACTTGCTTGTTTCTTCAAACAACAACCCATCTTTTAGAATAGTTGTAGATAACTAAGAACAACAAGAGACGATTTTCCTGACCTTCTAGCTGCTTCTATTGTGACCCTGACGGCGCCCTATAAAAACCCCGGGATCTACCCACAGTGAATTCAATATAATATTTAAAATCAAGTATTGTATTTCTACTAAAGTAGGGTGAGGTTAGATACGAATAGGAACCATATACTAGATCCAGGACAACGAGGTAGCCAGCCAGTCACTGACCGAATGACCCTGAATAGCTTGGCCGGAAGAAATATTTTAAATATTACGAGAATTTAATAATCAAGTAATTCCTGGAAAGGAAGCCTCGAAACGGGACCAAAATCATCAATTAAGATGAACCTGTTGTGCCACTCTGGTGTTGCGACAGGGCTAGCTAAATACCTGTAACTCACACCCCACAATACCTGTAATGAAAAAAGATCGCAGGCTCAACATGCGAGGGGTAGTTTGAAAGAGGCAGAATTGGCAGCGCTAGTGATTGTATTTTGACGGAAATGCCGGCCGTCATTCTTGCATGCATTACCGGATCTTACCGCCTTCTTTAGGCATAGCGAGGTTATGGATGTTACCCAGTTGAAGCCAAATTAAGTAATCGTAGTTGGGTCAACACATATGATTGAGCTTAGGGCTACCGCTGATCTAGGAGGCTGTGCCCAATTGCTTGCATATTAAGACCCAAGAAAAAAAATTCATGTTGAATCACGTCATACTCGGCCGCATCGGGTTTGTTTGCCAATTGAATTCATCTCCTATTCAGAGGTGCGGCACAGGTGGTGGGCCTCAGCATGCAAGTCTTCAAAAAGGAACGGTCAATGTTGTCTGGTGATCTCGACAAGCCAGTCAAATGATTGTTGAACTGATTTTGATAGGTGGGGGCGGTTGAAATAAAACAAGGCAACCGTATGCACGAAATGCGGGAGGGCAATACAACCAACTGCATTGGTGCCCAACTTGCACTTTTATTCTCCGCCCCCAACTCATTCATGTATGTTGGCTGCAGGCATGGTTCTGTGATAGGCCTGACATCAACATCAAGGGCATCTTGGTGTGGTACAGACATTATTTAGCAGGTTGCTCACCGCCATATCTTTCACCTATGGGCACCATTTGCATTCGTGATGGCTGCACAAGGCTGAGCAGTCAGCACAGCTTCAGCCTCTATTATCTTGTTATTGGCTTGGGAAGAATTTTCTGTACGCTGCATTGAATCGTGGAGCCACGTCAGCATTGCGGCCATCAGTCTGTTCTGGTCCTAATCATTTATATGGACATCTATGTTTCCCCAATTTGTTCTCTCTTCAGACTTTTCTTTGTGCTTGCCATTGGTGACTGTAGTTCCTTGTTTCTTTTTTTTATATTCAGTCTGCTACATATTACAATGGTTTGACTTTCTTTTCCCTCAAATTCTGGCCTTTTATATAATCCAGGGCCCCCCAAAGACCATAAGAGCGGTAATCCGTTGTATAGCGCGAAAGGGCTTCGAATTTACATGTTAATAGTCTCTCAAGAAGTTTCAGTATGAGGAAAAGAAACCGGGCAAGAAACAAAAGGCACAAGTCAACCCAGGTACAGGATGATACAAACCAACCAAGTACTCTGTATCATGCGACTTCCTCTTTGCGAACAGTCACATCTACAGAGAATGCAATCTTAAAAGATTTAAATATTCCTTACATTGAGACTGCCCGCAAATACAGGCGATCGGAAAAGGAGTTAGTAGAGTTCTTTATGGAAGACCCTGCTGTAACACTCCGACCAATGCCGTCGACAGAATGCATCGTCGCATTTTGTCCATACCGATTTCTACAAGAAATAGAGTCTGGAGATTGCCCTAGCAGTTGTGGGAATTTTGCTCTCGTTGATGATTGGGCAGAAGATGTACCTGGATCAGAGGCTACGTGCAACTATCTCGGCCCTTTGAGTGAACGGGATTTATACCTCATGTTATTAGATAAGGTTAGACCGATTTACACTCGATGTTTAGAGTCACCTTGTCTAAATAATGAATTCAGACATCGATTGCAAGCTCTAATCAGCAAGCTGGGTCCCAAACCGCAGATATGCTTTCCATGGAACAAGCCAGAGCACGACTCCGTCATCAATCGAACCGTTTGTTGATGTGAGAAGCTATTTAGCCCTGGCAAATGATGCAATACTCACAAAGTTAGATTCATTCCAGATCTCCAACCTTTGACATTGGCAGCTATCATAGCGTCAGAGACAGTAAATCCAGCCAGGGGGTTACGAAGAAGCTTTTATACATATTTAGACTTCAAGGGCTTCATAGGAGAGATATTCTCGGTGAGTGGTTTTCTTTGGGTGGATGCTATGTGAACATAGTCAAAGGCTTATCTAGAGCAGCCCAATGGGTCAATCCCTTTCCAATTTGCATTCGACCTTCCTTATTACGCTTTGAGAACGACGCCACGACATAGGCGGCCAACCGATCGCCGAGTGAATAGAAAAGGGACTGCGCTAAGAGAGGTCATTGATCTTGGGTTTCTTTCCAGAACACAACAAAACTTCCCTCCAACAAATGGAGATTACTTATGTCAGGCCCAGATGAGCTTTCTTGTCATTGGAACTGATGATCTAAGATGGAGAGCATATCTCTTTATCGATAACTACTTTGACCCAGAAGGTCGCAGAGAGTGTGTTCATACATACCTCGAAGAGCGAGAAGGTCATGGGAATGACTTGCATGTTGACGCTTTGGCATGTGGGCAGGTCATCCAGTCTTTTCCGTTGTTGAATCCTCGGGACTATTTTTTAATTGTGCTTGAGGCACGGTTGCACCAAACAGTGAGTGAATGTCATAAGCTAGTAACGAATATTCGCTTCCAGATTGATCAATATGTGAGTCTAAGGCTACTTTCATCTTCCGAGATTACATAAATACGCATTTATTCATTTTTTGTACTCATTTCAAGTTGTACTAACAAAGTCTGATCAGATTGAAACGTGCCCCTTGCTTAATATGGCCTCGTTAGAAGCTACAAGATCCCCAGAAGACATTGCTATTTGGGATTGCTACCAATTTATTATTAAGACCACCAATCTTCTGGACAAGTTAACAGATAATCTTAAAGCAAGAATACTTCAATGGAAAAATGGGAGCCTGGAGACTATTTTTAATGCACCGACTGAAAATGGAGCTCGACATATTCCGAAAATTATTGGTCATTTCAAAAGTCTGGAAAGACATTTTGACGATCTCCAATATGCCAAGCAAATATGCGCTAACTACAAGGCAAACGTAAGTATAGAAAGCTGACCGGTTCATACTGATACTTTTACTTACACGTTTGACAGTTGGACTCTCTTTCACACCAAAAGGTCAGACGTTGTGCCGAAGACGACAGCGAGAAAACAACATCAACGCAACAAATGACTATTGTAATGGTGGGAGTAAGTGACCCTGCCAAAGAAAAAAAGGTGATTGTGCCAGGGATGTGCCCATATTTATTAATATATCACTTAGCTGGTCTCCCCATTATCAATTGCAGCAAGTATGCTATCAATGCAACCTGAAGCCACTCCAGGCGCTTTGAAGCCTAACGGTGCATCCTTTTTCTCTTTATTCTTCGTTCTTGTGGCTTTGATTAGCACATTTATGTGGTTGTTGATAAAATGGAAGCAAATCAAACAACTGCTTTTTGACTGTTGGAAGAAGCAAGCCAATGAAGATTTGGAAGACCAACATCTCTGAGAGGCTAAGAATATTTTATGGCGGGGGCTTTGAAAAACACATAACTATCAACAACGGGGTTGATTTTGTTGAAAACCGAAATTCATCATGACTGCTCCTCTGTAGCGAATGCTTTTAAAACTTTACAATGCACATTTAGGATTGTCCGAACTTCTTTCAGACAATTTCGTAAATGGGGTTTCGTGAAATAAATATCAAATTCAACAAAATGGAATGGAGTTAGGTGTGATAGGAACCTCCGCATCAAGCCCAGAACAAAAGTTAACTGTACGCTTGGGTCATGAAGGAAAGCATTGTCCGAAGTAGCCAAAGGCAAGACGAGACAAAACAAAGCTTCTCGGCGACTGAGTGAAGGCAAATAAATATCACTACAGTCGCTTCTCCAAGTGTCTGGCAAAAAGAAAGCCCCAAAACTTAGTCAAATATCATGAATTGAGACGAAACTGGGATTAGCCCCCTGGCGTTACGACCAGCAGACTTTTGTAGCTAATTCCGACTTTATGATCAGGCTAATATTGAACCAATTATGCACTTGCCTTATCCTGTATCAAGATTCAAATACAACTCCACCACATCAATCCAGTATATTGCCAATATACCCCCTAGTATGAAGCTTGGATACCTTTTTGAGTATGATGGCTGAGATTGAATGAAGACAGCTCAACTATAGTTAACGGTGCAGCCTCTCAAAAGTACAACTACCGCATCGAATGATCCGGCAGTTTGGACAGGAGGTACTGTCGAGGGACACACCATGTGTCCAACAGGCGCAGCACATCCATACAAGCACGGTCGACTGTTTTCTCATTTCCTAATATACGAGTCAACTGGTAACTCTAGAAAGACTTCCTTATCCATGCATTTGTATTGGATTCTTACTTGATTGTGCGAACGAATGTTCGGATCAGGGGTGCTAATGCAAGGGTCCATAACGTCAAGCGCCGAAGAAAATCACTCTATGGAGCGACGTTGTTAGAATCGTCCTCTCAGATCAATGATCCGCTATCTCCCGTGTAGAATGGAACAATGCTACAGAGATAGACTGTTCTGGAAACCGTACTGGGCGGTATCAATCAATCAGCAGTTAGCGTTTGAATGGACAGGTATAGCGTCCGTACCCGTCGTCTTGATGCTGGGGCACAGTTGTGTTCACAGATGTCAGATGGGTGACAAGTGCTGTGCGTTTTGCAAATAGTAGCTTGAAGTGGCAGGTATTATGAAGCCTCGCTACTATGTAACTTGGCCTGGGAAATGGAGGAAATTTATTGTGAAAGAAAAGAGTAATACTGCAGTATTGGTGATGAACAGAGATCACCTCCGAGCGTCTAGAGGCGCAGATGCAGAATTTGGTTGGCGTATGGATTAAATCCGATGCAGAGGAGGTGAAGGATACCAGTGGTGCTGGGTGGGCTGGGTTAATAAAGCCTTCTGGTCTAGGAGGCAGAAGCTACCATGCTAGTCTCGGCCGGTATATAGTCAAGCAAAAGGTACATTGGATCTGGCGAGGCCAGTCATCCAAGAAACACGCGTTAGCATTTTCTTTCTTTTTCCTCTGGCTTGTCACTAGACCTTGTCGTCAACCCCAGCCGTTAAACCTTAGCGGCCTTACCAGTTCGCCCGGGACCCATAGTACAATGCTTTTTCTCGTTTCATCATTACCATGTACATCCGCACGGGTATCTGGGGTGGCAAAGCCAGCATATCCAGCGCTAACCCATGCCGTAGGCGTGGCTTACGATGTATCGTATTGTGCATGTAGATCAGCTCTCTAGTCGAGAGAAATGTCACCTCGAATCCAGGTTCTAACGTGCTCAACGGTCTTCAGCGATGAGTCGGGTTCCACAGAGGGGCTCCAGCTGATGGTGGCTTGCAGCCAGATGAAGCCATTTTAGCGTCGCCCGTCCCACTGAAGGAGTTGATTGGAGTTGGGTAGCATCCCATCCCATGCTCACCTAGGTGAGACTCGAAATCAGGAATAGGCTCGCGGGAGGAAACAAAGATGAAATGCAGGGATGAAAGATTATTGTTGGCCGTCTGTGGCTGTTTCACTGTACGATTCCTCGGTAGCGTCTGTGGAGGTCGTGTAAGATCATGGGTCGTCGGTGAGAGCACGGGAGGGAATGCACGTGTGGTTCTCCGTCAGCAATGAGCGGGGGAACTGCATCAGTTTCAGAAAGCGCGCGATCGAGAAAGCTAGAAGCTAATAGGTTAATCTCAAACTTGTCAAACATGCAGGGGTAATCCCAGGAACGTGACAGACGGCTAATGAATCTCACCAAATCCACTTGGGACGTTGCGAGGCCTGGTTACGACCAATAATATGAGCACAGCGCAGGGGTGGGCGCAAGCAAGGCCTCTGTTGCCGCACGGCTGCATTCACACTGTGGCAACGTGAAAGTGCCAACCCGTTTCCCTACCAGCTTGGCATGGTCTAAGTGGGTTGCGCTATTGCATGCGGCCAGAATAGGCGGCCCAAGGTGTTGGGAGCTGAAGTATGTACAGATGTGCACTTAGCTGGGAAGGGACCCTTGTAGGTTCCTCCCCCCCTGCGGTATCCTCTTCCTCCCCTCCTCTCCATTTGTCTTTTCCATGTTGGTACGTTTTGAAACTTGGCGTGCGTATTTGTTATCAACATGAGTCGGATGATAGCCCGCCCTTGTACGTGGCATGGCGTCTCTCCAAATGCCGGAGGAATGTAAATGGCCTGATGGTTAAGCGGTCAGAGACACCAACGCCATGCTACCCATGCACCCGTATCCCTGTGGGTGCCTTTGAGTTTAAGGGCTGCATCTGTGTGTTCACTAGGGATGGCGACTTGACAGACCGAAAGGGCGGGGCATATCTGGCGCGAGAGTCGGCGTCACTGAGCTGATTTACGAATGCCAGACTTCCGTAACTCGTATAAACTAAGAATATTAAACACAGAGAAGTTGGGTTTGGCCTCCGACAGGATTGATGAGATTTCATTTCCCATTGCCCAAACATTCGGCGACAATAGTAGCGTGATTGAGCGCCCGGGGTTCGAGAGAGCTGTTGTACAGGCAGATATGACCAATGCGCAGATGTGAGATCACCCCTTATTTACAATTTGCAGGCTACAAGAATATCTACTTAATTTTTGGTGAGATCCATACAGGGTGGGCTCAAGTAGAACTTTGCTCTTAGTTGTGGGCGGGGGACGGGAAAACGGTTGCATCAATCCTACGGCCGAAACGTGTGTGAGCATGTGCTGCCCACCATCATTGTGAGTTAGCGCCGGCCACCAAGATTAAATTGCCCTTAGTGCCACAGGACCACGACTAAAGAAACATTATCTGTATAATCTTATAGTCCAATGTGGTAGAGATTCGTGAGGCCGCGTGCTATCATATCATCCGACAAGCCCGGTCGTATTTTTTCTTCCCTTTGGGGGCTCCAGGCATAAGAAAACCTGGTGGAAAATATTGTAGGACTCGTGTATGTTCATCACATGACCTGTCTGTGTAAGGTTTTGTGTAGCCTGGGTCGACTGGTTGGCTGATCTGGATAGTCATGATCATCTGCTGCCTCGCTAAGGTCAGGCTGAACCTTGTCGAACACATCATGGCCTGGCCAAAATGAGTGACTGCGTCCCATTCTAGGTGGATCCAAGATACATCGTGTGTTTCTCAGACCTCAAAATGTGAATATTATGGTTGCTAGAAACTTCCACCTATTGCAAGGATGTTACATTTTCTGCATCGAAGTGACGAAGAGTGGTGGAGGCTCAATGACGCGTCATAGCTCTCGCCTGATTAGGTTGAGAGGGTCCAACGCGTCGAAGATACAAGGTCTTAGAAGAGGAGCGCGTCGATCTGTGAGATTTTGATGCCTCCCCCTGTTGCCATTGACCCATGGTGGAGATCCCTGACAGCCTTCCCAGGCTAGCTTTTCACCATTTGGAGAGTACCCCAGGTCTATGAAGGGGGGAGGTGGGAATGCTACCGACTGGGCAATGCCCCTGCAGACCACGGCCAGCCGACCAGCCAGCCAATCAACTAGCAACTAGCCAAAGCCAACCCATGAATAACCAGCCCGCCACCGGTTAGCCAAGTAATTGATCCCAGCACGGACGCTGAGCATTCCGAAGGGAAGAAACAGGCTACTAGTTTTCTCCTGCCTCACAGCCCACCAATGACCGGCCCCCTTGGCACAACCATGCTCTTCGCTTGCTAGTGCTGGAGGCATGGTGCGGCGGGCGTTTTTCGCTATCAGGATGGGACAATCACGGCATGGTTTTGGCGCGAAGCCAGAACATGGCTATCAACATCGGTCTGCTTGGGACCTAGCCCTTGACTTCTGGGGTGTGGGTCGGATATTCGACGACGATCCACGCACGGGCGTCTTTTCGCTCTCCGGCCTCGCGCTTCATGAAACCCACGGGGCGGTTTGGTCTTACAGTGGAGTAGACAAGGAAGGCAGGGACCACCTTTGTGCCGTCCTATCACCAGGTTTGTCTCCCTGCATACATCGAAATCAGACTAGGAGGCCTGCCAGACGGGCCTGCCAGCGGCAGCGCTCGACAGGGAACCAGGTCGGATGTACTATCCGGACCCGGTTTGGCAATCCCCGGTATGTTGAGGACTACAGTAGCTATTCTAGTCACCGCAACGTTCACACACCCTCCGGTATTGCACTTATGTGAAGATTGTACCTGGTCTAGCAAGAACTGCTGGTCTTGCGGCGGCCGCTTCAGCCGCAAGCGAAAATAGCCTGACCCTGTAGCAAGACACGTGTGACAAGGCCGGGGGCCAGGGCCAATTTCTATACTAGTGAGTTTTTGCAGAGCCCCATGACTCATCGAGTCCGGATGAAGCCAGATTTCCCCGCCGCCCCGTTAGAAATTGCAAGATGTCTGTCTACATTCCCCTTCATTCCTGCTTGTCGCATGACAGTTGATCATTGACCATAACGAGATATGTCGGGGTGCGAGACTAGGAGCTCCTCGCCCAATCACAGATATACATTTCGCTACAAGGACTACACTGTGTGGTCCCATGGCATTTTCATCACCACACAAACTGCGTGGCGTTGATGGATTTAATTATTTAAAATCCGGTGGAGTATCGGCCGAGTCTTGTATTAATTCCCCTAGAGTTTCCAATGCGAACTCTACCTATTATTTAAATATTCCAAGGCCGATTCTTTCAAAACTACACTACAAGTCATGCGGGTAGCCGTGATTAATGTCTGCATGGTGGTTGTAGATGAGCGGGGAAATGGCAACTCATAATTGGATAAAGAAGCCAGGCCTGAGTTCGTAGATCGGATTAAAGTTGTCCCCCTAGCTCGGAAGGCTAACGCTGAGGTTTTATTGGTTGGCTATACGGTTAAATACAGGTTATGAAAATGTGGGGCAGAGTAAAATTAACTTGTATAAAGTCCAGTTGAATAAATCACAAGCCGGTAGCAAGCAACATACCCAACATTAGCCAAGACGACCAAAGTTTTTTCCCGTAAATCTAGATATAGCATCTCATCGTACCGGGGGTATCGGGTGTTCAGAATAAATATTAACTCCGTGCAGGTCAATCACCAAGAGTGCTTCTGTCAGCATCTCCATAGAGATCTCAAAGTTGACTTCATACAACCACCACTCCGCGAGCCAGGCGACATGAATTTTCACATTAATTCAAAATTCCATGATGCTGTTATTATAAAGGAAATAGTCTGCTTTAATATATGGGCTTCCCACCTCTAGAAGCCATAGATTCGGGAACACACCCTCCCAGTCTCCCAAACACGCTATATCTCAATAATACTGATTCCTCGCATAAATGCCCAGCGTCTCTGGTAACTCTAGCACCATTTCTCGGAAAGATGGCACCACTGGTGCAATAATCTCATTTTATATTACGCCCAAACTAACTCATTCTTGAGAGATTCAAGGATTTCCAACCACCATGCTGAACTCTTTGAGAAGTTGATATTGATGTTTTCTCAGGTCTCTCCCATGCTTGCGGAGCGAGTCACCGATGCAACATGCATTGAACCATAAATTAATCAGTTTACCCCCAAAAAGGATTCTCTCCATTGTGCAGTTGTTCTCTAGTTGAAAATTGTCCCAAAACCATGGCATCTACTTAAATATACCATTGACTTTGATGAAACTATCTTCTCCAATAGTTCCAAAATCTCATATACCTAAGTAATCGTTGATTCACAACTCATGTCGCCGGTTCTAACAGCATTTTCACACTTCCTGCAGCTCGTAAGTAATTCTTCAGGCATGTTTTAGTTGAATGTTGGTGACGGCGTTGGTCAAATGCGTGAAGCTCACCAGAGTGTACAAAATATGATGGAATCCGAATCGAAGTTCTATAGGTTGGTTATATTTGGTAAATATTTATTATCAAAGATATCCTAATCAGCTTGTCTATGTCAGGGCTAAGAAATTACTTGTCAGGCATGATTGAGTCCAGAACTTTGGCCACGGCGGGTAGGGATATTCGTCGCACCGCATCTCCAAATGCTGGAATATTTGAAACAGTTCAGGATAAAGTCATATAGGCTCTTTTAGCAGGCTTAATTCTCTTCTGGTAAATGAAACGGTCCATGAGAAGTAGATCCATGTGCCAAATTTGAGTCGAAACCATGCAAACCAAGTTGAGCATCTGGAGCGCAGAGTGGTTGATATCGTTATTTATCCGGCTACTATCATTCCTCTGGCAGCTCTCATTAAAAGTGTTCAAATATGGCATACTAAGCACCATCCGAGAGTGTGCTTTGGCCATGATATTTTGCATAGAAAGAATGGTCAAGTTGAACATCCGAAGCTGACACAGGAATAATTATTATTTCTGTGAGAGGCACTATGATTACTAACTTGGTGAGTGTCAATCAATGGGTAATCTATGGGACCCCAATGGCCAAAGTATAGACATAAAGCGGAAACGAAAACAAACCAAAAAATATGCAACGATGATGTCTTCTCATTCCAATTTGTTTTAAACGCAGCTGGCGAACATAGATATTGGAACATCCCTAGGGTAGGTGGATTTGGCCGTTGAGCAGTGCCGTTGTTATTCCCGACGGGAATTCGCTTTAGTGCGGAGTTGTCATCGTGAGGTTGCATCACGCTCCTAGAATGGACTAGGGATTACGGAGTGGAGAAGCAAAAGGGACGAGTCCAATGGCAAGATGACTGAATGTAGGCCAAACTCGTCACCTCCGAGATTCTGTGGCTCCGTCGCCTTGCAGTCTCGTTGCCAGACGTGTGCATCCTCCGAAATGGGACCCGACCAGCCCAAGGCCGGCCAGCGCACTAGGAAGCACCATACTAGAAGCCGCGCGGGATGTCTGCCTTGCAAACAGCGCCATATCCGCTGCGACGAGGCTTACCCGATATGGTGAGACTGACTGCTCCTCCCCCCATCACCGGATATTTCGGCACAAACCATCAAGAAGAAGCTTGAATGTAGAGTTGGCTAACTGTGGGTAGTGTTAGATGCGCAACCACTGGAAAGGAGTGTCGGTTCCCCTCACCGAATCCTCCACTCCGAGACCGAAACGCCCTGTACCTCCCCGGCCAACAGCAGCCATGGGACCTGCGAACGAGCAAGTCGGTATCCCTGTCGCCCCCTGTCGACACGAATCCCGTTGACCCCTTCAACTGCCTACCGGTCGAGATGCCGTTCAAGTCGAAGCAGCTCCTCCACTACTGTAAGTCGTGACAAGTCCCATCGTGCTGACAGCCAGGAATTGACGGGTTTTGAAGTCTCTAAAATGGACGGCGACTTCGATAGCGAGACTTGCCATCGAGCCAAACAAACTGGCATGTGAGTTCTTTTGCATTCCCCATGTTTAGACGGTCCATGTCTTACAATAACATCATTTGAAGTCTACCGTTTGCGGTCCAAACTACCACCGCCCTCAGAGACACATTGCTTGTTGCTGCGTTGCATTACGTGTGGAGATCCGGTGACACCAACACATTCCAATCTACTGCATTATTTCACAAAGTCGAATCCATCCGCTCCTTAAACGCCCACCTCGAAGCTCCGCGAACTAGTAATATTGGACTGTTGATTAAACACATCGCAACTCTTTTCTTTATAGAGGTATGAAAAATGCCTTATGCTGGTTCTATTCGACCTGAGAAATTTGCAAGTACGGCTAGGTCATCTAACATTTCCGCAGTGTGCCGCTGGTAACATAGATGTGGCCGAGACACATCTAGAAGGGCTCATGTCTGTACTGGATATTTACCGCCCGTTGAACAACGATAGCCTTCCTCCGATGAGCTTTGACGAAGAACTATCATATCGATACTTGATACTGTAAGCAATATAATAATAAGCTATCGCATATACTAAAGCTAATTTGTAGTACCTATCGATATATCTACTCCATTAAGCGTCCCTCGTTGAAGAACAAGGGTCCAAATGAAGTGTCTAAGCAGCCCAGAGAGACGCCACCTGAGCCTGCATTATTTCTTCCACTATGGCTTGCCAAAGACAGCACGTGCAGGCAAAGCCAACTTACAGCAATGGCAAGGTTTCCATTCTTCTTTGCAACACTGCCAGCGTCTGCACATTTCCGCAATATTGACACGTCGCCAATAATTGCGTCCTTGTGCTCTATAACCCATGCTATCGAAGATTTACGTTTCGGAGAGACTGAAAGTGGTGTTAGCCGGGCGTCCACCAAAGATTCTATCCAAAATTCTGTGACGGCACTGCACTTTGCCGTAACCAATTCACACGTCGTCTCATTGACTGAAGATTCTAATCCCGACCTTGTATTCAGAGGCAGGTTTAGTTCTTGGTGTAGCATCACAATCACGTCAAGCCTCTACTTGACTTGTGTTTTGGGTTTCTGGAATGGAGGCCGGCTGATTGAACACAGGTTGTTCCGACGTTTGTTGACGATATTGGCGCGGGACCTTGCTCATGCGACATATGACGAAAAAAGTCTTCGGGCATCAAATCTGTGGCTTTGGAAGCATTTTATAGGTTCTTACAGTTTCACAGTCCATCTATTAGATCCTTATGAGGAAGAAGTACATGTGGTTGATAAATACTTTTCCAGCGCAATTAGGTTGTGGAGCAAATGCACTGGAGTGTATAGTTGGGAAGATTGCCGAGAAAGGCTATTGGATATCGCGTGGCCAATGAAAGATTATCAAGATATAGGAGAATGGGTATGGGAGCGATCAATCAGTTTAAAGAAATAGATACGAACCATTTCTGGTCCTTGCAATTGACAACAGCAAACTATAGTAGCTAAACGATGTTCGACGAATATTCATAACAAAAGTGTTCTCCTTATATCACGTCCCTGTCGATATTTCAAAACAAGCAATATCCATTTGGAGCTTGGTACCACTAACGCCTGTGGACTTGCCTTCTTAAAATCCCCGCTCCAAACACAATGTCGATCGAAATTTCTTCAAGGAGTCACAATGAAGGAGACTAAACATATGTGCAAGTGACAGTGTCGGATGTGTCAGAGCAAGAAGTCAGGACTTTGCCACTCTGCTTGATGTCCAAAATGGTAGCGCCAGTGACACCCACGGTGGATCCGCTCTTGGTTGCAGAGCAGGATGTGAACTCTACAGTGCCAAAGTCGGCAAAGGGTACGAGCGAGCAGGAGCTGCTGCTGCTGGAACTACACTCTTCAAAATCCTCTACAATCCACTCGGCATTGTACTCGCACAAGCTTCCATCGGTGACGCCAGAGAATGTCTGGGTGACTGTAACACCAGTGGTTTCGTTCTCAATCGTTGCGCTACCACCGGTCTTCGAAGTGGCCTTGACGGTCATTTTGATGGAGTCACCCTCGGAGATGGTGATGCCAGAAAAGTCGTAAGAGTAGTCTGGATACCACTCATACCAAGCATCATAGGTAACTTCGCCATTTTCGATGTACCAGTCAATGCCAGTTTGGAGGATGGCGGTTGAACAAGTATCACCGTCGATACCGACCCACTTATCAAGTCAGTTACCAGTATTGGCAATTTATTAGTTGAAATTACTTACAGCAGTGCCAGCCAATTCAGTGCTGGAAGATTGCGAAGTAGACAGCGAAGGAGCCTTGACAACACCCGTAACACCAGTATATCCGGTACCGATCCTGGGCAAAAGATTAGTGACTCGTTCTTGCGTGCGTACAACTCCTGGGAGATGAAAGAAAGTTGAACATACAAAACAGCACCAGCCCAGTTGGTGCTATACTCAACATGAGCTTCGCCTGACTCGGTGCTGGCTTTGATCATGGGCTGAGACTGACGCAAAGCGCCTTTCGAACCTCGACCAGAAAGCTCATTGTCCCGACGACGAGCTTCACGGCTCTCACGACGCTTGTCGGTCCACTTCGCAGCGAGGATGCCCTCAGCAGCGGCAAGACCAAGCAAGACATTGGAGAACTTCATGTTGGTGGAGTGGTGGTAGTTGATGTTTTGCTGTTAAACTTGGTTATGGATGAAGCGAATGGTAATTCACTGATGGAAGAGCTATTGAACTAAGGAATCGATCCGTTTAAATATTCACATCTTCTCAGACTTGTTCAGTAGATGATGATAGTCTCAATCAATTGCTCCCTCTCTTGTCTATCCAGCTGCTTAATACGGTAGATTGGAATCCATGCCAAGAACTTTTGATCAGATACTATCGTCACTTGCGTGATAGACAGAAGTTCCGCGTATTTTTCTCTATGTTGAGCATGCAATAGGTCTTGTTGCACTGCACGTCTTTTCGTGCAGCACGCACGCCCACGACGGACCATTGACTAGATGAAGGCAAGGTGTATCCACATGTACAATTCGACGACAAAAATCCCCAACCAGTCCCCTTTCAAGCATCAATGGACGTTCCGCAGGACTATGATAGGAAGGTCTGGCATAGGAATAGCTAACGATGGTGCAACTCCAAAAGCTGGCGATCGGCAACGCGGCTAGCAATTTTCCAGATAGGAAGGAGAGATAGCCATCGTGCGCGACTAAAGTGGATATAGTCCAGGGTTCGGCAGTCGAAAACATGGGGCCGATGGTGGCATTTCTTATCGACTCGGCATTTCGGATCAAGAGTGGTGAAGCAGCCAACCAAGGAAAAATAATGCCTTTGAAATCCGAGATAAGAAGCAGGGGCGGACTGGATTCTCCAGGGGTTAGGCAGCGCCGACTTATCCGAGATCACTCTGGTGGTTGCGCACATGAGCCGCGGGCGGTTAAACCACAATGATCAGGTGGTGAGTTGCGGGGTCGAGAGGGTGATTATTGCAACACTCCAATGTCTACCAGCAGATGACATATGATCCTGGAAGTGCATACGCTAGTTGCCTCCTCTGCAATGTTATTGACAACTTACGCGTGTGTCAGATCCTAATCTCAGAGCTTCAGACTTGGTTATCCATTACGCGTAAACACACAATTTAGACTGTAAATGTGGATTTTCCCTCCTTAGCCGAATGGTTCAATGCAGCATTGATTCATTTACCAGTAGTTATTTGGTTGTTCAGCCTTACATATCATATCTTAAAGCCTTCATTGTCTTTCTCAATATTTATTAGAGTTGGAGTCCACGAAACATGCAGCGATTGACCGGCATTACGTCACTGTCGCATGTGCCAAGACGGTCTAAACCATATCCGATCGACATCTGCCGCAAGGCATTTGTAGGCAAGGCAAGAAGAAACAGCGAAAATACATTATTGAGGAGATATTGGCGCAAAAAGGTAGAGTTTATTTGAACACTACCTAGAAATGAGAAGTAAATCTGACTCCGTTACTTCTGCTCAAGTTCATTCATGCTACCCTTTCTTTCATTCAGCTATATGTGCACATCGTGCCGTGTTGCAGCCGGCTCTGCCCTCGCCCAATAGAACATGGCGGTCGGGCGATTGTTGTTTCTCCACGGCGATCTTTCAAGGCTCAGCGACTTAAAAGGCAGACTTTTGTTTCCCAAACCTCAGCTGGAATGCCGAAGCTGCCTGCAGGGGTAGTACATGTGTTACTTTTCTGGATCTGCGCTGGCATACATGTTAATAATAGGCTTATGCGCACATGCAGCTAGTAGGGCTGTGGGGGGTGTGACTGAGCTATCATGTTCGCTGCCCTTTTCTGCTTTTCTGCCTTGATTTAATAGTTGCCTTAGCATTTTGTCTTCGCACAATTCACCATACGCTCCCGCGAGAACCGACGGCAATCGCATCTAATATGGCATACATTGCGCCGAGCAGGGCTGTCAGGGATGGTGTCCCAGAAGCAGGATAGGGGGATCAAACCTTTAGCTTTGGGAGGTATATGGGATATGATGAGAAAAGTCGTGTCAGTGTCGAAATGGATCCGTACGTAATTTCACGAGACACAACCTTGGAAACACGGGACCGCTTTTGAGTTAGTTTGTTAGATCAGTAGGCTTGTCTTACAGAATCAACATGCTTGTGTCCACTTTAGCTTATGAAGGTTGTTGTTTAAGGAGTGGTTTTTACGTTTTGTTCGTATTGGATACGCTTGCAATAAGCGTAATCTGAAAACCCAATGATAGAAATTAAAATTAAATGTCGGCATACCTGTTTTAAAAGCTTTACCGCCAAGAAGACGATGGAGTTGGAATTATTTAAGGAATCAGAATCAGGTCCAAATTTGCTACCCTATTTCCACCCAAAATAAGTGGGGTGTGGCTTCACCTGCGAGGGATACTGAGACAACCCGGTTCGTCCGAAGATACCACTGGACGAGTAGGTCCTGGTACTTTGATGAACATGATCGATTAATCGTTTGCCACATATTAATAAAGCCATGGGACACTGGAGCTTGGCTGAGGTTGCGAACGCAGTTTGCGCCCGCCTGCCCTCAAACCAGCCATGGCCGGAGCTGGAGGTGGACAGTATTACGACGGATTCGCGTAACATTCAACCGGGCTGCCTGTTTGTGGCACTGCGCGGAGATCGCTTTGATGGGCACGAGTTCGTCCAGGCGGCGGTGCAGGGGGGCGCTGTGGCCGTGATGGTGGACGAGGCCGGATACACAGACATCACGGTGCCGGCACTCATCGTGCGGGACACGCTTCGGGGCCTGGGCGACGTGGCCAAGCTGGCTCGGCGGCGGATGGGAGAGATGCCCGTGGTGGGCGTGACGGGTTCCAACGGCAAGACAACGACCAAGGAGCTGTTGGCGGCAGCATTGGGCGCACGGGGGCCGGTGCACAAGACGGAGGGCAACTTTAACAACCTGATTGGCGTCCCGCAGACGTTGTTCAGCTACCCTGACCAGGATCCGACGTGGGCGGCCGTGGTGGAGATGGGCATGAACGCGCCCGGTGAAATCGCGCGCCTGGCCGAGATTGCGGAGCCCGATGTTGGGCTCATTACCTGCGTCGGACCGGCTCATTTGGAGGGTCTGGGGACCGTTGAGGCCGTAGCAAAAGCCAAATGCGAGCTGTTGGCCGCCGCAACTGTGAAGACGGCCATCATTAATGCCGACGATGAGTTGCTCGTCGCCGCTACCAACGAGGTGTTGGGCCAGCGACGCGTTTTGACATTCGGCAGCGGTACCGGTTGCGATGTGCAAGTCGTTGATGCAAGACCCGGCAACAACGGCGACGGCTTGCGCATCACATTATCCTTTGCCACCACTGAACGCGTTACTGTGGTGTTGCCACTCGTGGGCCGGCACAACGCCCTCAACGCTGCCGGTGTCGCGGCGGCTGCTTTTGCTCTGGGCATGAAGCCAGACGAAATCGCACGCGGTTTGGAGGCAGCTCAAATCCCTGGGCGTCGATTGCGCGTGCACCGCAGCGTCGGGGTCGGAGTCAACCTCATTGATGACAGCTACAATTCCAACCCGGGATCTACGCGTGCAGCCTTGTCCACGGTGCGTGACCTGGCCGCCGCCGCCGCCGCCGCCAAGCAAGTAGGCCAGCGCGTCATTGCAATACTCGGTGACATGTTCGAACTCGGCCCCACAGCCCCGAAATTGCACCACGACATTGGTCTCGCGGCTGCTGAGAGCGGTATGGATGTGGTGTACGCCGCGGGGCCATTGGCGGAATACACAGCAGACGGTGCGCGGTCAGGAGGCGTCGAAGCAGCTTACGCCTTTTTAGATGTGGGCCATCTCCAAGATGCGTTGTGTGGCACTTTGAACCCTGGCGACTGGGTTCTGATCAAGGGTTCGCGGGGCATGCGCATGGAGCGTTTGGTGGATTGGATCATGCACGGAGGCAGCTAACAACCTTTGGAAGAGTTTAGGGGATAGAAATCTTGCATTTCTTAGTAGTATAATAATGACGGAAGCTCCCTCAAGAACGACAGTTGGATTAATACTCGGCTGTAGGAGTAAAACGGCCCAGTTCGGGCAATTGCTCAGTGTCTACCCCAAGTGTCACATAACCCAACAGCCCATTGCGCACATCCTTTCCATCCAGGGGAACAACGTCGAAAACAGGATTGAAACCACCCTCGAAACTGCCTGGGAAGATTGTGTCCACCGAGTTGGTCGTGCGGTTGATCTCGGTGTGGCTGGCATAGGGCTCGAGAGGCATAATCAGGTCCGAGATGGTTTCATTAAAGTACAACTGGCCGATCGAATGCAGATTGCCGGTCTTGATGCTGCCATTCGAATGCACAACCCAATCAGTGAACACTTTGAAATACTATTAGCAAGACTTCGACACCTCAAATATGGGAACAGCAAGGAGTACTGATGCTATCAGGCATGGATGACGTACCTTGCACGTGAATATGCACCGTTCGGTCAATGTAAAATCCCGGGTATACAGTCTTCATTTCCATCATACCCTGATCGTTGGAAGGCCACATCCCTCTCAGCCAAGTTGAGTCATCGGTATGCACGTCAGTCTCTCCAATGACAAATTCGGTGCCAGTCTTATTCAGGTCATCCCAGACATCGGAGAACACAGCGTTCGGGTCAATACCAGTAAAGCTGGAATAGTGACCTGTTGCATTGCAGTGCCAGAGTGACACCAACGCATCGGGTAGTGGCTCGCAGGTCGCCATATCCAAAACGCCAATGTCAAGGACAACAGGGACACCGGCCTGGCCTTCGCTCATATCCTGGCGCAGAAGCTGCGACTGCGGCCAATAGTATGGGCCTGCGATAACGTCAGGAGTCAAAACGCAGGTGTCGTTTTGAATGACGTCGTAATACGGCGCCTCGGTGTGAATCTGGTAAGTGGTGTTACCAGCAGGGGATAGATCGCGCTTCATCTTCATGCGGTTTTCATATCTTTTCTGATTCAACTTTGCGACTCCAGAGGCACATCGTTTTGATAAATCCGCATTGCGCTTCATCAATTTGGGAGTCAATTCCGGGCCATGGGCGGAAGCCCCAAGGGCAAAAACGCTGGTAATGACAAGAGCTGAGAACTTCATTGTGGTGTCAGACTCAGTTGTCGCTTTGTGCTATGTGGGTATGCGATAGTAGAACAGGAAGGGGCTGGTCTTGCTGGTATCTAACTTCCTCTTCACCCTTTCCTCTTCGCCCTTTTATGTACATTTGGATCATTTCCGTAAAGTCACCACCATACATATCGCCATCTCCCAATTTTAGTTGCGCTGTCGGAATGTGGAGGATGGTAACCCACACACGCCAAGAACATCTTCCGGATTGTTCTTCCAATCACAGCGGTGTATTAGCAATGCCTTATAACTCGGCAAGAAGCCCCATAATCCCCTTTTTTTCTATCATCCCCTTTGAAAGTGACAGCGTCCGTGATACTCGGCAACAGGGATGTCATACGCGGAAGAATAGATAACGTGCACCAACAAACCTTGTTTCGTCTTGGCAGTAGTGCAACTCCCGGCGCTATTGGATTCAGGAAGAGCCGCATCTCAATGCCAAGAATATAGGGTGGACGGCATTACGTAGTAGAGTTTCAAAATATCTGTGAAATACCTGTGGCTATGCTTTGCATGATGATTCATGACCCATGATTCATGAATAACATGGCATCCCTGCAATAGTCTAAATTCTCAGCCTCGGTGCCCACACGCCGCCCTCAGAACTGCGCGCGATTTCTCACAAGTATTCCGGTATCGATCCGCAAATTTTATTCTCTTATGCGGTTCATCTAGGCCAGCTATCAAAGTAAGGATTAACTGAAATCCAAATACCTCAAACCATGATTATTTTGAGAGGAGCTATCAATGCCGAAGATAAGTCCAAACTCTGAGGAAAAGCACGGATACCGTATTATTTCCACCGAACTTAAGCAACCTCCGGTGAGCAAGCCGCTGTTCCGGGAGGATCAAGACGGAGAATTATGTGAGTTTCAGAAAACGGATCTTAATTTATCCCAGGTTGTTATCAACCCCGCTCCCTTTCGGGTAATGAATGTGATTCATTCAATGAAGATTAGTTACATGATTATCTACTTTAGATACAATGAATCCAGATAGATACAAATGTACTGCACTTCTAGGTTTATATTTCAGTATTATATTTGATTTAACGTGAATAAGACTTAAAATACAATACTACCTGGTGGCCTTCCGGGCAAGAAGACTCTCTGCTAGCACGATTGTAAAGATTCACTGCTTGGCCATCCACTGACCTGGAGAGAAGCTCAAAAGGCTTTTTGATCACGCCATAGTTGTTATTCATACAGGTGATCTTGGTGCCATGCAGTTTGATCTGTCCCAGCAAGATATCGCGGCAATATTTGATGAAGCTGATGCCATCATTCACGTGGGTATTGATGTGTCCTTCATGAAACTCACCATTAATGTCACTTCTATGAAAGAGCTTGTCCTCCGCTGCGTGCTCTTGCACTTGGTCTCGCCTGCCAACGTCGCCCGCCGTTCGGGTCTTGATGCCCCTGGCCCAGTCTCTGTTGTATAACTCCCCAATGCTGAAAATAATGATGGTTATACTGCGGCGAAGCGGGTCCGAGAAGTGCACCTGGATCGCATCAGCAAGCACCCAGGTCTGCCTGTGACCATATACCTCTCAAGAGTAATACTGGTGACGACGCCCGGGAGCCAGACTTGATGAGCAAAATGAAGAAGTTCCCGCGCGATATCAACGCCATCCCCGACTCAAGTGCTTGGTCTGATCACTTCGAAATTCATCTTGGTGCAGTCTGTGGTGCGGAAGATCGTAGCCAATACAGTTTCTGGCGCGCGGCGCATGACTGACGGAACCTATTGCCTGTACGAATTTGGCGATATAGACATTTGTATGGACTAAGTTCAAGATCTCATCGAAAGGGGCACCGGCGAATCCTTTCCGATCCTCACAATGCACGGGTAGATCGGCTCAGCCGCAAAGGCCGGGTTAGCCCCTATCTTGGCCGTGCACTTGTGGCTGGCAGAAGATGGTCAGGTCCTATTCCTAAAGCTAGTTTGGGAGTGATTTAGTTACCTTCTTACAATGTCTGAAGAGTGTCGATACTAGGGTGTGATGTTGTCGCCGATGGCGGTGGCGGTTACGTTTAGGCTGAATTGGGAGGCGAAGTGATATGGATTCCAGGCCGCTTATCCCCCTACCTCGGAAGATTCCGAGTCGATTTTCGAGGTTAAGCCACGAAACCAGCTGCCACCGGGCTTGGGCAGAGAGACTCACATGCCTGGATTAAGATCCAATCCTAAGATGGAATAGATCGCAAATTCTAAAGAAATGACGGATGCTGATGCGTGCTAACGTGGTACCATATCCGAGTTCGGTTAGATCCATTCAGCCCTACCACAAAGGGAAGCAGAGACGCTAACCAGCCGTTCAAGATGCCTCTCAAGTCGTTGGTTTGTCTTAGCTGGTCTCTAATAGGTTGGGTGGGCCTGAAGAGTTGGACCAAGGCGATCCACCCTGAAGTCGAGAATGGGGGAATGGTGAGGATGTCGTAGAGAATATTGCCAAGCCAATTTCTATGGCCCTCTATTTGATTGCAAAAGTCACCAAGGCCAGCTCCTAGACCATGGTTCGGAGCAGAAGGACTTTCTCAAGAGATAATGAATCATAGCGCCCTAAAACATCATACTCAAGGAAGAGTGTAGCCACAGATTCTGCCCTATCATCACGTGGCGCGTCTTATTTGACAAGTTCGACTGAACCATCAATGACCTAGCCCGGCACCTGAACTCAGCCGCTTAGCGGGGTCTGTGTTCGCCGGGCCTGGGCTCTCTAAGCTTCGAGCAGCTAAATATGCGTATTTTACATATATAATCTGTTTGCCGAATTCCTTTGCCTTCGTTTTGTTCACATCATTCTGTTTTATCTGCTCTCTTATTCTTTCATATATTGACCAAAGCGATCTCGAGCGTCAAGATGCCTTTCGACTTCGAAGCATACGATGCCAAATGCCAATGCCTCACAACCGAAGAGCTCCAAGAAGAATGGCAAAAATATACGCGCCGCATCACAAGATATGCAACATCTACTGCACTTTCAGGTGCCGCTGCTATGCATACCGGTGGTTTGTCGATCGCCTTCATAGCCGTGACCGGGCCGATGATTCACAATGCCCGCAAGAAACGAGAAATTATTGAGAAGCATCTCAATAGACATAACACAACTCATTACACCCGCACGCGTGATGTCATAGGAGGTATGGCCATGAGTGGCACAGTGGATTGTGTCATAGGTGGAATTTCAACCGTCGTGAGGAATTAATTATTTGTGAAAGTCGCCACGCACGTGGCGGCCGGTTGTACAAGTCCACCGGTGGAGGAAATACATACAACAAGCGCAATAGACCTTGGATCCTTGAGGCTGGCCCGGGATCGCAAGAGTTGGGTCGTTGTGACCCTGGAGCCTTGTGCCCTGGCCATAGCTGAGTGGCTGACTTGTTGGCTGCTGTTGATCTTCAGGATCCCTGGAATATGCATTTACTTTTGTGGTGTGGGTGGGTTCGCAGGATGTGGTAGGATTGCGAGCAGTTGTATTGTATTCAATATTCGAGAATCAACATAGTATTAGGGCCTAACTAAACTTGAATGCAAATAGAACCTACATGTACATTCCTATGCCATCTATTCCTTTAGCTGAAAAGTGACCTCTGTTTCAAGTATTTATTAATGAAAAAATAAAAGAAAATCAGATATGGGCTTAACCAAAGAACCAAACCCAGGAGCACCTTGATAGTAGAATCATTCCTAAGATACAACTATGAAGAACACGGCCACTTGCTGTACAACTAACTTTAGACTGTGTCAAGGAATCTCAGGACAGGTGCTTCCTGCAAAGCCTAATTTCCCTGACTCCCTTTCCATTCGTTCGGTCGGGTTAGATGGGGGGAGAAATAAAACAAATCATGTGTTTAGTCTTGTACATCAAAGTGTCAGATCCCTTATCCGCGCCAAAGAGCCACCTTCCATTATGTGGAGGGGCAATGTGCCTGACCGGGCTCGCTGTGCCCAGAAGGGTGTAAAATTATTGGTAATTAGCATGTCCACCCTCCCATCATATTTCATAATGGTGGAATAACGTTTTGGCCCCTTCGGGGCCAAATTGACATGTATCCTAACACGCAATTTGGTTATTTTGCGCTGGCACCATGGAGGAAGAGCAGTTCAAAAACCTCAGCATGTCCATTCGTAGACGCAAGGACCAACGGGGTGCGACCTATACCATCCTTCGCTTCCAAATTGGCTCCATATTGGATCAGCAACGAGGCGGTTTCTTTCTCCCCACTGTCGGCCGCCGCACACAAAGCGGTTCCGTCTTCTCCACTAGCTTCGATGTCAGCGCCAGAGTCGAGAAGCAGCCTCACGACTTCTGCAAACCCGCGCTGGGCTGCAGCGAATAAGGGCGTCACTTCCATCGTGAATATTGGTTTCCAGGGTCGCGTGAGGTAATTCGCGCAGACGTCGACGTCGGCACCCTTCTCAACCAAATATTTCGCAACATCAAGGTGACCTGACTGCGCTGAGATGAACAGTGCCGTCCGATTGCTGCAGGGCTCGACGGCATCGATGAAAGCCCCTCTGCTTATGAGGAGCTCTACCGCCTCCCGGAATCCGGACGCTGCCGCGTGCCACAAGGCGGTTGCCTCGCCGGCCCCATATCGACAGTCAATCTCGACCTTTGGGTGGGCGAGGATCAGCTCCATCATTGGCAGGTTATTCCTTGCCACGGCAGAACCCAAAGGCGTCTTGGTATCTCTACCCACAAAGTTGACGTCAGTGTTTCTGTGAGTGAGCAGGAGCGCCGCTGTCTGCTCATCTCCATTGGAGATTGCAATGCTGAGCGGAGTCTTGCTGCGTCGGTCAAAATACTCAAAGAAGGAATTCCCGTGCACGAGAATCAGCTTGACTCTTTCTTTATCCCCCTTTTCAACTGTATTCGCGAAACTGACGGAGATGCTGTCGCGTGGGTAACGACGATTAAAATCAGCGGTCTGGGCTGTAATCCGATACTTGACTCGTTCGTCGCTTGACTCCACCGCCGTCGCAAAAGGACCCACGTCCTTTGTCACCTGGGAGCACGTATCCATGATGCGCATGCCTTTCTCTTTTTCAACGAGTTGGACTATTTTCTTGTCCCCGTTTGAATTGGCCGTGTTGCGTGAAACCATCCAGTCGCGGTCGTTGTGCCAGATGTCAATCAATCTTCGCAACAAGAGGAAGTAGATCATGGCCCCGTCTTCGTCTGAGACTCTGAATTTGAGCAGAACCTTCTCGTCGCCTCGTTGTTCATCGTCAATGACGATCTTTCTGTGGGCGAGGAGAATCTTGACCATATCCTCGTCGTTGTGCGAGACGGCAACGCTGAGGGGTGTCTTCCGAGGTCGGCCATTGAATGCCAATACGTTGGGGTCGCTGTCGTCGCGGTCAAGGAAGGCCTTTATCACGTCACGAGATGCTCTGTGCTGGACCAAAAGGTAGAGCGGATGGTTTGACGCTGGGCTTTTTCCATAGCCCGTGCTCTTCTGAGGGGTATTTCTGTCCATTCCTAGGCCCCCGTTGATCAGTCGAAGAAGGATATCGTCATTATTGGACCCTAATGCGCGTCTAAAAACTTGGTCTCTGATGTCTTCAACTGAGTTCAGCAAGTCGCCCAAGTCCGCCAAGTCTTTCATATTACCATCCAGAAAGCCGTAGTAGGAGGGATCAAGGACTTCCTGAAATAGTAGGAAAGACATTGTGTCTCGCAGGACCTCCTTTACCGGGACATCATAGTCAGGGACTAGGACGCCGCTCTCGGATGCATTTGACGATATGCCAAGTAGAGCGTATATTTTGTCGCGAGGATCCGTCGCCTTACTCATGTTAAAGTTCCTTAGTAGGGTATAGAGGTCTCGATCTCCATGTAGCCACCATGAGTTCTTCCTTAAAGGCCCAGGCATGATGTCCAATAGGGCCTGAGTGTGAGTGTCCACGTCCATCTTCAACAGAGATGGCATCAGTGCAAATATTCTTGACGGGACGGTCATTTCGCCGCACGCTATGATTGCCTTGTTTGCGCTGGCGACCTCTTGTATGATCCAGACTCTTTGGAACCAAGGCCTTTCTAATAGCTGTCGCATTCCCTCTTGTGGCTGATAATGCAGAAAATTGTCATATTCAGATTGCCAGTTTTGCCATTCAATTTCCCAGGGCTGCAGGGAGTTCAAGTACCCGTACCGCTTTGTGGTAACTTGCTTGTCCACTTGGTTCAAAAGAACCATCAGCTTATCGGTCTCGTCGGTGCTCTCGCCGAGCCAAATAATAACCCTTTGTGCATTTTGGTATATGAACCTCATCTGGTTCACTTGGTGCCCCTTTTCTTTATTGTCGTCTTGGTTAATGCAGATCGCATCCACCCAGAGTATTCGATCTTCATCGGGTAGCCTCAGGCTTTTTAAGGCGACATGGAGATTGCTGTTTATGTCCAGCTCAGCATTGTCATTGACGGTAATTCGACCAGGGTCACGACAGGAACCCCAAGTATAGGACAACGCTTCGTAGGGGACACCTTCAGATTGATGGAGGAATGCCTGGAAAATATCGCATCGAAGTGGTCCCGCATCGCCTTTGCGTAAACGAACAAGTCTAAGGGCATCTGTTGAAAGATCAAATTTCTCATATTTGTATGTCTGCATCTTTACGCCTCGGGGTCAACGTCACAGAAAAGGTAGCACGAAGCGCTGTTTCTTTGACGGAGTTGGGGTAGAGGGGATGCATGCGGAGACGATGGGTGCAGGTTGTCAAATAATTAACAAAATAATAAGGTGACGCCACTTTGGAGCTGACAGCGTGTGGCTTTTTGCAAGGCTTACTCCCATATTGAAACTCGACATGCCCATTGGGCATTGCCAATATATTTAGCCAGAACATCTCAGTTCTAGTGTGGCTGAGCATGGGCTTGATGGGGCATGATGTTAGCGCTCCACTCATTGGTGCCTCATCGAGTGGCCAAATTTCAAGCCATTGGTGGCAATTGAAGTATATCTATACATAAGCCAGTTCTTATCGTTACATCTAGTGGTCAATAATTGCCGAAGTCTTGAAAGGCGATGAGTTTGGCAGGTTTGCGGCTTTCATAAAAACTCGGCTGTCTTGTGCAGCATCCACTTTCTCTCAGCAGGGGTAATGGCTGTTAGGCGCTTTCTGGAGCCCCTAAATCTGCAGGCTGACACACAACTCACTCACTCATGGTCCTAAAGAGTCTACCGAAAAACGAAACAGACACGAAAGATAAAAGAGACGCTCGAAATATTTTCAATCGCGGCCGAGTCAAAAAGGTGCAGCCCGGTGCCGCCATGTCCAGGCTTCAGATCATTAGGGTTTCTGCAGGCTCCGCAGCCGCGGTGCAGGCACTCCAGGGTACGGCCAAGGCGGTTGGGCAATTGCGAAATATCGGTGAGATGCAGCAGGATTGCGACGAGCTCAACGAAGAGGTGGGATTCATTGACATGGCTGATGAAAATTCTTGTTGATTTGACACCGGGACAGACGCTCTTGATTCTGTCTTTTTTTCTTGAGGCGCAGAAACAAAAATCACGGGTGTCGGCTCGGGACCGTGAAACTGCCGCCAACCACCCACTAGTTGAATTCACAGCCCAAAAAGTTGGGGAAATCGCTGATGAACTGAGCCACCTTGCATCAAGACGTACAGATGACATGCAAGATGCCACAAGCAGTTTCACGGATCCAAAATTGGTCAAAAGAGGGGAAACAATGAAAGAATTGCAGAATCAAGCACGAAAGGTCAGGGTCAACTTGCACGTAGGTTTACGGTTCAGAGACCTGTTGATGCAAAGCACCATGGACACAAAGCAAGACGCGTAGGTTTCTGGCTTACATGGTTGTGAGTGGTATTGACAAAAGAGAGCAGGGTCATGCAGTCGGTGAAACTACTAATGGCGGCGAATTTAGAGCAGAGAGCGTCACCAGCGGCACATGTCGTGCGACGCTTGACCAACGACCCGGCGCATATTGATGAAGCGGTAGATGTTTCATGGCAGCAAGGAAGCCAGAACAGCGCACCAGAGCTTCGGCCGGGTCATGGGCAGACAAAATGCCATCAAGAGGATCCTATCATAGTGAGGGCAGTGCAGATACTAAAACCTAAAAAAGACGAGTGTGGCCGTGGTCCTAACTGCCCTTGCCGGTGCCACTGTAAGTGGCGACAATACCGAGGCGAAACTTGGGCCCAACCTCTTCTGGGTTCCTGGCTCGTCAGTTTCCGCCGCATCTGCGGACCGGCGTGCAACGAAGTAGACTGCGGAATGGAAGGCAATGGAGGGACGGAGTTTCAGTATCAGATTCCCCGGTGGCTCTGGGCGGGGAGAGTCTCATTCGATGCTGCATACAACGGCCGGCCAAACCTGAGCTGGTCGCTGCGGCCGGCAAAGACGATGCCTCTGGGTTCAGATATCTGGGCCAGTGTGAGGCACAAAAACCTGCTCCGAAGGTTGATAGAAAAAGGACTGGGATATTTCCCCAACGACCGCTTTGAGACCGGGGAGGCAGTGATGGAGGTAAGTATATTGTAAAAAAGCAGTCTGGGGGTGGAAGAGGAGCGTGTTCCTGACGACGATGGCATAGATGATGATCCGAGACGGAGAGCCCGAGTGTGTGGAGCTGTTGATGATGGCGTGGAAGAATCTACTGCCCAAGCAAGGGCTGTCGAGGTTTGTCTCTTTGTATTTGGATGCGGAATCGATGATTGACATGCATATTTTTTCCCCCTAGGGGTGTCAAATACCAGGTGAGGTACAAATTAGACCGGATGGGTGTGGACGGGGAGACGGGCGAACTATTCCGACGCGTCTTGTCATTCGTCGAGGATGATGCCGACGAGATGGACGAGAGACGGTCCCAGATACACGACGCAGTTCGGGCGCGCGACGACGGGGCACTGCGGCTCGCGCTGCAAGACCAGCACCAGCTGCAAGCACTCAACGACTTGGACGACACCGGCAACGCGCCCATCCACACGGCGCTGAGCCTGTGCCTGGACTGGGCCGTGGAACGGCTGATGGCGGCGGGGGCCGACGTCAACAGGGAGACGTGCGAGTGCCTGACGCCGCCGATGCTGGCCGCCAACGCCGACTCGGCCGTGGTGCCCGCCATGCAGGCGATGCTCAGGGCGCCGCAGTGCAGAAGCCGCATCAACGTCGCCAGCCCGCGCGATGGTCGAACGGCGCTACACTGGGCCGCCGAGAATACGTCGGCCGAGTTGGTGGAGGTTCTGCTGGACGCGGGCGCCTCAGCCAGGGTGCGCGACAGATGGGGCTGGACGCCGTTGCACGGCCTTGCCAACTCCATGGCAAGCCCTGCAGCCATGTTGCAGATGGGCCGTCTGCTCAAGCTCCACGGCGCAGACCTGAACGCCGTCAATGTTGCCGGAGACACGCCCGTCCTCTATGCCGTTCGACGCGGCAACCCCACTGCTGTGCGCGCCATAGCCGATCTGGGCGCCGAGATGCACCACGTCTCCAACAAGTCGGAAAACATCCTCTACATGGCCGCCCGGTCTGCCCAGCTGGAGATGCTAGAGCTCCTCGCAACACTGGACCTGACCGACGTCGACCCTTACCTCCCTCGCTCGGACGGGCGCACCCCCTTGTACGCGTTTCGCCAACGGACAAAACTGGAGGACAAACACACCTCGGATACATTGCGGAGACATACCTTGCAAGAGCGAAACGCCTTCATCCGCCTGTTGTATCCAGTTGTAGTTAAGAGCGTAGAAGCCAGGATACTCGCCCTTGAACGGCTGCTGGTAACCGCTGAGCAAGGAAACGTGGAGGAGTCATCCCTGATCCTATCCAGACTGGCTCAGCAGATGGAAACGTGCCACCGTCACGACCTGGCCACTTACTGTCGCAAATTACAGGACCGCGTCGAAACGCAGCGCTGGGAGTCTGTCACAAAGGCTGCTCGAAGGGATGTCCGTCACCTAACACGGGAGTTGGATGAAGCCCGCACTGTTTTGGACGGATCCAAAGATCCCTTCTTTGACTAACTAGGAGTCGAATGGTAACTTTTTGAACGGGACTGGGCTAGCGATTGTGAGACACCGTTATGCCCTCTTTGCCCAGATAGACCCCCCTGCAAATATGTTAATACATTATCTAATAATCATTTCGCGAGTTATTGACTCGCCACTGTTCAGGCATCGCCGTTACCACAGATGCTGCACTAGCCGCTGCAAACGTCCTAGAGGGGGGACTGATGCCCTAATATACACTCAGTAATGTGGTGGCGGGGGAAGCGAAAGTTTTATCTTCAGAAGGGAATGTAAATACTCTCCTTTCCCATTTTTTTTTATTTCCGAACTTGAATATTTCTACTTTCAGTATCACGTAATTGAGTCCTTTGCATTTCTTCTTACGTTTGAGCAAGGTGTACAACAGGCAGGTCTGGAAAGGTTTCGCTCGGTTCTCATATACAACCCTAGTCACAACCCTAACCCTTTGAATAAAGATGCCGCCTATATTACCACCGTCAACACATATAATCAACATATAAAATTAGAGCACCATTATTAAATATTTTACTAAGCGTTTTATATATTAAACTAATCTTATTTGGATTGTAAAAATTCCTTTCCAAGCTCATATGGTGGGGATGAAATAGATATGGAGCCCATGGGGACCGAGAGAAACTTTTTCAGACCCACTGTGATATCTCTGCCTATGGTGTTGAAAGGCACATCGGCACCAAAAGGACAATTCTGACACATCGCTCCAAAGCTGTTCCATTTTTTAAATTGAACTCTTGTGAGACATCCTAAAGCATCATGATGACTGTGTCATGAGGTATAACGCAGAGATTGATGGGTGCTCGCTTAGCGAGACAATGATAATCGAGAGGAATGATGGTGTGCCAAGATGCGGTATTTGGATTCGGTGCCCAATGGCATGGTCTGGGTAACAGGCCATCTGAATCACTACAGGGGAATTCCCGTGCAGCTGAACACATTTTCACCCTCGGTGTGCTCAGTTGGTTTGTTATACATATGTATTGCGCCACCTCAGCAGTGGTCAGATGCAGAAAAAGATGGACGGTTGCGTGGAGCCCAGTCAGCTACCATCATAAGGATCTCCAGTAATGCTAGCAGTATTTGCGCCTTGAAAAGACCCAGCTGGATATGTTACTACTCATGCAATGCTGCAGATGATTTTGAATTAAACAACAGGCTTATGTCATGCCTGAGTCCGAAAAGATTCGGTAATCACCCCTCACTAACTCAGCATCACGATGGATGCGGTTCCTTTTCCATAAACGGGCCGTGTTTCTCCCCATATTTTGTGGCTTACTGACTCACACACTACTTCAGCCAAGGTCGAATCGAACTTTTCAAGTAATCGACGTGATGGCCTCATCAAATGGGGTATCCACTAACCGCTTCGCATTTTTCTCGCATGTAGAGTTTTGGGTGTGGACACCAGCAAGGGGTTAAAAACTACGCGGGAGTGTATGCTATGACTGAGGAGGTAGGGTTCGGGATAGAACCATCCAGACAGAGATCGCCAAATAATTAATTTTAAGGTGGCCGTGTCAGTAAGACAGGGCATGTGTCTATCAATAAGCTGACGATACTGGGATCTTCATGTTCTGTTGTACACAATGTTCCAAGTGAAAGCGACACATCATTCTTTCCCCACCCCCACCCCCAGCGGCCGCTGGCAGGTCAGAAGGAGCGTCTTTAGACTGCAAGAAGCTTGAGAAGCCCGATGCTTGGGCTCCCGAGGCCAATAGAGAATTTCGTTTCTGCATGTTTGCAGCTAGGATGATATGGTGGGTGCTATAGCTTGGCAATATTTCACAGTCTGACAGAGGGAAGAGTAGAGTTGCAAAGTAATCCGGTTCTTAATAATGCACGCGCAATGGCCATTTTTTATCACGCTACTGGTGACAGATGTACAGCTTGGATCCCGGGAGAATGGTGTTTTGGCTCAGACAACAAACCCAACCGATGGTGACATCAAACCTGGTTGCGGTTCGCAGGGCCTGGACCGACCACGGCTATGCCGGCGGCGATCGCTCACTATTTGAGGCCGTTTAAAATTCCACATAACCCTGTCGTCGGGGAATTACGCTGGATTCAAGTGGGGTACAGCACAGCTTTATATAAGCGAGCCCTGCATGAAAGTGTATCGGAAAAGGAAAAAGAGAAAGAAAGAACAGTGCAGAGGTGGTCTTTGACAGACTCTCTAGGACCTAATGATTACTTCCTACTCCAAATGAAACCATGGTCCAGGATTCTCCTTGGAACCGTCCGATACACACACATACTTGATGTATGCGCTGTTTTCCCGCCTTCCGTGGATGCATGAGTCTTTTTTCATTTCAGCGGGTTCGATGCAATCAATTGTTCAAAAATAAATTTCCTATTGGAAGCTTCGCAAAACTGCACCATTAGAGGAACCAATGCGTGTGGATAGCTGGTCAGTAGCAAGTGACAGGTAGGGTGGATTTATCGAATGCAGGATGTTTGAGTTTCGTGCCGGCCACAGCCCCGGCAACTCTCAGCCATGGCACTGGTAAACCTAGCTAAGCTTAAATAAAATCGCGCGGTGGTGGGAATAAAGGAATGGATTGAATTTGTTCCCATGGCAAGGAACAAAAACCCCTCAGGGACGATCGTCCGCTTTGAGGACCCTGGACACGGCGCTAGGATCAAGTGACCATAGGTTCAATGGATACATTGGATAATATCAATCATCAGAAAGGTGTTGCCTATTGTCAATCTGATCCTTGGTCCCGCCGGATATGCGCCATGACATTGGGCTGTGCGGCGGAATCGGCGCTATGCTCCGTCGGGCGATAACAAATGGGTCAGCATGCGGCCTGTCAATCTTACCAACAGATATCCTGCAGCATACAAGGCAGGACGAGATTCTATTCGACACCTTCTAAGACATGGCGCAAAAAATGGCTTCCTATGTGTTTACACCGCAGTTTCCTCACTTCAAACGGAAGGATTACCCCGCCTCCTCTAGACTTATCGCCTCTTGCATAGCTCAGCCAAGCCTTCTACCCCCCCAATATGCCAGCATGACGAATATTGATCGTCCACACCCAGGCCCTTTGTAGCCTGCTGTGCATGCGCAGTGCACTAGTCATTAAGTCCGGATGTCCAAATGAAGAAGGCATCGGGGAGCCGCAGCCTGGAATGCAAAGGCGTCCCCAACAGGGAAAGGTGGCGTGTCCTCTTCAGCCCGGCAAAAGGTAAGTCATCCGGCATAGGAGTGGAAATATAATAGACCTATGACACTGAGAGTTGAAGGACGATCAGCAGTCTAGGCAGGGCAGGCAATTTGAGACACTCGGCTAGTATGAAATGGATGACATTGACTTAGGGTCTAGGCGAAATGGCCTTGAGACATGAACGTGCAGAATCAAACGGCCAACGGCGTTTTGCGACAGTACCGTCATTTTTTTTTTCCCGATTCGAAACGTCATTATTAGGCCGTTGCTAACCCTCGCTTATTTGACTCTGCTCGAGGGCAAGTCGGTGTTGACATTAAACAATGGAGAGTGGTGTTGTTTCATGGCATGTGAGTAGTTGCGTATAAGTACCGTGCGAAGGTTTATGGGGTGTATTCGAACAGTTCGCATGCGAGCTGTTGTCTTCATGCTATTCGCCGAAGGCAGCGAAAGTTTCGTGCTGGAATGATCCAGAATAATGAATCCTCGGCGGACAAAGCCACCATTCGCGCCCCACCTCCCCACCATCCATTACATTGGGTACAAACACGTTGGTACCGACGAGTGAAGGAGGAAGGCCGAGTGATTTGCGTTGCCGGCGGTAATATGGATAATTGTGGCGACGGGGATTTCCATTAGCACAGGATTGACCACTATAACTGCGTAATTTAGCTCCCAACGGATTGGCAATGGGTCGGTTTCTCATTCCACACCCTCTGATTGGCTGGTTCCTGGCTCGGGTCTTCACTATAGCCTGGATTCAGAAATGGATGGCTTTGGGGGCGGTACCGGCGGTGAAGTCTCCTGACATGGTCTCGTGGGAGAGCACAGGGCCCAGGCAACGTATACAGTGAGTGTGACAACTGTGCAGATTGCTTCAAGAATATCAATCCAGGGGTGTTGCTGGGCTGTGGCGTTGCCAAGATTCTGCATAGGACTCGAATAGTAGTCAAGACATAGTCGAAAAAATTTCAGCATCCTAAGCCTATCGAAGATTGCCATGATGAGAGATATCGATCAGTAAGATGGAAAATTGCAACGTTGTGGCGGCGGCATGGCGTTCCTCGTGACGATCCGGCCCGACCGGGGCGGGGGGCAAGGGCAATGTCCCCTGCTCCGCAGGAACAGGAATGTCTGAGGCCAGAAGGGGGACAACGTGCTGCATCGGGGGCGCTTGTGCGTCCATCTTATGCCTGTTCTGTACGGGTCCGCTCAAGGGAATACAGGGGAATGAGACATTAATTGCTCACTCAGCTTTGGCAAACTTGGGGGCCGCAGGATGTGCTGTGGCGACTACGCTGTGGCGACTATTTTGTGTTTTCGGACGTGGGTTAGTTCGATTCGTGATGTTCCGGGACTAGCACCGGACGTCTAAGGAAATCCTAGGCTAAACGACCATGGTGAAACGTATAATGTTTATTCGGACCTGTCCATGCATACTTTTTCCGACTTGCGAATACTTTTTTATATAGTGTTGCTGTTAGTCACTAGTCTTAGAAATCAGCATCGATTTCGCACACATGATACATTATTTACATTTATTTCAAATATATTCAGCCTTAAAAGAAGGTAAGCGCAAAAGTACCTGTTCCTCAAACTTGTGTGGATCGCCATGCCGAATAGTAGCAAGGCTTTGGCGGGAAGGATGGCAGATGCCTTTGTTGCGCACGTCCAGTCTCAGACGCATATGCACATGCATATGGGGTACTGCCTATATCGACAAATCTGGTTGCTGCATACGCTTGTGACAGCATGTTCGTGCGGCGGGTGGATCGCCAGCCCAACTTATGACGTCTTTGACAATAAACATGGTTAGCCCTCAAGTTACGTGTGACAAAGACTAGGCATTTCCGGACAAGACAATAGATCAGCCATAGTCACCGCTATGGCAAAAGATCCAGTAGCGGTTGACTAGTATGCCTTAATCTGCCTGTGCCTGCTACAATGCGACCCACCATGTCAACGGGTATTATACTCCGAACTATCCTTCCGTCCAAGGATGGAGCCTAAATATACTCCACAGTTTGTAGACGGCGCGTAAATGGCGAATGCCGCAAGGGCCCAAGTCCCTCAAAAGGGAAATCTTATATCCATACTGTGGTCAGGCTTCCCCAGCATCTACAGCATCCACCCCACCCCCACACTAGGAGTCACAGCATAATCCTATCGGAGAGTTTAATGGCTCCGCCTTGGACGCCTTAACCACGCTTAGTTGTAGATCAAGGGCCAGATGGAGACGGCGGCATGGCGGGTCTTATCTGACGGACCCATCCACAGTCAACCTCGCGTACACCGTGGGCGGACTGAGCGGCTCCGACTGAGAGAAGAGTCAAGTTTGACCCAAGTATGAGCTCGTATTGTGTGATACTGACGGACCAACGATGGTGTATGACTGAACACATGGGCATGTGCGGTAGTTTGTAGGGAAAGGGAATTGTCGGATCCGGCCTATGCTGTTACGCCTGGGAAATAGCTAGCACGAATGAAAAAGATTCGGCCCGGTCCTATTTCGAGCTTGTCTCATTCCTCGCATAGACATCGTATATATATGTGTGATGCACTCTCGCTGTGTATGTTTAGAGTAGTGTCACGTTACTTTTGTACTGGAATTCCTGCCGAAACACTGTCAGGTATAGTTTTGAGCTGAATACACACTGTCTGCCAAGATTGGGAAAGCTGACCAATGTATTTGTAGAACTATAGACGCTTCACGAGCTTCCAGTAACCGGGCTATTGGAACAGCTTGGCACACGCATTCAACATGACGATCCACGGCGACGATAAACCCAGTTGGGGCATCCTGTCCCGAATTGCCAAGAGGCTTCAACCTGGTGGCTCCAAGCCTCATGATAGCCTTGAACCGAATGCCACGAGACGAAACGACGATAATTCTCCTTCGACTGATGAACATGAATGGACGTACTTTCCGAATTCTCCGTCGACGAAACAACAGTCAATAATGGGACATGTTGTCGAGCATAGCTTCAAAGCGGTTCGACGAATGAATTCGTTCGTCTCGGAATCAAGTGTCGTTTCGGCTGCATGGGCCCTGGTTTCGGGCCAAGCGACCCACTCTGAGCATGTCGCATTTGATGTGCTGTGTGCCATGAACGACTCTGCTATTCCGACCTTGCACTTGAAGGTCGGTTTAGACAAGGAAGAATCGATTTCGGAGTATGTTGCAGCGATCTCGTCCCAGTCGACTGCAACAAATGGGGTCAAGGAAGCTGCACCTGCTGCGGCCTCCACGACTCGCCAGGTCGCCTCGGCCAACACAATTATTGCATTCCACTCAGAAGATATGAATGCTGGAGCAGGTTCCCAGGACTCATACTCCTCATCATACCCGCTTGTTCTTGATGTCGAGTTTAATGGGGATGAGACGAAAGTCATTGCCAATTGCCGGTCTGGAACCATCCAGCCAGATTCGATGAAGAGATTGCTGCAACGTCTTGAAGGGCTTGTAACTCAAATCAAGGATGCCGACCCCGAAATGAAGGTTGCAGATATGCAAATGCTCACTGACGCTGAGCTGTCCGAGGTGTGGACGCAAAATACTACCTCTCCACCACCAGTGGACCGTTGCGCCCATGAGATGATAGAGGAGTGGGCAGAGTCCCACCCCAATGCTACGGCCGTTTGTGCCTGGGATGGCACTCTGACCTACAGCGAACTGATCGATCGAGCTACCATGCTGGCGGGTCGACTTACCCAATTGGGCATCGCCTCGAATATGGTCGTTCCACTCTGCTTCGAAAAATCCATGTGGACGATTGTGGCTGTGCTCGGAGTGCTGAAGTCTGGTGGAGCATTTGTTCTTCTTGACCCTAGCCTCCCAAAGCAGCGCCTGCAGAGTATTTCTGAGCAGCTGGACTCGAAATTTATACTGTCATCCACTTCAAACGCGACGCTGAGCTCGCAGCTCGCAGAGCATGTCATTACGATTAATGAAGATTTTTTCAATCACAAGTCTGTTCTGCCACGTAGATACACGGCTCACGTCAGTCCTTCATCTCTCATGTATGTTGTTTTTACATCGGGCAGCACCGGTACACCAAAGGGTGCTGCCATCACTCATAGGAACCTTGCTTCCTCTCTTCACTACCAAGCTGAGGAAATCGGAATCGGACCCACGACCAGAGTGTTCGATTTTGTTTCTTACAGTTTTGATATGTCTATATACAACATATTTGCTACTCTTGTTGGCGGTGGTTGCTTGTGCGTCCCCAACGAGAACGATCGTCGTGACAAATTGTCCGAAACCGTTACATCGTTCCAGTCGGATTTTGTCATCTTCACACCGTCCATTGCCCGATCACTATCCCCTGAAGACTTTCCCACTTTAAAGACAATTCTTTTCATTGGCGAGGCTTTGAGCGTCGATGATTTTATTTCTTGGTGGGGCAAGGTCAGGATTCTCAATACATATGGTCCTGCTGAGTGCACGCCAATTAGCACCATCAATCGCACTCCCTCGAATCCGGAGGAGACGACGCATATCGGGCAAGGATCCGGCATGCTGACTTGGATTGTTGATCCGGAAGATCACAACATCTTAGTCCCTCCAGGAATCGTAGGTGAGCTCCTGCTGGAGGGGCCAGGCGTTGGCGCAGGCTACCTGAACAATTGGGCCAAAACGAGGGCATCCTTTGTAGATGACCCACGCTGGTTGGTCAAGGGTGCGCCTGGCAGCCGCGGGAGATGCGGAAGGCTCTACAAAACTGGCGATCTAGTGCGCCAAAATGAAGATGGCAGCCTCTCCTTTGCCGGGCGCAAAGACACCCAGGTCAAAATCCGCGGGCAACGTGTCGAGCTTGAAGAGGTGGAAAGCCACGTCAGAAAGTACATGCCAGATGCTGCACAAGCCGTTGCCGAGGTTATTGTACCACGAGGGAAGAATGCCACTGCTACCTTGGCAATCTTCATCCAGAATGACGGTCAAATTACGAGCAACGATGACTTGTACCTTGGTGATGCTAGGTTTAGGTCATTTCCCACTAGCGTTGCCGACCGGTTGTCTGAGCTTCTACCAAGTTACATGATACCAACTGTCATTGTGTTTATGAAAGAGATCCCAATGACAACAACTGGCAAGCTCAACCGAAAACGACTCCGCGAGATCGGCGGTTCCGCATCGGTTCAGCAACTGTCCATGATAGACGCAGCTCAAGGACCCAAGAGACAGCCAACCTCGGATGTTGAACGCGAAATGAGAGAAGTTTGGGCACATGTTCTCCAAATTGACTCTCATAACATCGGCTTGGATGATAGTTTCCTACGTCTCGGTGGCGATTCTATCGCGGCGATGAGGCTAGTCCGCGAGGCTCGCAAGAGGGGCATTGAATTAACCGTTGTTGATGTTTTGAAGAATCCCAAGCTTGTCGACGTAGCGAAATTCGGAACTCGCATAAATGGTAATCATAAGAGTGAGATTAGTCCATTCTCGCTCCTTGGAAGCGACTTTGACATCAAACAACTCAGTAATCAACATGGTGTGGACTTTGCTACCATTGAAGACGCATATCCTTGCACACCCCTTCAGGAAGGACTCTTGTCACTTAGTACCAAGAATCCAGGGGAATACATGATTCAAAAGGTTCTGGAACTGTCGCCCGAAATCTCCATTGAGAGGTTCCGCAGTGCCTGGGATCAAGTTGTTCAGAAATTGCCAATTTTGCGGACGCGAATTTTGCCGCACGCGGAGCTGGGCCTCTTGCAAGTTGTTCTCAAGGACAGTCCTGACTGGAATGAAGCTACAAGTCTGCAAGGTTATCTCAGCGATGATCAGGATAAGATTATGGGCATGGGTACGGCATTAACACGCTTTGCTCTGATCCAAGACCACTCTAGCAAGTCCAAATGGTTTGTGTGGTCTGTACATCACGCGTTGACAGATGGCTGGTCGATGAATCTCACCATCGAGGCTCTTAGCCATGCCTACAGTGGCGAGGAAGTCACTGCGGGACCTGACTTCAGACCCTTCATCCAATACATTAGAAACCAAGACGAAGCAGTGTCAGACAACTACTGGCGTAATTCATTGCTGGGTTTTGATGGCGCTCCTTTCCCGCCACGCAGGCCAGGTGTGCAACAAACGCAACCTGATCAACTAGTACAGCACGAATTTTCTCTTCCTTCTCATCAATCGCTAGACATCACAACATCCACACTTATTCGGGCTGCATGGGCTCTTGTTGTTGGACGGATAACAAATTCAGAAGACGTAACTTTTGGTGTTACTGTATCTGGACGATCCGCACCCGTCCCAGGTCTTGATGAGCTTGCAGCACCAACAATCGCAACCGTTCCCGTGCGCGCGACTCTTTCGCGGCAAATTACGACCTGGCAATATCTGCACACTCTACAAGAACAGACTGTGGAGATGATTCCGTTCGAGCAGGTGGGCTTGCATAGAATCGCGAAAATATCATCCGACTCCCGTCAAGCATGCGATTTCCAAAATTTGCTTGTTATTCAGCCACAAGAAAATATTCAGTCTCAGAGCCAGCTCGGGGTGTGGCAGCGCCAAGAAGGTGAGCAAATCAAAACCTACCCTCTTGTGCTTGAGGTTCAATTGAGTGATGATCGCGTACAAGCGACCGCCACCTTTGACTCTCGCTCTATTGAACCATGGATGATGAGGAAGCTATTGGAAAGGTTTGGGTGGATGATGCATCAGCTTGATCGCTCAGGGCCCAAGCAAAAATTATCCGACATTACAGCCACAACACCACAGGATCTAGACCAGATCTGGAAGTGGAACAGAACCCTCCCGACACCCGTGAATCGTTGTTTCCACGAAATGGTTCAAGCTCAAGCACAAAAACAGCCAAATTCACAAGCTGTATGCGCTTGGGATGGCAGATTTACCTATGGTGAACTCGACGGTCTGTCTACAATGCTGGCAATGCATCTTGTGGCCCTCAATCTCAAGAGTGACACAATCATACCACTTTGCTTTGAGAAGTCAAAGTGGACATCTATTGGCATCTTTGGTGTTCTTAAGGCTGGATACGCCTTTGTTCTTCTGGACCCTTCCCTTCCGCTGAGGCGCTTAGAGTCCATTGTCAGTCAGGTCAAAGCTGAACTAGTTTTGTGTTCAGATTCAACTCAGCAATTAGGCATGGAACTATGCCCACAAGCCATGGTTATCAGTTCCACATTTTTTGAGGAATCTGGCATGAAAGCCGTAACCTCCCTTCCTAGGCCTTCCATGCAGTCTCTTGCATATGTTGCATTTACATCTGGCAGCACCGGTGTTCCGAAGGGTGCAATGCTTACTCATAAGAACGTTGCATCAGCTGTGTATCATCAGGCCATGGGATTTGGCTACTCTTCCATATCTCGAGTCTTTGACTTTGCATCATACAGTTTTGATGCATCAATCCTTAATGCTCTGACCTGTTTTGCAGCGGGAGGCTGCCTGTGTGTTCCAAGCGACGAGGATAGGAAGAGCAATATGGTACAAAGCATACAAAGTCTCGAAGCTAACAGCGTACTGCTCACCCCTTCTGTGGCCCAGCTTGTATCCCCAGAGCAAGTGCCTGGATTGGATATGATTATCTTCGGCGGCGAAGGCCTAGGCGTCAAGGATGTTCTGCCTTGGTGGGGCAAGGCGAGATTAATCCACGCCTACGGGCCAAGCGAATGCACTCCGGTCAGCACGCTGAACCTAAATGCATCTACTCCTGAAGACTTGATCAAGATAGGAAGAGGGGCCGGCACTGTAACGTGGATCGTAGATCCCGAGGACCACGATATACTGCTCCCGCCTGGGCATACCGGCGAGCTGGTTGTTGAAGGGCCTCTGGTCGGCAGGGGTTATATAAACGAGCCAGAGAAGACTGCCGCAGTATTTATCAAAGCCCCGAAGTGGCTGCGAGAGCGCAGACAGGGAGGTCTTCAGCAAAAGCTTTATAAAACGGGCGACCTGGTCCAATATGATGAAAATGGAAGCTTGCGGTTCATGGGCCGCAAGGATGCCCAGGTCAAGATCCATGGACAACGTGTTGAGCTTGCTGAGATTGAATATCAGATTCAGGCTCACATGCCGGAAGCGTCACAAGCTATTGTGGAAGTCATCATCCCTCAGGGTGATGATGCTCGACCGCTATTAGCGGCTTTCATCCCTCTCCATGGAGGTTCCTCTCAGAATGGCACAGTGCGGGATACTTTGAAGGTTTCTCCCATTTCTCCACAGGTTGAGGACCGTTTGGCGGATTATCTGCCACTTTATATGATTCCAAGAGTCGTCTTTGTGATGGATGAAATTCCATTGACAGCAACTGGGAAGCTAAACCGCAAACACCTTCGTGAGGTAGGAAGCTCATTCTCGATGCAACAACTTGCCGACATCCAAACGCCTAGCGTGAAACGACCATCGACAACAGCGGTCGAGGTGCAAATGCAACACATTTGGGCCAGGGTGTTGAAGATTGACCCATCAAAGATTGGCCTGGATGACAGCTTCTTTCAGCTAGGAGGTGATTCAATTGCTGCGATGAAGGTTGTGGGTGAAGCTCGCAATATTGGTCTCGGGTTGTCAGTTGCCGACATATTTCGTAATCCAAGGTTATATTTTGTGGCTGCAAACACGACTCTCGATCATCACGAGTTGAAGCCGCTAGCTCCGTATAGTCTTTTGGGAGACCAAGTGGAACCATCTTCGGTTATACACGACATCTCCAGGCTATATCGCTTAGATGTTACTACGATACAGGACGTCTACCCATGTACACCATTGCAAGAAGGCCTCGTGTCACTGTCACTCAAAAGACCGGGAGACTATGTCATGCAGGCCATCATCGAACTTTCACCAGGTGTCGACATTGCTCGTCTTCGCAAGACATGGGACGGTGTGGTATCTACCATGCCTGTCCTCCAAACCAGATTTGTCCAGGTGCCCAAGATCGGTCTGCTCCAGATCAGCCTGGACGAGAAAGCCAAGTGGACTGAGTCAAGCGACTTAGACTGGCACCTTCGAGCTGATAGAGCGGAATTAATGGAATTGGGTACACCGCTTACGCGATTCGCGCTGATTCGCAACCACAACACAGACCACTATTCTCATCTTGTGTGGACAATCCACCACGCCCTCTATGACGGCTGGTCCTTGCCGCTAATGATTGACGCGGCAAACCGAATTTACCGAGATGAACAGATTCCATGCGCACCCCAGTTCCAAACATTCATTAGCCATGTACAAAACCAAGATGACGATGCCCTGTCAAGTTTTTGGCAGAGGGAACTCAAGGACTGTGAAGCTGTGCCATTCCCAAGCCTTCCGCCCTCAGTTGAACAACCAATTGCAGACGCAGTTATCGAACGGAAGATGGCTGCCATCCAAGGAAGCCCTATGGATGTAACATCATCAACAATAGTTCGTTCAGCATGGGCCATGATTGCTGGACAAATGACAAACTCAGAAGATGTTGTATTTGGAGTCACTCTGTCCGGTAGAAATGCGCCCGTGGCTGGCATCGACAAAATGGCAGCGCCAACAATCGCCACCGTCCCGTTACGAGTAAAGTTGGACAGGGGCCAGACAGTATCCACATTTCTTCGGGCCATGCAATCACAATCGACCGAGATGATTCCATTCGAGCAAAGTGGCTTACAACGCATTTCCACAGTGTCTTCGGATGTTGAACTAGCCTGCACGTTTCAAACATTGCTAGTCATTCAACCAGAGAAGCGCATAGAGTTAGATTCCGAGATAGGCAACTGGAGAGACGATGACAAGCTGGAATGGTTCAGCACCTATGGTCTCATGCTTGAACTCCAGCTTACCGTTGATGGCATCATTGCCAAGGCCAGCTTTGACTCTAGGGTGATCCAGTCGTGGCTCGTTGACAGGTTACTCCACAGGCTGGATAGTGTCATTCAACAGCTCTCATGCGCTTCTTATGAGAAGCCATTGGCCGAAATTAAAATGGCTACATCTCATGAACTGGACGAAGTCTGGTCTTGGAATAGTGTATCACCGCCATCGACTGAGAGATGCATGCACGACATGGTTGAGGAGCGAGCTAAATGCCAGCCAAATTCACCTGCAATCCACAGTTGGGATGGAGACCTAACATACATCGAACTAGACAATGCTGCAGCTCGCCTAGCCAGGCATCTGAATGAGCAGGGAGTTATTCCAGACATGGTCGTTCCGTTGTGCTTTGAAAAGTCTAAATGGACGCCTGTTGCAATGCTCGCGGTACTCAAGGCTGGTGGCGCCTTTGTGCTGTTCGACTGTTCCATCCCGGAGAAAAGACTCGAGGTTATGACCCAACAGACCGGAGCCACCATGGTTTTGTCATCCACCGCAAACTTGGAGTTGGCCAGGCGTTTATCAAACGCTGTAATTGAAGTAAGCGAATCTGCCATGTCTTGTTTCAATTCCCTGGACTTCAAAAACCCAAATGTGCATCCATCCAACCGCATGTTTGCCGTTTTTACATCCGGAAGCACTGGTACACCGAAGGGAACTGTGATGTCCCATACAAACTTTGCCTCCAGTCTGAAGCATCAGTCTCAGCTCTTGGGCTTTTCCGGAAATTCCAGAGTATTTGATTTCGCATCGTATGCCTTCGATATTGCAGTGCATAATGTGTTTGCTGCGCTTGTTAATGGAGGCTGCCTTTGCATTCCATCTGATAAAGACAGGAAGGATAACATTGGTAAATGCATGTCATCCATGGGAGTCACTATTGCTAACTTGACACCCACTGTCGCACGTCTTCTGAACCCAGATACTCTTCCTAGCTTGAAGACATTGATCTTAGCTGGAGAAGCTGTATCTGGTGAAGATGCTTCACGATGGTGGGGCAAGACTCACGTTGTGAATGCATATGGCCCTGCAGAATGCAACATAAGCACAATTAATCACAATGCAATCAATCCTGAACAAGTCACCAGTATTGGTAAAGGATATGGATTGAATACATGGGTGGTTGATGTGACTAATCACGAGAAATTGCTCCCCCCAGGTTGCACTGGAGAATTACTCCTGGAAGGACCCCTGGTTGGTCTCGGTTATCTGAATGACCCAGAAAAGACTGCTTTGTCGTATATTGAAAATCCAGCATGGCTGTTACTGGGCAGACCTTCCTACCCTGGACGTTCCGGCAGGTTGTATAAAACTGGCGATCTTGTTCAGTACAGTGAAGATGGCAATTTGATTTTTCTCGGGAGGAAGGACGACCAAGTTAAAATACGAGGCCAACGCATTGAGCTGGGCGAAATTGAATACAGGGTTCAACTTGCTATGCCAGAGGTATCACAAGTTGTGGTCGAGGTTGTTGTCCCACATGGAGAGAATGCAAGCGCCACTTTAGCAGCGTTCTTGCGTATCCCCAACTTCAGCCAAGCAACGAAGGCACAGGCTGCCAGTATACACAAGATAGGAGCAGAGGCTCAGAAAGAATTGGCTAGCCATTTGCCAAGCCACATGATCCCGGCCGTCTATTTCGCCATGGCAGATTTGCCCTTAACAAGTACTGGGAAGACAAACCGAAAGGTCTTGCGCGAAATTGCTGGCTTGTTTTCGGTCCAAGAGATTGCGGAATTGAAAACAGCAGCACAAGGACCGAAACGTCAACCAGTAACAAATTCTGAGAAACTGTTTCAAAGGATCTGGGCTGACGTGCTTCATATTGAGTCATCTTCGATTGGCTTAGATGATAGCTTTTTCCAACTGGGAGGAGACTCCATTGCCGCAATGAAGGTTGTTGGTGAAGCTCGCAATATCGGCTTCGAGATTTCGGTTGTTGATATCTTCCAACGTCCTAGACTATATGATATGAGTGAGAAGATTTCAGCAACAAATCAGAGAGCTGATTTTATTCCAAGAGCCAAGCGCTTCGGGCCTGTGAGACAGTCATTTGCCCAGGAGCGCCTATGGTTCTTTGACCAGTTGCATCCCGGTTTAGATTGGTATCTCATGCCATATGCCGTTGAATTGCGAGGACCTCTGAATACAAATTCACTTGAAATCGCGGTGCTGGCATTGGAGACTCGCCATGAAACGCTGCGAACGACTTTCTCAAGCGAGGACGGCGTCAACTACCAAACTGTCCATAAGTTTGTTCCGCGGGAGTTGGAAATAGTGGATGTTCCTGGAGGTGACCGAGATATACTGAATGATTTATTATCTCAAGAACAGAAAACTCCCATTAACCTTTCAATGGATCCTGGATGGAGAGTCACTCTGTTCAGATTGGGCCAATTCGAGCATGTTCTCTCTATTGTCATGCATCACATTATTAGCGATGGCTGGTCTATGGATGTTCTATGTAAGGAAATGGCAACATTTTATTCTGCTACACTGTCGGGCAGACCACCTCTTTCGCTTGTCAGTCCACTGCCAATTCAATACGCAGACTATGCCGATTGGCAGCGACAACCAGATCGTGAGCTTGAGCATCAACGCCAATTAGAATATTGGCTGGATAGGTTAGAAACAAGTCGACCAGCCGAGCTACCTTGCTCAAAGATTCGGCCAAACTGTCTCTCAGGTCAGGCGGGCTTGCACAAGTTCAGAATAGAAGGGTCACTTTATGACAAGCTCCTCAGCCTTTGTCAGCAATTTGAAGCAACGCCATTTGTGGTTCTGCTGGCCGCGTTTAGAGCAACGCATTATCGCCTAACAGGCTCGACCGACGCAACCATCGGCACAGCAAATGCAAATCGAGATCGCGGGGAGTTAAGGGATTTGATTGGATTTTTCGTCAACATGCAGTGTATCAGATCAACTGTTGAAGAGGACTCTTTCGAAGATCTTGTCAAACAAGTCCATAAGGCTACCCTAGAGTCATTCGCTAATCAGGATGTACCATTTGAGCGGATAGTCTCAAAATTGCAGAAAGACCGGGATATATCCCGCCATCCATTGGTTCAGATTGTCTTTGCCCTTCATTCGCAAAGAAACTTGGGAAAATTCAGTTTTGAGGGTCTGGAAGCTGAGCAGCTGGCATTGTCCGAAACATCGCGGTTCGACCTAGAGTTCCACTTTTTCCAACAGGAACAATTTTTCGAAGGCATCGTTTGTTTTTCGACAGATCTCTACGACTCCGATGCCATCGACAACATGGTTTCAATCTTCTCTACCGTATTAAAGCGAGCTATCGAAAACCCGCAGACCCCGATTTCCTCATTGCCAATTTTGACACCCGAAAACCTTTCTACCTTGGGCGAAATGGGATTAGTCGAAGTGGAAACCACAAACTATTCGCCCGAATCGAATGTAGTAGATATTTTCCGACAACAAGTGGCCATCTGCCCCAAGAAAATAGCTTGCAAGGATAACACCACTGAGATGACATACGAAGAGCTTGATCAACATTCTGATGTCATTGCTGTGTGGCTTTCGACGTTATCACTTCCACCTGAAAGCTTGATTGGGGTTTTTGCAGATCGTTCTTGTGAATGCATTATTGCTTTCTTCGGTATTCTCAAGGCAAACCTTGCTTACTTGCCTTTCGATGTAAAGATGCCCTCAGCAAGAATTGAGACAATTCTCTCAGCTATTGACGATCAACCACTTATCCTGACTGGGTCCAGTGTTCAGGTTCCAACACTTCAGCGGAATGACATCCAGTTCGTTCGCATCGCAGAGAAGTTGAACGATCAAGTTTTGACTATCCAGGGCAACTTGAAATCCCCTTCAAATACTAGCCTTGCTTATGTTATGTTCACCTCTGGCTCCACGGGTAAGCCTAAAGGTGTCATGGTTGAGCACAAGGGTATAGTTCGTTTAGTAAAGGAAAGCAATATTGTCAGTCAAGTGCCGGATGTACCAACCATGGCACACATATCAAATACTGCCTTTGACGCGGCAACATGGGAAATTTATGCCCCATTGTTGAATGGAGGTACTGTTATATGTATCGATGCAATGACAGTGTTGGACCACACTGCTCTAGCGGAGACAATCAAAAACGAATCCGTCAATACCGCCTTTATCACAACGGCTTTGTTCAAGCAATACATACATGAAAGCCCTGATGTGATTTCTGGATTGGAGGCACTTTGTGCTGGCGGAGAAAGGCTCGACCCACAGGAGCTGTTTGCAGCAAGAAAGATTATGAACGGCAAGTTTATCCATGTTTATGGTCCCACGGAGAACACGACTTTCAGCACAATGTATTGCCTTCCAGATGAAGATGCCTGCGTCAATGGAGTCCCAATCGGCCGATCGCTCACCAACTCTGGAGCATATGTTATGGATATCAACCAAAAGCTGGTTCCACTAGGGGTTGTTGGGGAGCTAGTCGTGACTGGAGATGGGCTGGCAAGAGGATATACCGACCCTCTACAAAACCTGAATCGATTCATCGAAATCTCCATCAACGAAAATAAGGTTAGAGCATATCGTACAGGCGACTATGTACGATACCGACTGGATGGCCAACTGGAGTTCATGGGTCGCATTGATGGTCAAATCAAGATTCGTGGAAACCGGGTAGAGCTGGGTGAAATCGAGCACATCCTTACATCTCACCCCGCAGTCAACAATGCAATCGTGGTGACCAAAACGCAAGATGGTCAAGATGGTCTGCTGGGCGGCTTCGTTACACTTCACGATATTAACGTTCAAGACCGAGCCGAATCTTCAGATGCCGCCGATGGCGAAGATGTCAAACATGAAGAGGTTTGGGAAGATCTCTTTGATACAGATACCTACAATAGTGTCAAAAACGTCAAGCCCGAGATGATTGGACGAGACTTCATCGGATGGACTTCTATGTACGACGGTAGTGATATTGATAAAGCAGAAATGAATGAGTGGCTTGACGACACTATTAGTTCAATCACCAACGGGACGCAGTCGAGAAGAATCCTAGAAATTGGAACTGGTACGGGTATGATTTTGTTCAACCTGGCCAGCATATTGGAGAGCTACGTCGGCATTGATCCTTCCAAAACAGCTGTTGACTATGTCATGAAGACAGCTAGTGTCATCTCGGAGCTCAAAGGCAAGGTCCGAATGTACAAGGGGACTGCCGCAGACATCTCTCGTCTTGAAGGGCTCTCACCCGACCTTGTTATCGTCAACTCAGTTGCTCAGTATTTCCCCAGCCAAGAATATGTCGGGAAGATTTTTGAGGACTTAATTAAGCTGGGAACTGTGAAGACGGTATTTTTTGGTGATATGAGATCATATGCACTCTATGATCAATTCAAAGTAACCAAATCCCTTCATATGCTCGGCGACCAAGCAACCAAAAATGAAATTCGCCAGAAAATGACGGAAATCGATGAATCAGAGCTGGAGTTTCTCGTGGATCCAGCATTCTTCACTGGGCTTCCGGATAGGCTTAAGGGCTGTGTTGAGCACGTCGAGATTATCCCCAAGACAATGAAGGCGACAAACGAACTAAGTTGTTACCGTTATGCAGCTGTTGTTCATTTGAAGACTACGCCTGATGCCACCATCCATATTCGCACTGTGGAAGAAGATCAATGGATCAACTTTGAGTCGGCCGGCCTTGCTCGCCATTCCCTTCTCGAGGCACTGCAGTCCTGTTCTTCGCCCATTCTTGCTGTCAGCAATATTCCTTACAGCAAAACTATCCTGGAGAAAAACATCGTTGATTCCATAAACGATCGAGCAAATGCCTCCGCTGATGATGACAACAACTGGCTTCTTCCAGTTCGCCAAAAAGCGAAAGACTGCCCTTCACTTAGCGCCATTGACTTGGTAGAAATCTCCCAGAAAATAGGACATCGGGTCGAAATTAGTTGGGCCCGGCAGTACTCTCAGAAAGGAGGCCTGGATGCAGTTTTTCACCGCTATGAACCACATGGTACAAGTAATAGAGTCTTGTTCCGGTTCCCGACTGACCATGACACCCGATCACTACACACTTTCAGCAGCCAGCCACTGCGACAGCAAATGAAGCTGAAGATCCAGAAAGAACTCCTGGACACCCTCAAGGAAAAGCTTCCGTCATACATGGTTCCTCAAATGATCACCATACTCAAGGATATCCCCGTGAATGACAATGGAAAGGTCAACCGTCGGTCTCTGGAGGCAATGGTGCAAACCGGGGCCCCACGAAGAACAGGCAGATTAGCAGCAGTTCGCCAACCTGAGTCTGAGATTGAGCAGAAGATGCAAAGTATCTGGGGTCATGTGCTTAATATCGACTCTAAATCCATTGGCTTGGACGACAACTTCTTCAGACTTGGTGGTCACTCAATTACTGCAATGAAAACTGTCAGTGAGGCTCGAAAAGCTGGTATTCAGCTTGCAGTAGCAGACATTTTCCGTAATCCCTCTCTTCAGGGCACAGCCTCACAAGCGATTCCTTTAGCTAGTGATGGGTATCAAGTCATCGCGCCATTTTCCCTTCTTGGGGTTGGTATTGACGTTGCTTCTGTCCTCAAACAGATAGCAACTGAAAATCAACTGGAGCTATCGAGTATCGAAGATGCCTACCCATGCAGCCCACTTCAAGAGGGGCTATTATCACTGACGTCAAAGAATGCGGGAGACTACATGATGCAAGGCATCATGGAGCTTTCCCCAAGTATATCAGTCAGCGCTTTCTGTAAGGCATGGGAGGACTTGGTCAGGTCTTGTCCAATCCTTCGAACTAGAATCGTGGAGCATGACCATTTCAAGCTATTACAAGTAGTGACGGACGACAAAATAAAATGGGCTCACTCGGGCGGTCTCGGTGAGTACATCAAGTCTGATAGAGAACAACACATGGGTATCGACCAGCCGCTTGCGAGATATGCCCTTGTAAATGACGGCAATGATAAAGAAAGATGGTTTGTTTGGACTATTCATCATGCTCTTTACGACGGTTGGTCACTGGGACGAATCATGGACGCCGTCACACGCCTGTATGAAGGCAACCCAGTCGAGTCAGCACCTCAATTTCAATCATTCATCAAGTACGTCATTGAGAGGAGCGGTGACCAAGCGACAAAGTACTGGCGGGAGACATTTACCAACTGCCAGTATGTTCCATTCCCCCCGCTTCAAAAAGCCGTTGAAGGGCCTTCTGTGTATACAACTACTACACACCAATTCACATTGCCCATACAGCCGGTTCAAGGCATCACACCGCCAATCCTTATTCGAGCCGCATGGGCTCTGGTTGCGGGTAGCATGACCAATTCTGAGGATGTCGTCTTTGGAGCTACACTCACTGGAAGAAATGCGCCCGTTATGGGTATCGAGAATATCATCGGGCCTGCCATTGCGACGGTACCCGTACGCGTGAACGTGTCTGGGGACCTTAAGGTCTTGGAATTTTTGAAGGCAGTACAAGATCAAGCCACTGAAATGATACCTTATGAACAGACAGGCTTGCATTACATAGCCAAGATGTCCGATGAATGCCAGCAAGCGTGCCAATTCCAGACCTTGCTCGCTATTCAGCCCAAGGAAATCTTATCCAGCAATGAGACTCTTGGGAACTGGCAGGATGACGATCAGTTACAATGGTTCAATACCTACCCTCTAAATCTCATGTTCGAACTTGGCGATGGAAATGTATCTGCCAATGCGAACTTTGACTCACGGGCAATTGAATTGTCGTTGGTGGACGGCCTACTAAAGCGGCTTGAACTCGTTCTACAGCAGCTATCTTCGGCAGATCCAGACACAACATTGGACCAGATTTCATTGTTAACAAGAGAGGACCTGAACCAAATATGGGGATGGAATCATACTGTGCCCGCACCAGCTTCTCAATGTATCCATGAGATGGTGGAACTCCATGCGCAGAACCAACCCAGTGCCATGGCCGTTTGTGCCTGGGATGGGGAGATGACATACAAAGAGCTGGATGAAACATCCACAACACTGGCAAAACATCTAGTCACTATTGGAGTTGGACCGGGAGTGGTAGTGCCGCTGTTGTTCGAAAAGTCATTATGGACAACCGTTGCTCTCCTAGGAGTAGTCAAATCCGGCGGGGCATTTGTACTCCTCGATCCCGAACTGCCCGCGCAACGTCTTCAGGACATTGTCCAACAAGTTGAGAGTACGTTTATGATATCTTCTCCAGCCAATACGCCACAGGCATCACATCTAGCCGAGAACGTTTGTATCATCAATTCGGAATTCTTCTTTAAGCGTCCCGACGAAGAAGCCACCGTTGCACTTCCAAAGTCAAGTCTAGACTCTCTCATCTACATTATTTTCACTTCGGGGTCAACTGGAAAACCCAAAGGTGCAATGGTAACCCACCAAAATTCGGCTTCTGCTGTGTTTCACCAATTTGAGGCTCTGGGATTCACATCCGAGTCTAGGGTTTATGACTTTTCTACCTACAGCTTTGATGCATGCATTCTCAGCGCCTTCAATGCTTTTGCTGCCGGATGTTGTCTATGTGTTCCAAGCGACTCTGCTAGGAAAGATGAATTGGAAGTAAGCATGAATGCTTTCAAGGCTACGAATGCATTCTTTACTCCCTCTGTAGCACAATTGCTATCTCCGGAAGATCTACCTTACCTTAATACTATCATCCTGGGTGGAGAGGCCATCCGAGTCAAGGACATTGAATCTTGGTGGGGCCGTAAGGTGGTGACAGTGTATGGGCCGACCGAATGTACACCAGTGAGCATATTGAACGCGAACTTACCGCGCCCCGAAGATTATACTCGTTTAGGCAAAGCTTACGGAGTGTCCACTTGGGTTGTTGATGCGGAAAACCATGATATACTGCTACCACCTGGTTGTATTGGCGAGCTGGTGCTTGAAGGATCTCTCATCGGTGATGGATACGTGTCGCAGCCAGAGAAGACAAAAGCTTCCTTTATTGAGGACGCAACCTGGTTGTTAGCAGGTGCTGCTGGTCATCCAGGACGCCATGGAAAGCTTTACAAGACTGGAGACCTGGTACGTCAGAATGCGGATGGGAACCTTTCCTTTGTGGGGCGAAAGGATTCGCAAGTAAAGCTTCGAGGGCAGCGTGTTGAACTAAGTGAAGTTGAGCATTGGGTCCAAGAGTTTGTGACCCAGGCCAAAGAGGTTGTGGCAGAAGTTATTGTTCCAAGTGGAGAAGATTCAAGTCCCACATTGGTGGCCTTCCTTCAGATGGACACAAACAGTTCTGGTGTCAATGGAGAAGAATATGAACAGCATTCAATGGCCAGGATTGTTCCGATTCCTCCAGATGTCGAACCTAGGCTTGCTGAGCGACTACCAGGATACATGGTACCGACAGCGTTCTTCGCTATGCAAGAACTACCATTTGGCAACACAGGAAAAATGGACAGGAAGAGATTGCGTGAGATTGGCGCCATGTTTTCCACTCAGCATCTTGCCGAGATGCGTGCGATCAACAAAGGACCCAAGAGAAAACCTCGTTTGGAGGCCGAATTGCACATGCACAATATCTGGGCCCAAGTGCTGAAGCTTGATCCATCCACCATTGGATTGGATGACGATTTCTTTAGGTTGGGGGGTGATTCAATCGCTGCAATGCGCGTTGTTACTCTCTCCCGCAAGGCCGGGCTGGAATTGACAGTTGTTGATGTCTTCGATCATCCTACACTATATCAAGCTGCCAACCACGCCCGCAAGACAACCTCGGGTAGTTTTGAGGATATGCGTCCGTTTTCCCTGCTAGATGGGGAAGTCGACGTGAATTCATTTGTCGAAAGCGTTACGGCCCAGTACCAATTAGATTCTCCCATTCAAGATGCGTACCCATGCACGCCTTTACAAGAGGGGCTAATGTCCCTCACTTCAAAGCGCTCAGGAGACTACACGATCCAAAAGGTTCTCAAGCTGTCTCCGGGAGTTTCAATTGAAAGGTTCCGTGATGCTTGGGAGGCTGTAGTTCGCGAGATGCCTATCCTTCGAACAATTATGGTTCTCCACGAAACTCTTGGGCTACTTCAAGTTGTATTGGATAACGGTATCAAGTGGAATGATGCCGCGGATCTGGATTCATATCTGGAAGCCGACAGATCTAACCCAATGGCAATTGGCCATCCACTCACGCGATATGCTCTTATAGCCGATACTTCTGGGAATCCTAACTCATTTGCGTTGACTATCCATCACGCTCTTTATGATGGCTGGTCATTGCCATTGATATTCAGTGCTGTTGAGCAAGTGTATCAAGGGAATGGTGCAATTCCAGCTCCTCAATACCAGCAATTCATCAAGTACGTCACAGACCAGGATCATGATAAGGCTGTTGATTATTGGGCAGGTTTCCTGTCGAACTGCCATTCAATCCCATTTCCAGTACTTCCGCCCACCATAACGCAACCTGTCACCGATACATTCTTAGATCATCGCTTTCCGCTGCCACAAAATCGATTTTCAAATGTCACTACCTCAGCAATGGTTAGAGCTGCATGGGCTTTGGTTACTAGCCAAATTACCAATTCTGAGGCCGCGGTCTTCGGTATCACTGTGTCAGGACGCAATGCCCCTATTCCCGGCATTGAAGAGATGACTGGTCCTACAATTGCCACGGTACCAGTTTGCATCAATGTCTCCAAGAATGATACCGTGGATGAGTTCCTCCAAATGGTTCAACGGCAGGTAGTGGAAATGATGCCCTTTGAGCAAACTGGGCTCCACCGAATTAAGAAGATGTCTGCCAGTGCCAAGCGGGCCTGTGGCTTCCAAACCTTGCTCATTATTCAGCCCCAAGCCAATTCGGAATATGAATATGAAAGTCGCAGCGCTATTGGAGAGTGGGACTACGGTGACCAAGAGCGATTAATCAGCGGTTATGCCCTGAAGCTAGAGGTCCTGATGGGTCTGCAACATATTATGATCAGGGCAAACTCTGACTCAAGGGTCATTACATCATCTACCGTCAAGCGCTTGCTTCAACGATTCGAACATTTTTTCCAGCAGCTCCATTCAATGAATAAAGAACAGCGTCTAGGCGAAATCAATTCGGTAACCTCGGATGATTTGTATAGAATTTGGCAATACAACCACACTGTTCCGGAGCGGGTTGATGGGCTTGTTCATGATATGATCTCACAACGAGCCCGAGAGAAGCCAGACAGCCTTGCAGTTTGCAGTTGGGATGGCGAACTCACATACGCCAATTTAGACCGCCTTTCAACTCGACTAGCCCATCGGCTTATCAATCTTGGTGTCGGACCAGAGATATTTGTACCATTGTGTTTTGAAAAGTCCATGTGGACAGCGGTTGCAATGGTATCCGTGCTAAAAGCAGGTGGAGCCTTTGTTCTTCTGGATAGCTCTCTACCAAAACAGCGGTTACAAACTGTGGTCCAACAAGTCAAAGGGACAATAATTCTCTCTTCTATCTCCAATATGGACCTCAGTACACAATTGGCGGATACTGTTGTCGAGGTTGGCAAGAATTCGTTAGAGATCCTGGCCCCCATTAAGGGTTCGATGCCTTTATCTTCTTCCTCCTCCTCTTCGTCAGCTTTATATGCTGTTTTCACCTCCGGAAGTACGGGAATACCCAAGGGGGCTGTTATGACGCATGTCAACTTCTGTTCAGCAATCGAAAATCAGCCCCAAATTCATTCTGATTATTGTGGCTCCAGGGTTTTTGATTTTGTGTCTTATGCATTCGATGTTGCTGTTCACAACGTGGTTCATACACTTACAGCTGGAGGTTGCTTGTGTGTTCCTTCAGAGGAAGATCGCATTGGTAACATTACCAATACAATGAGGCAAATGGGAGTCAACCTTGCCCATATCACTCCAACAGTCGCTCGCCTTATAGATCCAAACATGGTTCCTGACCTCAAGGTCTTGAATCTGACTGGAGAGGCGGTAACGATCGAAGATACGACTAGATGGTGGGGCAAGGTGTTACTTATCAATGCCTACGGCCCGGCCGAAGCTACGGTTGAGACTGTAGTCAATTACGACTTAAAGAGTCCTGAAGAAGCCAATGTTATCGGAAAGGGGGCAGGAGCAGTTACTTGGATTGTCGACCCAGAAAACCACCATAAACTCATGCCATTTGGTTGCATCGGTGAGCTAGTATTGGAAGGCCCACTTGTCGGGCGTGGCTATATAAATGAACCCGAAAAAACGGCCAGTGTCTTTATAGATGCTCCTCAGTGGCTATTAGATGGCATGTCCTCCTACCAGGGACGCGAGGGCCGCCTGTATAAGACAGGAGACCTTGTACACTATAACGAGGATGGAAGTCTCACTTATATGGGAAGAAAAGATACCCAGGTCAAAATTCACGGACAACGTGTTGAGCTTGGGGAAGTTGAGCGCTGGGTCTCCGAGTACATGCCAGAAGCGTCCTACATTATTGCCGAGGTTATTTTACCCCAAGGGGAAAATACAAGTCCGGTATTGGTAGCATTTGCTCAGCTTGAAAACAACGATTCGGACCTAGGTCCATCTAAACCCACAATCAGGTTCCTACCAATTACAACACAGCTCGAGGATTCGCTCACTCAGCATCTGCCGAGTTACATGGTTCCAGCTGCTATTATTGCTATGCAGAGAATCCCGGTCACATCTAATGGCAAAACAAACAGGAAGGAGCTACGCGAAATCGGCGCATCATTTTCCTTACAACAACTCGCTGAAAGAAAAGCTGCGGGGCGCAAACAAAATAGACAACCAACCTCGCTGATCCAGCAAGAGGTCCAGAAAATCTGGGCGAAGGTCCTCAATATTGAGCCTGCGATGATTGGACTTGATGACAGTTTCTTCCGTCTTGGTGGTGATTCGGTTGCTGCTATGAAGATGGTGGTGGAGGCACGCACAGCTGGTCTTGCGTTGTCTGTCGGCGCTATTTTCCAACATCCAAGACTAGAAGAGCTCTCAAACTATACAACCTTTCTATCTGATGACGCCCTGCGAAATTACCAGCGCTTCTGTCTTTTGGGTGAAGGGATCAACATCGAGTCAATCCAGCAAGATTTGTCATCTCAATGCCGGGTTGGGCTACATGCAATCGAGGACGCCTATCCGTGCACCCCGCTCCAAGAAGGCCTGATTTCTCTTTCATCTAAGCAAACAGGAGAATATATCTTACAATCAGTCTTGACACTTTCTCCAGGCCTGTGTCTAGAGAAATTCCAGAATGCGTGGGAACAGGTTGCCAGCCTACTTTCAATTCTGCGGACCCGCATTGTACAGAGCGGCAGTCTTGGGCTTGTACAGGTGGTTTTGAATGAGAAGATCGAATGGAAAGAAACTGTTGGTCTGCACCAGTACCTGGAAATTGACAAACAGACCCCAATGGGTCTGGGCACCCCGCTTTCGCGATATACCCTGGTCAAAGATGAATCAGGTGCTTACCAGGCCTTCGTATGGACCATTCACCATACCCTATACGATGCATGGTCAACCCCTCTGGTCATAGACGCTGTCAATCAAGCTTACCAAGGTCTGTCCATCGAGCCTGGCCCACAGTTTCACAACTTCATCCAGTGCCTTAGCCAGAGAGATGATACGCAGATTGCAGATTATTGGCGTGGGTTTATGAGAGGTTGCGAATGTGTTCCATTCCCTGCCCCCTCACCGGTCGTTAAGCAACCTAGTCTGAACACAACTGTTGAGCATACATTTGAGGTTCCTCTAGGTCGTCCGCTAGATACCACAACTCCAACAATGGTGCGAGCTGCATGGGCCCTTGTCACTGCTAAAATGACTGGTTCCCAGGACGTGGTTTTTGGTGTCACTCTTTCCGGCAGAAATGCTTCTGTCACGGGCATTGAAAAAATGGTGGGCCCGACAATCGCAACAGTCCCTATCCGTATCAAACTAGATGGCAAACACACGATTTCACAATATCTAGAAGAAGTCCAAAAACAAGCCACTCGGATGATTCAGTTTGAACAGACTGGATTACATCAAATTGCGAAGCTATCATCTGACTGCGAGCATGCATGTGGCTTCAATACTTTGCTAGGAATATATCCTCTGGAGAGTAAGCAAACTGAGAGCACAATTGGTAAATGGCGAGAGTCCGATCAGAGTCTGCAATTCAACACATATCCTCTTGTGGTCAATGCAGTACTTCAAGAGAACAAGATCGAGGTAACAGCTGGTTTTGATTCTAGAATCATCGAACCATGGGTTGTTCGTGGACTCTTGAAGAGACTTGACCTGGTGATTCAACAACTGGGAGATTCGGATACCGAAATAACGGTAGATGATATCCAAGGTATGACATCTGAGGATCTAGATCAAATCTGGGCATGGAATAGGGTTGTGCCATCACGAATTGAGCGGCTTGTCCACAGCATAATCAAAGAGGTTACCGAGGCGCAGCCCGAAAGACCAGCCGTATGCGCCTGGGATGGCGATCTCACCTACAGAGAGCTTGACACCTTGGCTACGAGATTGGCACATCGACTTGTTGAGCGTGGAGCCGTGCGCAATATGGTTATCCCTATATGCGCTGAGAAGTCGATGTGGACAATAGTCGCAATGCTCGGTGTTCTAAAGTCCGGCAGCGCTTTTATCTTCCTCGATCCTGTCTTGCCCGAGCAACGACTGGAATCAGTCATACAACAAGTCGGTGCCACTATTATCCTCTCATCCGCCCCAAGTATAGCACTGAGCTCTCGTCTATCCCAAGAGGTCTTGCAAATAGATTCCAATTTTTTCGAAAGTGCGGATATTGAAAACTCAGAACATTTCGCCCTTCCCGCCTACGATTCGGACTCGATTGCCTGCGTTGTGTTCACATCGGGAAGCACTGGCAAACCAAAGGGAATACCTATGACCCACACGAGTGCGGCGTCAGCTCTTCACCACCAAGCAAGGCAGCATCAGTACACATCTGAATCAAGGGTATTTGACTTTTCGGCTCAAAGCTTTGATGCACCAATTGAGAACGCCTTCGCAACACTAACTGCTGGTGGCTGTCTCTGTGTCCCCAATGATGAAGATCGAAAGAGTAACCTAGTTGGAAGCATAACCCAACTGCAAGCCAATTCGTTTGTCTTTACGCCATCTGTACTTCGAGTTCTATCTCCAAAAGACCTTCCCAACACCCGTAATATTATGTTTGGTGGCGAAGCAATCCGCGCTCAAGACCTTCTGCCTTGGTGGGAGAGTGGAGTGCGGCTGCTACATGTTTACGGTCCAAGCGAGTGTACACCTATGTCTACGATTAACCTGGACCCGACTACTCCAACAGAAACTCTCCGGATTGGAAAGGGCGCAGGTGTTGTCACTTGGGTTGTCGACCCTACTGATCATAATACTCTGCTACCGCCCGGCTCCGTTGGCGAATTGCTCCTGGAAGGCCCACTCCTCACACAAGGCTACCTTGGTCAGCCAGAGAAGACTGCAGCATCATTTATTGAGAATCCAACGTGGCTGCTACAGGGAACCCCGGGCCAGGAAGGAAGAACCGGCAGGCTATACAAGACCGGGGATTTGGTTTGCTACAACGAGGATGGAAGTCTCAATTACGTGTCCCGGAAGGACGCCCAGGTCAAAGTGCGCGGACAGCGTGTCGAGCTTGGAGAAGTTGAGCATTGTATTATGCAGAATATGCCACAGGCTACTCACGTTGCTGTCGAACTAATCACTCCTCAAGGCAATGAATCCAGCCCGACACTGGTGGCTTTCGTTGAAACCGAGGACTTAACAGGGCTCACCGACTCAAGCATGGTGACGATAGTGCCCACATCTCCAGAACTGGAAGACAAGCTGTCTGAGCGTTTACCACATTACATGGTCCCGGCGGTCTTTTTTGCCATCGCCAAATTGCCAATGGGCACTACGGAGAAGACGGACCGCAAGAAATTGCGAGAAATTGGCGCATCTTTCACAGTGGAGCAACTAGCGGCGGCACGCACCGCTGGGCAGGGCAAGAGGCAGCCCACAACAGAGGTTGAACATCAGATGCAGACAATATGGTCACAAGTCCTCAACATCGATTCCGCTCATATTGGGCTTGATGATAGCTTCTTTCAACTTGGAGGTGACTCGATTGCTGCGATGAAGGTTGTTGGAGAAGCCCGCAAACTTGGGCTGCAATTGGAAGTCACAGATGTCTTCAGTAATCCTAGGCTCTACCACGTCGCAAGCCGAGGTATACTTGGGACTTTCGACAATTCGGATCGTATTCAACCCAACCAATACGACGGTCCCGTTGAGCAGTCATTTGCTCAAGGTCGCATGTGGTTCATTGATCAGTTATACCCCGGCTTAACCTGGTATCGGACCCGCAGTATTTTGCATCTTCGAGGCCATATTCAGCTACATGCTTTGCAGGCCGCTCTTTCTGCATTGGAGCACCGTCACGAAGTATTACGCACGACATACTCCACCACAAATGGTGTCAATCTACAAATAGTGCACGACTTTGAGCCCAAGGAAATGAAGGTCATTGACATCCCTGACAATGTCCCAGATGGACTCCAGCAAGTTCTCGAAGCCGATAACCAAAGACCCTTCAATCTTCAGGTTGACCCAGGATGGAGGACTTCTATTTATAGGATTAATGATCAGCACCATGTTCTATCCATGGTCATGCACCATATCATATATGACGGTTGGTCATTTGATATTCTCCGCCGCGAGCTTATTGAGTTCTACTCAACGGCACTCCGAGGAAAGGACCCACTATCGGAAATCGAACCTCTTCCAATCCAGTATAGAGATTACGCCGTTTGGCAGAAGGAGCAAGACGAGGCAGGAAAACTTCAAAAACAGCTCGACTATTGGGTCAGCGAACTGAAGGATAGTCAGCCTGCAGAGTTATTCTGTGATAAGCCACGACCCGCAACCTTGTCCGGAAAAGCTGGTCTCGAACAAGTCACGATTTCCGGCACCCTACTCGACAAATTCGATCGATTTTGCGCTATTCATGACGTTACTCCGTTCATTGCCCTTCTGACAGCTTTCAGAGCCGCTCATTATCGCCTGACCGGTGTAGCTGATGCAACCATTGGTAGTCCAAATGCCAACCGAGATCGATGGGAACTGAAGAACATAGTTGGTTTCTTTGTCAATATGCAATGCCTTCGCATCAAGATTGATGAAGACTCCTCCTTTGAACAATTAGTCACCCAGGTAAAACAAACTGTCACTTCTTCATTTGCAAATCAGGATGTGCCTTTTGATCAAATTGTTTCGAAATTGCAAAGGGACAGAGACCTCTCCCGGCACCCCTTAGTCCAGATGGTATTTGCACTCCATGCCCAGAAAGACTTGGACAAGTTTGGATTCGAAGGCATCGATGTTGAGCAGGAAGGTGATAGTCTCGCGTCTCGATTCGATCTTGAGGTCCACTTCTACCGTGATGAGACCGTACTTCAGGGTTCAGTTGTCTTCTCAACGGATCTCTTTGAACCCGAGACAATCAGAACCATGTTGTCTGTTTTCTACACAATTCTTGAACAAGCACTTGAGAAGCCCAGAGAGCCTCTTGAGAGGTTACATTTGCTGACCGACGAAGCATATGCCTGGCTTGATACGGCAGGCCTAATCCAAGTCCAGAAAGCCGACTATCCTCGAAACCTCAGCATAGTCGATCTGTTCCGACAGCAAGTCATGATTCATCCTGATAAGGTGGCAGTCAAAGACACATCCGGCGAACTAACGTATACCGAGCTGGATCAAAAGTCAAATGATATTGCTTCCTGGTTGAGCATGCAATCGATCTCTACAGAGTCGCTCGTCGGCCTATTCACTCCTCGATGCTGCTTGGCAATCACTGCAATGTTAGGTATCCTCAAAGCAGACATGGCATATCTGCCATTTGATGTCAAGGTACCTGCTGGCCGTATGCATGATATCCTCTCTTCAATTCCTGGCCATAGGATTATATTTGTTGGGCCTGGCGTCGAGCTTCCAACATTGCCTACCGAAGATATCGAGTTTGTCTATATTGAGGATGTGCTGGAGCAGCAAGCGACGAATAAAGAAATCACAGAGGAGATTTCAATAGCAGCCACTCCATCGCCTTCCAGTTTAGCATACGTCATGTTTACTTCAGGTTCTACGGGCAAGCCAAAGGGTGTGATGATTGAACACCGCGGAATTGTACGACTGGCGCTCCAGAATGACAAAGCAAGCCCTCTATGTCCCGGAGGCGTTTCATCTCATATGTCTAATCTTGCTTTTGATGCTTCAACTCTGGAGATTTACCCATGCCTTTTGAATGGCGGAACCTTGGTTTGCATAGAGTCAATGACGGTGCTTGACTATTCAGCCCTAGACAGCATTTTCCGCAAAGAGGCCATCAGCAATGCCTTCTTTACACCCGCTCTGCTTAAGCAATGCCTTACTGAGTCATCTTCGACTCTTTCTGGGCTTCAGACTCTTCTAGTAGGAGGAGATAAAGTGGACCCACAAGACCTATTCACAGCTCGCAAGGTTATGGGCGGCGGTCATGTGATCAATGCCTACGGACCAACTGAAAATACGGTCGCCAGTACTTCCTACTGTCTCACAGACACAGAAACATGCCCCAATGGCGTGCCTATTGGCAAGGCCTTGAAGAACTCTGGTGCGTATGTTATGGATTCTCAACAGCAGCTAGTCCCCATTGGAGTTATGGGTGAATTGGTGGTTACTGGGGACGGTTTGGCGAGGGGTTATACCGATCCCACGAGAAATACAAATCGATTTATCTCCGTCACTATTGGGAAAGAGACGGTGCAGGCCTATCGCACTGGAGACTACGTTCGCTATCGCCCAGCAGACGGCCAATTAGAGTTTATTGGACGAATAGATGGACAGATCAAAATCCGGGGTCAGCGCGTCGAGATTGGAGAGATTGAGCACGTCCTTCGGAGTCACAACAATGTAACCGACGCTGTGACAATTTTACAGAAGGGAGATGAGGCTGCTAGGCTTGCTGCTTTTGTTACCCTTCAAGAAATTCAAGGCCAGATCGACGCTAAAAATGAGCAACTGGAAAAGAGTGGAGGTGAGATCGACCATGTTGAAGGGTGGGAGAACATGTTTGAAGGGGATACATACACCTCAATTGACAGCATGGCGTCGGAGACGATCGGAAGGGACTTTATCGGTTGGACTTCAATGTATGATGGAAGCAATATCGACAAGGGCGAGATGAATGAGTGGTTAGATGACACAATTGCGACAATGCTTGATGGGGGGAAGCCTGGCAACGTCTTGGAGATCGGAACAGGTTCGGGCATGATTCTTTTCAATTTGATTGAAGGGCTTCAAAGCTACATTGGACTTGAACCTTCCGCACAGGCTGTCAACTTTATAACCAAAACAGCCAACAACATTCCAGAGCTATCAAACAAAGTTCAGATGTACAAGGCAACGGCCTTGGATGTTGGGCGCCTAACAGGTACTGTCTCTCCTGACCTTGTTGTTATCAACTCAGTTGCCCAATACTTCCCGAGTCTGGAGTATCTATCCAATGCCCTCGAGGGCATCTTGCGACTGGGTGGCGTCAGAAAGATCTTCTTCGGAGATATGAGATCATTTGCGCTATACAAGCAGTTCCTGGTCACCAGGGCTCTATGTGTACTTGGGAAGCGGCCTAGCAAGGAGGAGCTGCGACAAAAGATTGCCGAGATGGAACAAGCTGAACAAGAGTTTATTGTTGATCCGGCCTTCTTCACCAGGTTGCCGAGTCAGTTACCCGACTTGGTTGAGCATGTCGAGATTATACCGAAGAGGATGAAAGCAACCAATGAGTTGAGCTGTTATCGATATGCCGCTGTGGTTCACGTCAGGGATGAAGGCAAGCCACGACACATCAACGAGATTCCAAATGATGAATGGATTGACTTCTGCAAGAGTCAATTAGACCACGAGTCGCTTCAACGTGTCTTGGAATCGACCCCCTATGAAAGTCCCATCGCCATTGGCAATATTCCGTACAAAAAGACTATATTCGAAAGGAGAATCATGGAATCAATCGATGGAAATTCTGACGAACTCCACATTGACGACGAGTGGCTTTCCAATGCTCGCCACGACGGCCAGAATTGCCCATCTCTGTCTGCGCTGGACCTCCATAACCTGGCTCGAGCAACTGGATACCAAGTCGAGATCAGCTGGGGACGGCAATATGCTCAGAAAGGTGGCTTAGATGCCATATTCCACCGCCTCCCGAACAACGGTAGCCGAGTATTGTTCCGCTTCCCCACGGACTATGAGGGCAGACAATCTCACTCCCTGAGCACACGACCTGTATGGCAGAGGCTGAAGCAAAAGGTACAAGAGGAGCTCCACGACAGATTGAAGGAACAGCTACCATCCTACATGATACCTCAGACAATAACAATTCTGGATAAGATGCCAGTGAACCAAAATGGCAAGGTCGACCGCCAGGCACTCGCAAAGAGTCTTGCAGTACGATCTATTTCCAAAGGCCCAGTACGTCAACCAACAACGGAATCGGAGATGCAAATGCAAAAGATTTGGAGCAAAGTACTTGACATGAAAGCATCCTCAATCGGACTGGATGACAACTTCTTCCAACTTGGTGGCAACTCGATTTCTGCAATGAAGGTTGTCGGTGAAGCCCGCAAGCTGGGCAGTAACCTTGCGGTGGCTGATGTATTCCGCTGTGATACTCTCGTTGAATTGGCTCACATTCACTCGCCTTCATCTAGTAGCGAAGAATTCAAGGCAATGGCTCTTGTTGACGATACCACCAAAGCCTCCCTAATTGAAGAAGCCGTCACTACCAGCACCAATATGCAGTCAGCAGATATCGAAGACATTTTCCCAGTCACAAGCTTTCAGGAAAAGTGTGTGAAGGATGGTATTGAATATGGGCAATTTTGCAACTACGGCTATGTCGACTTGGGTATGGATGTCGATATTTCACGTCTGGAGAAGAATTTCTCCTCGGCATTCCAGCGATTCCCGATTCTACGTGCGTGCTTTTTGCACCTTCGAGGAAGATTATGGCAGGTCATCCTCCGTCAACTTGAGAGGCCCCTCCAAACGCAAGATGTGTCCTCAAATCTCGATGAAGCCTTCGACAGCTTTTGCCGCAAAGATATGAAGGAGTTCTTACCAAGTCAACCTCCCTTAGATGTGACTCTCCTGCGACATAAGGAACAAGGTACTCGATTCGTATTGAGAATATCACATGCGCAGTATGACGGAATTTCCATGCCCACAATCATGCGATCTTTGCTCAATAACAAGGACGAGCCGCCACTCTGCAATGGACCGAATTTCTCAGTTCTTCAATCATATGCGTCCCAGAGACGAGACAAGTCAATCGCATTCTGGAGAAACTTATTACAAGGCTCTTCTTTGGCCGCTGTTCAACCAGCCCTGTCTTCCAAGAGGGATCTTCAGAACACTCCTCTCGAAAGTATCAAAGTGGAGGCCAAAGTCGACATGCCTCCTCTTCCAGGCAGGACGACTTCTGCAACCCTAGCCAGCACAGCATGGGGTATTCTTTTGTCTCTTATGACTGATACAAACGATGTAGTGTTTGGACATCTCGTCAACGGGCGTAATTCCGCCATTAAAGGTGTTGAAGAGATAGTGGGGCCATGTCTCAACATCATCCCTGTTCGCGTCCAGATTTCCCCAACCCAAACTCCAGCCGACCTACTGCGTCAAGTTCAGGAGCAATTCTTTTCAATCGAAGAAGCCGATTCTCTTGGCTTCAGGGATATCATAACGGAGTGCACCGATTGGCCAAATGACTCGGACTTTGGGTCAGCCATTCAACATCAGAATGTCGATGCTGCGCCAGATGTTGGGGGTCAATCTCTCTTGAGAGGATTTGAGAACACGGAAATTGTGCCAAAGTCTGTCGCCATGGTGTCTACTCCATGTGGAAACAGCCTTGAAGTTAAACTGGTGGCCAATACTCATATAATGACATCGGATATGGCAAACAGACACGTGAAGAGCTTGACTCGAATCATCGAAAGATTGGCCAATCAAGGAGATGAATCCATGGAATTTTTGATGGATAACATTGGGTTGCATTTAGAATAGCTATGACCAAAATAGTTTGTTAGTTTTAGAAGCAGAACATAATAGTTAGATAGATTATTTAATTTTTCTTTTTTTCAGCCATTGCTGGAATCCTCATGCCATCGATCCTCTGCTTCCCATTCGAATTTCTATTCAAAAGGTCGGACTTTTTCATACATCAATCACATTCAATTGATTAATAGACAGACAGGGATATGAAATACCATTACTGAATGACGTATTTAAAGCTTCCACACCCAGACTCCCACCTCAGTTACAACATCAGACGATCCGAACAAACATTCCAGCGTAGCACAATACCCATCCATATACCAAGCTCAATTCCATGACAATACCCTTTAACGGGCATTAACACAATTTGCAGCGGTAAAGAGCTTTTGAATCTGACTAAGAGAGTTGTTGATGTCATCAATGTAAGGTTTGCCCAGAGACTTGGCAGCGGCAGAGGTGATCTTGTTCATAACAGCATCGATAAGCGCGCTGCTAGTAGATGCAATGGCGCCAAGCTTATTACGAGTGACATCGCACTGCTTGGCTGCCTCAACATCACTGACATGGGCCTTGAGATCCTTCAAAATTGTTGCGGTGGACTTTTGAATCGTGATAAGAGGATTAATAAGCGTAGCAGCATCAGCTACGCCGATAGGTGCAGCTCCATCGGCAATTGTTTTACCAGTTGCAATTGAGGCGATGACATTGTCCGCAGCCTGAACGACAGGTTGTATTTTTCCATTGAAAGCGTTCACGGTCGCATCCAGGCTATTGATAGCATTCGCAAGGTCTGTGAGGACTTTCGTGACAGGTGTATCACGCCCAATAACCATGGAGTAGGTGCCGGAGATTGCGGCCAGAATGGTGAGAGGAGTCGCGACCTTCATGGTATTGGGTGTTTTTTTCTCAAATATCCACGAATTGAATTCAGGTTATAAAGAAATAAAGAAGAGTTTGGTGTTTTATTGAAAATGTTGATGCCACTGCTAGTGCTTTGTTGTTTTTGGTGCTGATGGCGATACTTCTATCAGATGGGATGGGGATCGTCCTTAATTTATATAACGGTTCTTCCTTAGGCCGCACCTCTGGCACCGTACATAAATCTAAAGGCATATATTATCTCCCATTCGGTATTTTGACATATGCATATTCTAACTGGCTACGAAGCGCCGTGTCTTGCCATCGCCATCGCCATCAGCTGCAGAACTAGAAGTCAAAAGTTCAGCTATGCCGATCACAGGTGGTACAGGCACATCCTATACAGCTCAACAGGCCTTCATCTTCAGGTCTCTAGTACATTGCCCATGAAAAGCAAATATTTCGCGCTGATAATGGTGAAGACATACTCCTAACTACGACGAATTAAATAATGCCACCAACTTGTGCAGCTGATAGTTTCTGCCACTGCAGCCTGCACTTACTAATAAGGCCGAGCCGTGTCTTGTCATCTAAAACAATTGAAGCACGTGCGCTGTAGTCCCCCACATTTGTTCGTCCTACTTCCTCTTGTGTTGATCTTGTGATTTATCTTAATGACAACGGTTGCTATGCGGCAGGCTTGTAAATTTCGAATGGACATGTTAGGGATGGTAAATCATGATTTAGCACAGTGTTATTCTATTAAATTCACATAACCAACCGTGTACACGTTGGCCTTTGTCTCAAATGTTACTGCACGCAAGGCGGTCAATAATGACAGAGTCGGACCTATCGCTTTGACTGCCGTAAGACTGCACCCACGTGCCCCGCCCCAGATGACCCCAGCAAAAGCGGAGTGGCCTCGGGTGACCTCAATTACTTCAGGAATCAATACGACTGGATTTATTTTGTTACTTCGTTAATTCCTTACCAAAGTCCATCGAAATGAGATCAAGCTACACATTAACGAAGGAGCGACACATAAAAAGCCAGTGGGCAGATAACTGAAGTTTCTCTTGAGGCTCCTCTAAGATGTATATCGCGTTATCCTCCACTGATATGCAGCAATTGGGAATAGTGTCTTGGCAAGGGTTCAGTTTTCCAAAGATCGCCTGTCAGTTAGTGGTGGATACCACTAATATTGTCAATGAGTCTTAGCAGCGGAAAGTGCAGCAGCCATTCAATCAATAGGCGCCCCAACCCAATGTCTTATGGCCGACCTAACAGAGCCATTTGGCTTAAGGGGAAGTGCGGTTTATTATTTACTGCCTTCAAAAAAAGTCGATTCTGCATTTAAGAAACTAAATTATATTTAAAACTGAAATGCCAGGCTAGTCCTGTGCACCCCCTACACTATAAAATAATTAACCCCATAGTTCCACTCCGACCCTACTAGACCACTACTCCTTTAACGTTTACGAAGTGAGCCAGATGCCGCAGAACGAGTGCAGAGTAGGGTTGGTATATCCGTAAGCGTATTGGTCACCCGTGTAACTTCCAGCTTGGTATGCGCCGCACTTTTGAGTGATCCACTTGTTGGCGTTTTGACTCTCGGTGGCAGAGCACATGGCATTAAGCCCGTACTGGCAGTAGAATGCAACAACATCGTTGACCCGAATCCAGACAGTGTTCTTGATGCCGTTGCCGCACTTGCTTTGGAGCTGAGCGTTGGCTGAGTCTGTATCGTCGTGGTTGAGGTTGATGTTGTCACAACCCGCGGCTCGTGCCATGAGCCGGGAGGGAGAAGTCGAGTTGAGATCGACGGTGGTGTCGATTGGGGCGTAGCTGATGGAGGGAGAGCCGTCATCCTTGTATTCAAGAGTGTAAATGCCATCCTTGAACTCTTTCATTCCGGAGGCTTTCTGGAAGTCGATCTTGGTTGCCTCTGACTCAAGAGGAGCCGCGGTGGCAGAAATGGCAGAAAAAGCCATGAGGCAGGCAGAAACGGCAGGAGAAAACTTCATTTTGAAGGTTGTAGTAGTGGTGAAGAGAGTAGATTAAGTTTATTGTGGTTGTTGAGTTTATTGTAGCTGTTGGAACTGAAGAAGATGTCTTTTCTTGGGCAAGACAATAGCTTATATAGTTCAATCAAACCCTTACTAGTTCTGTTGTAGGCATTCGGATTTGGCACTGTAGATGCAGAATCACATCTACCTTCTCCACATAGCCATGGTTGCTGAGAAGCGAGGTCTCTCGGCCAGTGCCCAATGCGGTACCTGGTCGAGGGTGCCGACTGTTCCGGGTTTTCTCTCGTTACCGAACTCATGTTATGCAAATCAGAGCGACGATAAATAACAGAGTACAAATTTATGCACCCTAAAATGGCTTCATCTAACTAGCAACAATATACACGCTTATTCTAATATAGTTGGTGTTCACAATAATCAACAACACCAAGTCTGATTGTATGACTATGAAGCTTGGCGGTTGTTCCCGCTGGCCAAAGATTTAAGCTCATTCGGGCCGGTGGCCCACATATAATCCTGACACTCTCAGATCCTCGCGGAAGGGTGGTAGTGGGGAGGGCTCCAAAATTTATTGGGTCAACTGCCTATATCAGTATCCGCCGGAATGATTTATCATTAAACCGTATTAGCTCGATGCATTGGGACTACCACGTGTATTTTGATACCCTTTTCCGACCAGTGAAATATATTCTGTAAACTCAGAAGCCCTCAAGTGAATTACCCGTCTGAAATCGATCAAATAGTCGAGGCATGGGTATCAAGACCCCCTGGGCAGTCCCAACCCACTGAGTTAATACGGTAATAGTCAGTCAGGTGATGCATCAGCCCAGTTCTCGTTATCTCTCTATCCTCGCCTACCACCAAGTAACGTTGCGGTCAAGAATTCATCACTTGGGATTTGCCAACGCCCATAAATTCGGATGGAGATAATAAGTCTCAAATTCTAACATGTGAAATAGACAGGTATTGTGATGGCTGTGGACTTATGAAACAAGATTCAGGCATTCATAACTTCCAGGCTACATCAGAAAATCGCGGCAAAGGTTCCCAGCCACCTTGAGACCCAAAATATATCTTATGAAAATTATTAATTTATGTATCACATTGTCAACTACGACAAAGTAAAATGAAAACTCCGGTAATGCGTAATGCAATGGTGGCCTGTATCCCGTTTGCCATATCCGAACCCAGTTGCGGCTAACCACTCACGTCTTCCACCTGGTGAACATGAACCCTCAGTGTGTACCATTTCCGGCCTAAAAACTCCGACAGCTCAATGGAGGCTTTTGCGCAAAAGCCTGGCTCCATGACTTCCGGCCCAGGCATAACAAACGGGTGGTCAGTGTAGTACTTGACGTAATTCCCCCGAGCCACCCGGAGAGTTTCGTCAACATTGTCGCCAAAGTGCATTTCGGAAGCGTCGCCTCGAAAGAAAGACTCCCACGGTTCAATCCAGCACACTCGCTGCGCGTCGGATATTCCACGCTCATAATTGTCTGCGCCCTCTGCCCCGTACAGTACGAAAAAGGCAGTTTCGTCATTGGTGAAGAAGAAGACGCCATCAACTCTGATGTTGCCAATGGTGTTTTGGCCAGGAAGAAACTCTGGTTTTAATATGGGCTGGTCCCCGGCAAATTGCGGTTCTTGGGCTTCTAAATGCCAATCGCCATATCCATGAAATGCTAGCTTTACTTGTCGTCGTTCATCGAATGAACCCAATGATAGTTCCAGTGATGGGAGGAGTATCCTTTCCGGTTGGAATTGTTTAATATCGCAATCGACTGAGAAGCAGTAATTAGAAATCAGAAGCTCACATTGTCAACTTTTTCGAAGAAGAAGGCCATACCTGAAATATCCCCGGGCTGTCGACGTATAGATGGGAGGGGTTGCACAAAGTTTTCAACAACTCGAGGTCTCTCTCCCACCTTTAGAACAACCAGTGATTCCTTGTGCTCTCGGCGATAGCCCGCGGCCGGAGATTCCCTATCGATGCGAGAAACCAGGATCGCTACTCTCGTCGTCTGGTCCACTTCAACGGGGCAGCTGAGCACTGCCAGCCATTTTTTGAACTGTTGGTCCTTTCCATTGTCATGGAATATTGTCACATCACACGGCCCCAGGAAAACGTCAACCTCCAAGCCTCTGGGCGTTGTGATGATGTCATTCCGCGTAAAACGACCGTCTGTCCCCTCGCCCACGCTGAATTGAAATGCTGATGGGTGTTCGGGTAAGTAGGGCCTGTGGCGATCGCGCCTTAGGAATGACTCCGTCCAGGTTAGGATGCTCTGATCGGGAGTTTTCCTCAGGATTTCCTCTTGCAGCCGAAGAAATGCGTTCTTTCCTTCGCCGTACAACAGGGGCATGTTAATATCGAATAGACCCATGAGACAGTAAGCAATATCTTCTTCCCGAGTTGTCACCCTATTTCCCGCCCACTGCAGCTTTGTGGCAATTGACTCGTTCCCAAGGTACATCGACAGGCCATCGTAGGCCTTGCAGGTGGGGCAATTTGTGTGGTGGTTATTTCGGCGGATCAACAGGGCTGGGCGCTCGAGGCGATGTCTACGCGATAATATGCTGGTGTGTATTCCGGTAATACTTGAAAGAGTCTCTGCAATTTCATGCCTGCTATACATTTTCTTCCAGTCGCGGTCGAAGAAATGCAGCTCGTGGGGTGCGATGAGCTCCTGGAGCGTCCAACCTCTGGTAAACCACCTGCTTGTTTCAAAGTTGACTGGGCCACTCGGTGAAACCGTGACATCTTCCATGTAAACATAGCAGGCAGCTGACTTATTGTACCACCTAAACATGGAGTTGATGGCCTCTGAGAGCTCGGCACTACTGGATTTGTCAATGCAACAAGTATCCACCCAGACATAGTCTAGATTGTCGAGTTTTGCCTGCCTGCAGGTCTCAATAACTTTCTGAAGGCCTTTTTTGGGTGTCCCCTCAAGCAAGTCGTTAAATTCCAGCTCATCCTCTCCCCATGTGTGAGACAAAATAGCGTAGCGCGGTATATTTTGGCCGGCAAAGCTCCTCAGCTCCATCGTCGAGACATCGATGAGACGCATCTTTGGACGGCTTCGCTTAGCCTAACCAGCCGAGCGGAAAATTATGGAATGCTTTCTGTTGGAGCTCGGACAGAGATTCCAAAGTATTAAGTGTCCTGGTGAAAGGATATGAAGTGGAAGGTTAAAGCGGTGGGCATGACAGATGGTCATCAAGATTCCAGTTTGGTCCACTTTGGGGATGGGGCATGAATCCGTCATGGTGTGGAACGATGCACTGCACTAGACCGAATATAGTAAGACTCGGAGAGAATGTTTTCTGACTTGGCACTGCCTCTGTGGCGAAGCAGGATAACAACTACTTGTCTACTGCACTAAAGTCGTGTTGGTTTGCTTAAAATATTAAATTTTCTAAAATAATAATGTTTTATTAAAAAACTTGCCAGGAAGAACATTCATTTTCTCAGTGACCCGCTCCAGTTTCTTCAATTGTGGGGTGGTTGTGGCAGAGTATGTGTTTAAGTTCATGAATATTTGTAGAGTTATTGAAAGATTTATCACTCTTTTAATCTCGCCTGTAGACTAAATAATTTTTGTTATAACATGGAAATTTACATACAACCCCCTTTTTATAGCCAAAAACTGATCTTGGCAAGGTATTTATTGTAATGTTTTAAACCGTTGGTTTTGACCAACTGACTAATGGGCTACCCTACAGACAGAAAGTTAACTACTTAGCCACGGCAGCTTAGTCAGGAAAGATTCTCATTCGCCACGTGCGCCACATGCGCCACAATCTCCGTGGGGCGGTAAGGCTACCTTGCCAACACCACAGTCTTTTCTGCTCTGGGTTGGGAAGAGGACCAGTGGACAGATGGCAGCCACAGCAGCAGCTGGGGTGCTCGCCGCAATAGCCAGCCTCGTCCTAATGAGCAAAACGATACTGGCTCCACTTCATAAATTATGCCGTATCCTTTGTTCGATTTATACACTTTATGCATTCGCTTCTCAAACATTTCGCGAAACCGCCAGTGAATCTAATTGTCCATTCATATCATCTCGCTCATCTTCTGGTTGATCTTATTTCTGACGTGTTGACTTTTGATTGGATGATTAGCACGTGAATGTAACGCATTACAGAGGGGCTGCAGCCTGATTTTGGAATCTTCAAGTTCATCCCACTATTTGGACGATCCCTTTTCTTTGCGCAATCTCCGTACCTCGTCAACGCAAAAGACCCGCCTTGAGCGCCAAGTCTGGCCTGCACAAGTGACCTTTGGAACTACATCAATGTTGACAAATAACCTCCCGACCCAAGCACGGCTGGACTTCTGGAAAGCAGCCTGGGAGAAATTGCCGCCTGAGACACAAGGCCATTGGGAGTCCTTACAAAACCCAGGAAAAAGTTCCCATGGCTCTGATTATAATATTGATCAAATTATTCAGCTTGCTGAGCAACTAAAGAACGCTGAAGAACAAACAGCACAGTGCAAAGATGGACTAAGCACATCCAATTCCAGACCTCGCCATTGTAAGATGCGAATGTGCATCACTAATACTATCACCTGGTTAAAAAAGTTCAAAGAAGTCGGCGATGTGGTTGTTTCATTCGATCCAGTTCATGCCGCGCTCCCCTGGGCAGCCTTCCGGTTCATCCTACAGGTGTGTTTCTTTCAACTATACTCATGACCTGAGCTATCGTGTGCAACTCCATTGGCCATGGATATTGGGATTCTGATATCTTGATAAACTAGGTAGTTATCGCGGAATATGAGAAAGTCGAAACCATCATATTGATTCTCGAGGCCACCAGCCGCCTAGTCCAACAGGGAAAGGTGTTTGAAAGAGTGTATAACCTAGACGTAATGCAGCAAACTATCGGATCAGAAATGATTACTAGCTTGGAAGGAAGCTTGGTTGATGTCTACGTTGAGATATTTAAAGCTCTGACGTATGCATGTTCTGAGTTGAAAAAGAGACCTGCGGGCCGTGCTCTCGGCGCAGTATTCAAGCCCCAAGGTGCCGAGACAATCTTGAATGAACTGAGTAGCCGGTGGAATGCGCTCGAGGACAAAGCAAGAACCTGCGATCGCTTGCCCATGGCTCAAATATCTACCGATATTCGACGTTACCTCCCGCATGTCTTCAAAGACGTTTCTCAAATGCTCGTCAAGGCCGAGGAAAATGAATATCTCCACGTTCTCGACATGCTCTCTCAAGTCAAGTATGGAAGCCACCATAAATTTGTTCACGATAGGCGAGTTAAAGATACGGGAGATTGGATCCTCAAAACCGAGGAATTTCAGCAATGGCTGGGTAATGAGGCCTCGGCTTTCATTTTGCTATATGGATCACGTAAGTTCCAATATCTGCTACAGGCTTCCTTGAACTGGGACTAATAAAATCCAGCTGGTGCCGGAAAAACCTTCTTGACGTCTCGAGTTATTGACCATATCAATGATTATATCAAATGCTCTGCATCAGCCATGGGCTTTGCGTATTTCTACTGCGACAGAAACGATAACGAACGGCGTCAACCGCAAAGTATACTTTGCAGCTTGGTTCGACAGCTAGCATCGCCAATTGGATCGAAAAGTTGTATTCACCAAGATTTGCAAAAACTTCACAAAAGACTCCGATCGGAAGGTCTAGTTATGGATGTAGAGTTATGCAAAGAGGCTTTGGCAAATCTCATCACATCATACCACTCTTCAATCATTGTATTGGATGCGCTGGATGAATGCGACAAGGAGACTAGAGTCGAATTGATGAGTTGCTTGATACATTTGATGAAGGAAAACCTGAACCTCCGAATATTCATCTCGAGTCGAATGGATCATGATATCCAAATATATTTTCGTTCGCAGCCGATGATTATGATTCGAGCCACAGATAACGAGCATGATATCAATAATTTCATCAAGGAGAGACTGGCCAGCGATTCGTCTTGGAAATGTCGAAAACCTGAACTCCAAGAGGAAATTATAAGCACATTATTCACCAAGAGCCAAGGTATGTTCCAATGGGCTGCTCTTCAAGTGCAGCAATTGCTTAGACTGAAGCACTGGGACGAGGTGGCTATACGCCATTGCCTCCAAACACTGCCAAGAACTCTTGATGACTCATATAGTCAGATATGGTCTATGATCAATGAGCAGAGCGAGATAGACCGAGAGTTGGCAAAGCGCGCAATTCGGTGGGTTCTGTGTGTAGAATATCCTTTTAGAACACCAGAACTTGCACAAGCTATGATGGTTAGCGCCAGCACCGAAGAACTCCTCGATGTCAAGGAAAAGCCAACTGAGGAGGTTATAAGTGGTATTTGCTACAATCTGCTGGTTCTTGACAAGGAACAAGGCAAATGGCGCTTTTGTCATTTATCTGCTGCCGAATACGTTGAATCACACCTATTGTGCGACCTTCGATCTCATTATTATGCAGCAATAGTATGCCTAAAATGCCTTTTTGAGTCTTTCAGAGATGACACGTGGTTTGACTCTTTAGGCGACTTTAGAAAGTACGTGGTCCATAGCTGGCACTTTCACGTCAGGAGAGCGTCGTCTGACGAGGACACACTGCACCATCCACTGAAGAACCTTTTAAACCGTTTTTTAGGTTCAGCAAATCAGAGCACTAGTACATACCGGAAATGGCTTCATAGGCGGCTTTCGAGTGACTGGAAGATGGAATTTCAGCCGTTATCGTCGCCTCTGTTTGGAGTAGTCATTTTTGGACTTCATAAAGTCTTGAGCGATTGGTACGAGTCAGACCTGACCATTGACCTCAACACATGCAATCAGGAAGGAAATTCACTCCTCGGATTAGCAGTGGAATATGGCCATATCGATATATGCCGCTTTCTCATTGCAAAGCAGGTGGATATGAACAAAGGAAGACTCAGTCCACTTCATATCGCCTGCCATCCCCCATCACATCCATATCGGGACTTACAGATTTATTTTCCCAAACCGTATCATGATCTGCAGAAATGTGAAATAGTAGAACTACTGCTTGACAGCGGGGCGAATATCGATGTTCGAGCAGATGATCAAACAATACTGGATACAGCACTGTCTCAGGGAAATGTGGATTTGATTTCTGTCCTTGTCGACCGGGGCGCAGCAATTGGGGATGCACAGAAAAGTTTATATTGGGCTGTGTGGAATGGCCATACCAATTGGATCCGGCCTTGTCTCGACCTTGGTGCTGACATCAACTGCGAAGGATGGTATGACAATACTCCTCTAATGGTTGCCACAATACGAAGCGATGTGGAGGCCATAAAAGCTCTCCTTGAGCTCGGGGCCGACATCGATCAAGTCTCGACCGAATGTAGTCTGACTGCTCTCAGCCAAGCGGCTACTCGAGGGAGATGTGACACGCTGGAGCTTTTGATCCAGGCAGGGGCCAACCCGAACTCAAAAGCGTCACATGAAAGTGCAATCTGTCGGGCCGCAACACCATTTAGGGGTAAATCTCTTGCCAGGAGCAAACAGATGATCAATAAGCTTTTGGATGCTGGGGCTGATATTAATTCCCCTTCTAATGTTTCCCCTCTGGTTGGTGCAATCATGGGTAATCTATGTGGGGATCTTTATGTTTCCGTTGAGGATACTATTGAGATGATCGAGTTTCTGTTGGCGGCTGGCGCCGACATAAATCATTTATACGAAAGATGCTCTCCTATCGTAGCAGCAGCGACCATCAACCCGAGGCCGGAAATATTGCAGTTTCTTATCTCTGCAGGCGCTGACCCCAACTCCAAAGATGGCTTTAGGAACAGTCTATGCATTGCTGTACAGCATGATGAATATTCTGGGGTTCATGAAGAAAGCTTTCAGACACTTTTGGACTTTGGGGCTGATCCAACACTTACGTTTCCCCAAGGATGTGGAAGTGCCTTGGCCTACGCGGCATTTTATGGAAGGCCCGACGCATGTCGCTTCTTACTGAGGCCGGAAATTGGTTTAAACATCAACATGCAGCTTAAAGGCTGGTTCAATACCACTCTACACGCTGCAGTAGCCCCAAATTCGAGGGGCGAACTGTATGAACCCAAAACCGAAGATGAGATATGTAAAGTCGTTGATATTCTATTAAGTAAAGGCGCTGACATCCTCATGCCCGTGTACCAAGACTTGGGACCACGGGCCATCGCCCTGCAACTTCAAGGCGAGAAAGAGTATTTTATGAGATCTGTTCGAGTAATGAATATACAGGAAGGATCATTGAAAACCACTCACCCTATTTCTACATCTTGGGCGCATGTTTTATGGGAGCTGCATTCCACCTCAAGGACGCATCTGTCAACGCGCCCAATTAGCCAACAGGAGAAATACCCATGCTATATCCCCCCATCGGCCTTTATTATCATTAAACTAACTTCTGGATTCGAGCCGTACGCCACACAATACGCTGGTCTTCTCATTACCCCAACCAAGTCTGGCCGCTTCATTCTTGTGAAGGCAAGGAAGGAATTTGTGCCGTTCGATAAACCGAGATTCTGTACCAACAGTCCAGTTAAAACCGTACAAATTTCACGACTGGAAAAAATCGGAAAGATAGGCTGCTGGCTCAAAACCACTGTGAAGGCCCATTTCGTGATATTTCCGAAGGGATGGGAGGTTCTATCCGCCTTCTGCATAGCTATTATTGCTTTTATCATTTACGCATTTTGCTTGCAAGGGCTATCAAACCAAGCTGCCTTTTTTCGTGGCCATGCAAGAAATGAAATATAAAAGACAGATTGTTTTTACGCCATGAATTATTGTTGCAATACTATGTACGGGGGATAGCACACACTTGGCACCCTGCATCTTACGCATAAAAGTCTGTTCTCAGTATTAAGTCGCCGCATATCTACTCTTGGCCCTGATTCTCTTGCCAAAATAGAAGAAAAGACATGGAAAGGGCATCATTGCTAATGTTAAAAATGCCAATAGCGATGACGCCCAATGGTAATTTAGTTTGTTGTACATCTGGTTGCCAAATAATGGGAATGCAGCTGAGAGAGTCGTTATTAGAATATTTCATGCGTAAATATATATTGAATTGAATTCCTATTAAGAATTCTTGTGGAGGGATGAATATTCTTACCGGCAAACGCGCATCGCACGAAAGCATTGGCAGCCAAGGCACTCGCAGCAAACTGTGGATATGCATCGACCTGATCACACCGTTAGCTAGTGACCTCAAGAGGGCGTTTCGGCAATAAATGCAAGTAATGAATAAAAATATACTAGATTAGAACTTACAAGAAAAGTAAAAATCCCGTTGAAGACAAGTACGACTCTGTGAAAATTTAGGTTAACGGAACGATCCCAATGTTGGGTGCAGACTTGGCATGACACAGGGTGCAATTAATATCATATGCGGGACGGATGGCCATTGTAACTTACCCAGCTCCAAAAATTGCAGAACCAATAATCGGCACAATCCAGTGCACCCATGGATAGCATGACCACCCAAACATGAATATACCGGCCGGCACAAGTATGGATCCAGCAATGGTCGATGGCAGGCGAAATTCAGGCTCGCTAGCATCTTCAATACCAGTTTCGGCGCTCAGCCTCGCAATCAAACGCGCACGGATTCGGTGGAACAGGAAGAAGTCAACGCAAGCGGCTATCAACATCCCAGTGAGAATTCCCAAAAAGGTCAGGCCGCTCTGCCAGAGGTTGAAGCCGTACACATTGCGAAAAACCAGCGGAAAGGCGCCGAAGAACAGGTAGAGGATTCCGAGAAGAATGGCGGAGAAAATGCACAGATTCAAGCACATGGGCTCGAAGATGAGCAGCTGAAATGGTCGAAGAAGTGAGCGTCCTATCGCACCCAAGATATTCTTCTGATTCCTTTCCCCAGGTGCATGCCATCGCTCGTCTTTCGTCGTTTTTCGTTTTTCCTGCGCCTTTTTCCTGAGTAGAATGGGATCTGGTGTTTGTTATTAGCTTTTAAACAGAATATTCTGGCACAAATTGCCAAACGCAAACTTACGGAAAGTTTCTGGGACTAGAAATATGATGCACAGCCAGATGGCGAAAGCCCAGATCAACAACACATAGTACGTCCATCTCCAATCAGCGTTGTAGTTGATAAAACCACCCATCACAGGTCCGATTGAGGGTCCAATAAAGGGCGCCAGAGAGAACATCAACATGGGTCCCTGCAGCTGCTCACGCTCAAATAAATCGCCCACTGTGCCACCCGATACGGCGAGAAACGCGCTTCCGGACAGGCCATCTAAGAAGCGGCCAACAAGAACAGTAGCAATATTCTTTGCTACGGCTTGTGGGATAATCCAAATGACATACATCGACCAGGAAACAAGATAGATGGGTCGACGACCGTAGAATTCGCTGAGAGGGCTGAGTAGCATAGGACCAAGGCTGATACCCAAGACGAAAAATGATAGCCCTAGAATGGAGACAATTCGAGAGTTTCCAAATTCGGTTTCCATCTGGGTATACGTCGATCCGTAGATGGAACTCGCGGTTGTTCTATTGAGAGTTAGCGTATCCGTAACAACGGGCTCCGGTCCTAGAAATTTCTAATTGAAACACTGAGTTGAAAGACGGAGATACGTACACACAGAAACTGGCCATTGAAACAATCGACACAATAAGCCATTTTCTTGCAGTGTTGAAACTGCGCGGACAGAATGGATCCGCGTGTCCATTGTCCCAACCTACTTCGTACGGGTCTTTTTCAGATGGCTCAGATTCGTCAAACCCAATGTCGGGGTCGCAGCTGTATCCGTTATGGGATACTGTATGATGCAACGATTCTACTGGAAACAAAGCTGTAGAAGGGCGCCGAGCACGAGACGCGGTGTGACTGACAAGCGGGCCGGGTTCATCAGCTGCTTCATCCGACTCCTTTGTGCTGTTTTCGAGATCTCGATTCATGGCGGCGTTGGAATTGTTTCTCCCGGAGAGCTTGCGCCACTGCCTGGCCTGGCAATTTGAAAAACACAGTTGCGCCAAAGACTGTGATTTCTGGGTCGATTTTCACAAGGCGAATGACTGATGAAATCCAAAAACGTCAACATGGGCTTCGAAGAGACACAGAAAATGAAGGGCGGTATGGTAAATTGGATGAAGCTGAGTAAGGCATAAGTAATGCTGGGAAAATTGGGCACGAAAGTCAGATTGGCGCCACCTGAAAGCTCGCTGGAAAGTCGCCGGGTTTCAGCTCAGAAAACTTCGACAAGGGTGACATCTTCGCTGTCAAGCCACCTGAGCCTAGCGAGCTGCAGGTGTTCCGGATAGCCGCAGAAATGACGACGATTCACGCTGACTGATGCCCTCATGGTACCGTTTTCCACCAACCAGACATAATAACGATGTAACCGATGAGCTGGTGAGTAGGTGAAGGGTTGGTTGGTGAGGCATAAACCGGAAGAGGACGAGCCGCAAGATGGAGAAGAAAAAGAGAAGGAAAGAAATCAGGATCCTACCAGGTGATGAAGAGTTCTTGGCACTTTAGAGTGCGGCATCTGAGTTGCGCTAGCACGGGTGCGACCGTGGCTCTCTGAAAGCTGGGAGGCTTGGTACTTTAGTGAGCCTCAATACCCCAAAACTTGGAGCGTTTCTGCGCTGGGAAATTGGGGTAGAGGAGCCCATGGTGGATTTGAGCAATGCCAAGCACGATCGGCATTCAAGAAGAGGAAAAGAAAGACACAGATGCCGCGGCATCAAGGTGCACACCGGGGCTTAAGACTTCGATAATGCCGTCTCGCCGTAACGCCTCTAGGGCGTAGGGCGTAGGGCGTAGTCCCACGAATAAGGTGACGGTCAAGGGCCAATGGCACACTGCCAGTCTCATGCCACAAGGCCGCGGACCCGCTGGTGAAAGCGGAAAATTAATGTTAGGATAAACGGCGTTTGCATTAGCCTTCCCATGTCCACCAACGAAGAGGCTCAAAACAGCCCCCCCACGGTCAGAAGCGAAAAAAAAGAGGTTATCAGTAAGCGTTAGCGGCGGTGATCAAGCACGACGTCAGCACGCAGCTCGCTTCCTGCTTCTAGAAGGTCTAGAATAGCAGCCAAGCAAGGCGCTCGGCGAGCCTCCGACGCGCCCGCCCACGTTCCGACGCATGTGGCCAACGCCGTGGCGGCATTTGCGTCCCGAAAGCCCGTTCCAAAACATCTCTGGTTCGGTCCGACCAGTGGCTGTTGGTACCCATCCAAGGAATCATTTTTCGCTCACGGACGATGGCGCCTATTGCGTCGGGTGTGTCCGTGGCGTTATGGTCTTTGCGATGACCATGTTGCGTCATTTTGCGACTGACTCAATAAGACTTCGTTTACTTTAAAAAGGCCATGCGATGGCCCTTTCCTACCATTGGGAACAACCGCATCATTCCACTTGATTCAACAGTTTTCACATCGTAAACCCACATCTTACACCATGTCCGAAACACTCAAAGTCATCATCAACCACCCTGCTCCAGGTGTACGCTCAGCCAACTTCTGCATACTTGGAAACTACTGACTCTGGAATTTAAGGTTCCGTTCTACACCCCCATGCAGGATCCCCCTGCAGGCACCCCCTGGGATGAGCAGCCTGCTGGCTCTGTTTTCTCTCCCCTCAAGCTGAGGGGCCTGACCTTGCACAACCGTGTGATCGTCTCCCCTATGTGCCAGTATGTATTCGAAAAAAATGAGATCCCTAGTCAATTGTGTTCTAATTTATCGTGTAGGTACTCTGCAAAGGATGGATACATGAACCCGTGGCACAAGCAGCACCTCGGCAGTTTCGCTGCCCGTGGTCCAGGCCTCATCATCACCGAAGTGCACTCTGTAAACCCTGAGGGCCGCATCACCCCTCAGGACTTGGGACTCTGGGAAGATGGTCAACTTGGCCCGCTCAAGGAGGTTATCGCCTTTGTCCACAGCCAAAACACCAAGATTGCCGTCCAGATGGGCCATGCAGGACGCAAGGCCAGCACTGTAGCACCCTGGTTGGACCGAAAGGCTACTGCTGTCAAGGAGGTGAGAATTATCAATCCGGAATACGTAAGCGCCTGCAGAAGCTAACGTGTAGCAGGCCGAAGGATGGCCCGATGAGGTCGTTGGACCTAGTGCAATCCCATTCAGCGAGGAAACTGTGGTGCCAAAAGAAATGACAAAAGAAGACATCAACAAGTTCAAGCAGGACTGGGCTGCTGCTGTTAAGAGAGCTCTGAAGGCCGGCTTCGATGTATGTTTTTCGAGCTCGCAAAATTTTCCTCATGTCTAATAATTTCGGCAGGCCATTGAGATTCACGCCGCCCACGGCTACCTCTTGAACTCCTTCCTCTCCCCTGCGTCCAACCACCGCACAGACGAATACGGCGGCTCCCTCGAGAACCGATCCCGCCTTTTGGTGGAGCTCGTCGAGATCACTCGGGAGATTGTTCCCGAAGACTACCCAATCCTGGCTCGCTTGCCCGGCACAGACTACCTGGAGTACGACCCCTCCATTCCCCAGTGGGGTGTTCAAGACGCCGTAGAGCTCGCCAAGGTTCTCGCCGCCAAGGGTGTTGACTTTTTTGACATTTCTGGAGGTGGAAATGACAACAGGCAGAAGATCACCCCTGGACCGGGATACCAGGTCCCCTATGCCACCGAGATCAAGAAGGCTCTGGCCGGAACCCCAGCATTCGTCGGCGCTGTCGGCAACATCACATCCGGACAGCAGGCTCAGGAGTATCTGACCAAAGGTCTGATCGATGCAGTCCTTGTGGGCCGAGAGTTTCTTCGAAACCCTAACTTGATCTGGCACTGGGGTGAGGAACTCGACATCGACATCCACGTCGCTGCTCAATGTAAGTATTGCCACCATACGCACTCTTCCCTGTCCAAGTTCCGCAGAGCCTTTTCTAACAATGTCACTTAGACGGATGGGGCTTTGGTATGACCCGCACCCACCGCAAGAACAAGCACTAGACGATGAACGAAAGAATAGAAAAGATAGACTTCAACATTAGATAATTTATTACGCAGAAATTTGTAGATCAAAATCGGCATCAATTAGTGGTGTTTATGCATGTACATGACATAGACCTCAACCTATTATGATTCTCCATGATGATCCTATGGCTACGCTTGTCTTGAAATCTGCACGTCCAATCCAATCATCATCGACGGATTTGTGAGTGTGCAAAATTCAGGATGTAATAATGATTCACACCTGAAGTTGAAAATCAAACTAAAGGATATTGGATGACTCGGTTGTATGGGTCCTTATGCAAAGCATCGCTACCTGCTCAGTGGACAGTTACCAATAAGCATTTAAGACACGAGATAAACAACGGTGGCGGTTTTAGACCCTTGCAAGAAAGAAAAGGGCAGGTTTTATTAGCTATAATATTCCGTACTAAGACCAAATTTGGTTTGATGTCCCGGGCCGACCGAACTCGTCACTCTTTGCACGCAGAAGTATCTCTACTTTCCCAGCCACGCTCCTCGAGTAGCTGGCAGCTTAGATGGCCATAGCAGCAATCACACCAATGGCACCGACGGCGCCGAGGGTGTCGAAGTGAGCAGTGGGGGCAGCGCCCTTCTTGGTGCTCGTCGAGATCTTGGTTGTCTTGCTGGCAGAAGCGGTGTGGGTGGCGGTGGTACTGTGAGGATGTTAGTGACTAGTCTTGTCTTTCAGAGTCTATTTTACTGACGTGGTGGCAGCAAGAGCGACGGGAGCGAAAGCCATGACGGCGGTGAGGAGAACGCTGGCCTTCATCTTGAGAAGAGTAGGGGGGTTTGTAAAGGTGGTGGTGGTGGGTAAGAGAGTGTTTGTTTGAGGCTGATGGAGAGGTGAGTTGTTGTCTGTGTACAAAAAAGAACAAGGCTGTTTGTTTGGGGTTTTTATCCTTATTTGGTCGCTATAAAAAACACACACGATCCCCCCCTTTACTAACGGTGTCTGCCTTAAGATCGTCCTGACGTATGATTGATGAGGCTTAGCAGCCTCCAGAGCCATCCGATATCCTTGCGGTCACCGTAAATGGGCAAACGATGTATTCCTGCTGCCTTCTGTTTCGACTGCTCGTAAAAACGCCCTAGCAGTAGTAAATTGACTGCAGCAGTTCTCCAAAAGGGTAGGTCGGGTTCGTATTGTGACAGAATGCCGGCATCTCATAGGCCATCGTAAACATGGCGCCGGCAATACGGCATCTTTGATACGAGTGGCCCATTGCCCCGGCGTTTCACGGTCGGAGCGAGCTTTGCGAAGGTTTGGGGCTGAGCCGACGGCGCTAGCGATTTTAGCCGCTCCGGGCATTGCGGAATCTATTTCCACCCCGTTCCCCAGACTTGGCATCCTGATCAGGACGGAATTTGATGTTTCTGTTTAACCTCTTTCAGGCCGTTGCCAATATGTTTGATGAATGTTTTGACCGAACACCGATGCAAGGCTCCGGCGGGTTTGTCAAATGACTGTCATTGTAATTTGCGAGATGCATCTAGATAGGAGGCCCTTGGACCTTCGGCGCGATCGAACCGATTTTCCAATGGAAGCCGAGATAATTCTAAATGACTATCCACCTCGGCCTCAAGCCTTCTTTCCGGCCTGTTGCTCTTCTACCTCCTTGTCGATGACGACAACCCGAGCAATCTTTGCGAAATCGTCTTCCTGGCTCCGGGCCTTGAGGTCCAGCCCCTCGAAAACATCTGTGCTCACGATGAGGTTCGCTAAGAAGAGCGCCTCCTCGTCGCCGACCGTTTCCGAGCGCACGTGATGGCAGCCTGGAGCCTCATACCAGCTCTCTCCCGGCCCATAAATCTTTGCGCCACTGTCATGCATCGTCTTCTTGCCGGTTACCGGATCCACGTGAGTATGAACCATTTGGTTCAGGACGTGCCCCCGGATAACCGTCGCAACTATAGCGGCTCCGGCATGTGTGTGAGGTGGAGTAGCTGCATAAAAGGTTAATCCAGCGCTCAGGCCAGTCAAAGACGTGATGGCAACTATCGTAGAATGGCAAACAGGCTCATGACAAACAGAAGGGGCGAAGCCAGGGGGGCTGGAAAAGGGCCGTTTATATTTCTTTGCAAAATTCAAAAATCAGAGGTTACTAACCTGAATTCTGAGGAGATGTGACAAGTAATCCAAACCAGGTTTTGCCCGGAAGATTCGGTGGTTGGTGCAGATGGGACACTGCGACGCTCACCGTAGGTCGTCTAATTTATTTTCATGCCGGTTAGCGGATGGCTCGGACAAAGGCTGGCCTGACTTAGATTGGCAAATGACATAGACTGGGGGTCCAACTCACCCATCAACCGTCCATTGGCCGTCTTTCTTGACCACGTTTTGGTCTTGCCAGCGGAGATTCAAGTCGACATTTGGGAACTCCATTTCCGCTATTATTAGCCGATGGCTCAAAGTAGAAGGTCGCTTAATAATGATGAAGCGTTATTCAGGATCAGGCGAATCTCTTCAGCGTACCCTAAAGTTGGCTGAGTCTTTGATAATTCCTCAAGCTGGATGATTTATCTCAGGTTCTTCGACAGAGATGTCGAGTCATTTATAGATTCCATCTCAACAAAATTCGCCATGATATTCGCATCTACCCACATGGACCTTTACATTAGTTACTCGCCACATGGATCCTCAAGCGCTGATCGAACACACGGTGTATTAGAAAAGAAAAACACAGTGGTTCATCGGCCACTCAGAGGGCATCGCAATCCAGTCTCGCTGCTACGGAAGCACCGGCTGCAACTCTCGGCCACAAAAACGGGTTCAGAGACATTATTTGTTCATCAGCAATTGGTCAAGTTCCCCAAGCCGCGTAAGAAGAATCCTCAACACGGCAGAGACAGCTGCACAACTGCGTTCTCGTGATGAATTACTCATCGTGCCCCATCCCGAGTTAACCCACAAGCTGCGACCATAGCGTTTGGGCACCGTGCTGATTGGCCTAGTTGACGGAGCGGTCGGTCGGAATATGATTAATGCGCGGCGAATGCGACAGCATCTCACGCCAAGATTTAGCAGGATTTCCGTATCGGGAAAACAGTAACAGGTGCACTGTGCGTGAAGACAGACATCATGTGGGAACATTGGGATCAGTGGGACACATCGATTTACGGTGACGTTCTCAGCCCAGGATTTATTCCAGAATCATTCATTTATACCTCAACTATGACCGGATATTCGGACATTCGGGGTAAATGCGAAACCGATCAGGTCGGAGATTTCAATTGTGGCTGGAGCGGAACTAAAAATAACATTGCATCAATTTCGGACCAACGAAATGTGCATTATGCAGTGTCTCACAAAATACCTGAGGTTCTACGCAGAAGATAATCAAAGCAGTCATGGGAAAATGGCAGACATCAAGTCGTTATTGGATCAGTGAAATGTTACAAATTCAATTTCTCTGTGATTGAAGAGTTGCCGTCATGGTACATAAATGATCGACCGGTAATTAAAATGACCTTTCCCATGAAGGGCAACCCCTTGCCGAGCAAGAAACGGCCGGCCATAACACGGAATAAACAAAAACGAACCTGCGTCAAATAAAGTTTCTGCCCCAAGGTTTAATGGTAGCCACGGCGTCGTAGCTATCACCTAACGGATTCCTGAATCTTCTTACGGCCCAAGACAACGTTCTGCTATTCAAACATTTACGCTTTTGAAGAAATTCCGTGAAATATTTACTTTAACTCACACTGATATTATCTCGAGTATGTTTCATTGACGTGAAATGGTCGAGAATTCGTCAAATAAAATGGCTATGGTTGATCAATATTCAATCTATTCTTTCCTTTCATGAGCGCCTTTCCTGTTGAGAAGCAAACAATATATATTGGCATGAAGGCAAGAACGATAACATACAGGCAGTGAGGTTCACGGACAGCCTTTGATCTTGACGGAGAACGGGATTCCTAAAACGGGTTCTAAACTTTTTTCTTAGTGCTTGAGAGACGTGGCCACACTCTGGTCAATGCATGCAGCTGAATCTATTAGTGATCTAAGACCCTAGAGTAAATTAAATGCAAAACGCAACGAACTAGTCGCCCGCATAGCGACGCACCACCATCCCATATAGCACTCATATCTCCCATTTCAGAAAAGGGTTGGTAGCAGAACACGAGTTCACAGCCTGTCAATCATCGCCAATCGCATGAAGTGTCATGATTGTCACGCCTAGAGTACGCTTTGAATATCAGTCCATTGTGAATAGGACGTGGTGGGACATTGAAGAATATCCCCAAGGCACTGAGAGAGAAGGAATGCATGCCGGCTAGCACCAACTAGACATATAGTCATCCCCATGGGCACAATTCGCATTAATCCGCATCTAGTAACCCCATCCGGGACCGAGCCGAGCCGCACTGCTATGTTGCGTCAAATGCTGGGGAAACCGCCCGATTCCATCAGGAATGACGGCAACCATAATCACAATCACGAATTATTACACTTCGCACCGCATGACTAGGTCTAGTTCATGGCTGGCGAATCCTACACAAGGCCATCTTGCGTATTCAGACTGGACTGTATCGAATTCTAAATTCACTAGAATCTTAGCTTCAACTCGGACCGAGCAAGAAAAATGCGTGGTTGTTGTGATTTATTCACAAGCGTCAACGCTAACCTAATGGAGTGCGGCTGAGTGAAGGGCGGGTGACGGAAGGGTCCAGCCGCTACTCACTTGGGGCGCTTGCGTACACGATGGAATGTGAAAGTGTCGACTCAAATCCAAATACATCAGCACCGCCATGCATTCTGAATTCGAAATGCGTAACAACATAACTTTACCATTTCAGCCTCTCTAGTTCAATCACAAACCGTATTTCTCAGGCTGAATATCACCAAAAGAAAAAGCATAAGTATTCGACTACGAGACCTCCAGTCTCATCAATTCCAATCACAAACCCTTTTCCGTTTGCCAGGAAATTATCCTGGCTTATCCCTCTGAAACAATGGCTGATAAATATGGCACCTACGGAATTACCGGAGTCCCTCCCCCGGCAGATGTTGAGTACAAGACCAAGACCATCCCCTATGCGCCTGGCTTGCCTGTTCGCAAAGAGATTAACACCCTCGCCAACCCAACGGATTTTGAAGGTCAAGCTCAATGGACTCTTTTTATTCTAGGATTGGAGAGGTTCAAGAGTATCCCCATCGAGGAGAAGCTTTCGTACTTTCAGATTGCCGGAATCCACTCTTCCCCTGGTGTTTCTTGGGATGAAGGTGAACCAATCAGAGGCAAAGGACACTACTGTGCCCATAACTCAATCGTATTCACCACTTGGCACAGAGTGTATCTGACCCTTTTCGAGGTGAGCACATTGCCCTCTTCTGATACTCATTGTTTGCTGACCATCTTCTAGCAACTGTTGGTGAAATACGCCAATGAGGTTTTGGACAGCTGGGGTCTTCCGGCCAATGAATATGCTTTGTGGAAGAAAGCTGCCAACAATTTACGCCTGCCCTACTGGGATTGGGCCCGCAAGCAAACCTACAGCAAAACCCTTGCTGTCCCCGAGATCCTCACCAAGTGGGAGGTGGAAATCTTCCCACCCCCAAGTGGCAAGGTGACATACGGCAACACTAAAAAATACGCAAACCCTCTCTATGGGTTTGACAACCCGGAGACTTATTCAAATGGTGACTCGCGACCGTTCGGAAACATGCCCCCTGGCAAGGAAATGTTCAACATCGCAGACGTTGATGAGTCGCATTTGGGAAACAAGCCCGCCAACGAGCAGGTTTTACCAGTGAGTCCTTTGCATCTGAACGTTCGTGGCATAACATTAATTGTGAACAGTGGAGCCTCACGAGCAGCACAGCCCGGTGGGGAATCCAAATCAAGCCCGGAAAGGTGTACAAGTACACTGGGCTTGATGGGGCGAACAACTTCACGGCGGCTAACCAACTCTTTTCAACGTATACCGACAAGGATTGGCTTGGAAATGCCCCGGGGTATCTTTCTGATGCCGTGAACCGCTTGTATGCGTACACGAATAGCTGGGATAGCTTCGCGTCCACCAAATGGGCCGACGACACACAGGCGTCGGATTTCTTGTCTATTGAATCCGTGCACAACACCGTCCACGTAGGTTTCTTCTGGTCTACTATGGAGCAGCTGGGATTGATCAAATTCACAGTACTTGACCGGTGGTGGCGATTTCGGAGTCGGAACGGGACACATGGGCGATCCTGCAGTAGCAGCCTTTGATCCCATCTTTTGGCTTCACCACTGGTTCGTATTTCTGCACCAAAGGATTGGAACAGTTGCTAAAGAAGCGTTTGCAGCCAGGTTGACCGTCTCTTTGCTGTTTGGCAGTGCCTCAAGTGGGATCGCTGGTGGGAGCAGCCTGAGCCCACTGACCCGCGCTACAAGCGGGACAAGCAGCCTACGGACCACCTGAGGCCATTCCACACAAAGACCAATGGAGATCCCCAAAAGGATATCTGGACTTCTGACGGTTGCAGAGACTGGACCAAGCTTGGCTATCAGTACGATGATCTTCGGCCGAGCGCCGATGCTGTGAAGCCCAACGGTGAGTTGGACGAGGACAAGTACAAGCTGGAGCTCGAGGCCTACATCCACGCGACCTACGCTGGCACATCTCAAGTCATCAACAAGGTCCGTACCGATAATCGAATCGATAACCGCAGGGGTCTCCGGACCTCTCCGGGCACGGCTTTCTATGACTACGTGATCAACGTCCAGTACGACCGCTATGCCCTCGGCGGTGATTCGTACTCGATCAGATTTTTCCTCGGCGGCCCCAACAATGTTGTCAAGACCAACTACATCGACGAGAACTTTATCGGAGAAATTTTCACCTTCACGGGTCCGATATCCTCTGCCGCTGGAGGCTGCCAGAATTGCAAGACGCAGGCCAGGGACAGCGTCTTGTCGCAGTCTCAGCTCCCAATCACGATTTCCTTGATCAACCACATCTACAGCAGCAACCAGGAACACCTCATCGAGAACTTTGATCAGGTCGAGGAATACCTCCGCTTGCATCTCAACTGGAGGTTTGTCCAGCACGGCGGCGCCAGGCGGGACCCGGCAGAGTTCCCGAAGACGGTGGTTTCCGTCCTGAGGGGCACTTGCCAGCCCAAATCTATCCACGTCGGACCAGACGTCACAGTCCCCGAGCCGAGTTCCGATGCCAACACCTTTGCTCTTCAGGCTCTTGGTGGCGAACAGCAGAAGCTTACTTTGACTCCTCACTTCTCCAACTATGAGCCAGTCTATAAGGCTACTCAAGATAAGAAGCGTGGTTTGAAACCCGGCGCGAATGCTCGACTGTGAGCGTTTTGGGTTATTCACATCTTGTCATTCTTTTGGTCGTCATCGACCTAAAACTAGGCTAGTCTTAGTTGGATTAAAATTAAAATTGACTTTTTTTATTGTATTTTGGATGATGTATCTATTAAAATTCGCAAGCTATGGGTCTTCAATTCGCACACACCCTGGAGGTTTTAACATCTTTGGCTTTCAGTTGTAGTTTCCTTGTAGCCATCTGCTGGAGCTGTATAATGCGCTCCGCAAAGGACACAAATGTCGATTCATCGACTTGCCAGAGTTCTCTGGGCCGTGGGACAAGGCTGAGTCAAGTCGGGCAGAGGGCATCGTCGTTGTGTAGCGGGGGGTGTCGTTCAGTGAGACTTGTGAGCATGCTCAATACTGCGAATATTCAACTACGTTGATACTTGATTTGCATCTGTTTATAATCGGTTGCATGTTCTATTTGTGGTCTATCTGATTCTACCTATTACGGCTGCTCAAGGCCGAGAAGAATCTCTTGGCCCGTACGGACTTGATCGCACAGCGGCTGCCCCATCCACGCAGGTTGCGCCTCGTGCAGCGAGTCTTCAAATTCGATAATCTCGTCCCCGGAAATAAAGAAGGCCTTTCCGTTGATTTGGGGCTTGAGGACTGGGAGGAACAGGGCGCGTGCCACTCCACCCGGTGTGTTCTTGGGCAGGGTCCATTTTTCGAGCCACGAGTCGATGGCCATGGGCGTCACTGCACACGAAAATCTGTCAGCGAATCCTTACCAATGAATGACACATGGTGCGCGTAAAAATGAGAAATAAATGCGACCGCGCTCAACTCATCAGAACAAGAAAAATACTCACCAGTAAACCAAGGCGCCACCGTGTTGACCGTCACGTTCTTCTTGACCACCTCGGAGCGCAAACCGCGCATCAAACCAAGCACGCCCGACTTTGCGGCGCAGTACATGTAGATGGGGGGAGCGGGGAAGAAGGCGCCGGCCGACGAGGTCATGACGAGCTGGCACCGCGTCTCCGGCCACTTTGCGAAGAAATGGAGCGCGCATTTTGTCACGTAGAGGTGGCCTGTGAGGTTGACGTCGATGGACTTGAGGCTGGGCGGCAACAGCCTGCCCGTGACGGGGTCGAACGAGTCCGTGGTCAGGTCCTCGTGCGTGTTGATGCCGGCGTTGGACAGGACGCTGTGTATCACGCCGAACCGGGCATGGGTCTCTTGGAAGAGGTCCAGCACATTGTCCCAATTAGAGACGTCGCACTTCTTGAAGATAACCCGGTCCTTGTACGGCTCGACAAACGCTGCCGCTTCCTCGTTCCAGTCGCCAACGGCAAGGTTGGCTCCGTGCTCTAGCGCGCCCCCACCGAGCCAGAATCAGCCCTGTCGTAGACGAATGTGTTCAATGGCAGGAACAATACTACTTACCGAGTGCAATATCAATGGCCGCACGTCCAATCCCCGTGGCGGCTCCGATGATGAGAATGGTCTTACCCTGGAGAGCTTTGAAGTCGCCCTCGGCGATGGTGTATGTTGTCATGCTGGTTGCTTTTAGGCCAAATTCCTATGATTTGGTTGTTTTTTATTTAGATTTTATATATTGTTTTTGAGAATATCGATCAAGGTCTTTGTCACTTTGGACTCAGATTCTGGAGAGGAGAGCCCGAAAACATCTCAATCATGGGATCCTCATCAGACGGTTAACCTTTTCCCCACACTTTAGACCCATACCGAGAGCCTGGAAACGACCCGTCCGGCCAATCAGTAGCCATGGCGGGAGTACGAGACCCAGTCGTGGCCAGGTCCACATTGATTTCGGCAGTTGACACGCGGCTTATTGGCATCTCGGGCGTGTTTTTCGCATCGTAACATTCCCTCGCAAAGGGATCATCTCACCCGCCAAGAGGGTGGGGACCAAAACTGGACCTCCTGCCAATAATTGTTCAGTATGCGATTTTTGCCTACTTTCTCTGGGCGAGTTACCCCATGCGCTTACGTAGCAATTCCAGGCCGAATTGAGACATGGAAAAATATATCTGTATTCATGTAGTAAAGTATAAGAAGCTAGAATTATATAATCATTCAGCCTGAGTGTTATAATGGCATTTCCGTTAACTCGGCAAAACCCGCACCGCTGATTTATAGGCAGTATTGTTGGCGAATTACAGTCAGCTGACCCGTGATCCTTCAAATTTCTCTTAATTTCCCAGTTCCACCCAATTACACAGCTGAATGGACTGCGATTGACCAGAAGACTGATAATGTGCGGTAGTTTAGATGCAGGCCGTGGCTCATACACACAAATACACACAAGGGCATTTGAATATTAGCCAGCCATATACCATCATGTACCAATTAGACGCGATGAACGAATTCACGACAAGACATGCTCGCTTCGATGCCATCCTGCTTATGCCCCATTTTATTCCGCATTTCGCGTTCCCACCTCATCCTTCGTAAAATCCACCCCGTCAGCCGCACGAGCATCAACGATAAGAGCGCCACAAACAGAATCGTGTTGTCCTGGCAGTGGTGCGATAGTGCCCAGCAAGCGGGCCGCGCGCGGATTAGTATTCATCCGAGCAACTAGCCGCAAGCCTCTCAACGCGAAGTGAGACAGAGAGTTAAACCGGCCCCTTTTCTTACCAGAAAAAAAATTTAGAGACATTATAGAATGCGGGGATAAAATCGCATCGTGCACGCTATCGACGGTACCCACGATGGATTTTCTGCGTGAGAGCTCGGTGGCTGTCGGATCGGCCAAGTCGGTGGCGTTGCTGGCCGCTCTGTGCGTGCCAACCGCCTTTGTCGTCATTTCAACGCCAAAATCGGGCCTAAATTCTCTCGTGCGCTACGCCTGGATCGCCGTCGTCTATGCCACCGGCAAGCAGCTCATCCAGACCGTGTCCGGCGTCTGCTCCAGTCTGGTCCTCACTGCCGTTGTCTTGGGCCTGACCGGGCTTGTCGTGCTGCAGTGTGGCAACTTCCTCGCCGTCTCGCCTCTTGACGCAGACGACTTGATCAAGTCGGGCATTTTTGCCAGCTCCGACGGACTGCTCACCAAGGTCTTCTCCACGTCTTGTCTCTTGCTGAACCTGCGAGGCGTCGGAACGCCATGGCAGATCCCGCATCTGAGGTCGTTTCCTAGTTTCTACCAACGATACAGCGACAAGGGGAAACCGAGCCGTGAAGTCTTTCTTGCGCGGCAGCTGTTGATTATCTCCTGGCAATTCCTCTTTCTTGACATTGTTCAAGTCTCCACATTTGAGACACCCGCCGAGGATACGGAAAAGCTCTTTGGCGAGGGCAAGGAGTTTGTCTACCTGAATGCTACCGCAGAAGAGTGGGCTGGCCGCCTCATCATTGGCGCCGGCTCATTGCCTGCTCGGGTGACGCTTGACATTGGATATCGGACCGTTTCCGTCATTTCTGTGCTGCTTGGACTTACGTCTCCCGAGGCCTGGCCACCGCTCTTTGGCAGCTTTTTCGACGCATATACGCTTCGAGGACTCTGGAGGTGAGTAACCCCCCACTGATTCAACTTCAATTCAAGGCGTTGATCCTAACAAACCCTGCAGCACCTTTTGGCACCAGTACTGCAGATGGACTTTGAAAACCATCAGCACATTTGTTTCCCGCGATGTCCTCCGCCTGAAATCCCCTTCACGGCTGGAGCGGTACGTGAACATCACCCTTGTGTTTGTGACCTCGGGTATCTTTCACGCCGTCATCGACCAGTTCTGTTGGCAGCCACCCAGTATCCTACCCACGCTGGCCTTCTTTGGTCTCTTTGCCGCGGGTATTGTCATCGAAGACGGAGTCCAGGAATTGTGTCGCCGCGTTACCGGCGTAGATACACGAAAGAGCGACCAGGATGTGCCTCTGTGGCATAAGCTCGTGGGATACGTCTGGGTACTCGGCTGGATGGCCATGATCATGCCCTGGTATATGTACCACAATGCCCGTGCCCCAGCGGAGGACAAGTGGCTTTTGCCAGTCACCGTGGTCAACACGATGGGGCCCGCTGTCGCACACACATTATTGATTGGCGGCGGGTTGGCTTTGAAGTTTGCTGTTGGCGGCGAGATTTAGTTCCCCAACACGGAGGAGCTGCATATGGCCAAGAATGACGCATGCCACGAACTATCTGCCTTTGGGGATGCAGAAATATGAACCGGGATGTGTTTGCTCTGGAGTGATCATGTTGATGAAGAATTAGCGGGGCTGCTTAGTACCATTCCGCGCAAGCAAATTGATGGTATACAGGGAGAAGACCGGAAACCAAGACTTCAGAAGTCGAATAGACATGGGAATAGATATTAGACGAGTCTAACAGAAATAGTATTGTCTAGAATACAATGAATGTAAGCGGTGCTGTAAACAACCCAGAAAGTACTAGACATAGGATAATATCCTGTCCTACATAATCGTCTATGTAACGCAAATGTGAGGCATATGCGCAATGTTGTATAAAGGAAGAACCAGTTATGAGCCTGGGGGTTCAATACCAGCCTCGGTGTTTCTGCTATCAGTTGAAAAGCTAAAGTAACACGACCCAAGTTTGCTACCAGGAACTACTGCGATCATGGCGCCTTCTAATAATCGTAGCGCCTTCCTTGATGGGGAGCGCCCTCCAAAAACATCCTGCATACCACACACCATATCTTGATTTTCAATTCTCCTCTTGGGCTAACATTCCCTTGAATGGTTAGATTGAGGTTGATCTAGTCACGATAAGCACAGGATGGTCAAGTCTATTGCAACCCCCGCCGAGTAACACTGCTGCGCTTATCAGCGAGCAGTGCATCCTGGCTTTGGTGTTGTTACCGGGTTTCTGATAGCGTTAGTTTAGACCTCACTCCTCAGTTTACATGACTCATATCATAACTTGCACTGCTTCATCGTTGACATCTCTTGGAGAACCTTCCGTCCTTGGGAATTATGTTGTTGATCTGAGGTGTCGAATATTTGGCCCAGATTGAAATCTTCATACAATACAAAAATATTATTTATTAGCACGTTTGATGGAATGTCTACTATGCCTTGAAATATGACATGCACAATTTTCAATAAAGATATTTCACTTGTCATAGCGATTATTAGCCTGAATGATCCGGTATCATTTGATGGATGTCACCGGCCGTTATCATGGCCCCACAACCAAATGCCCCTGGTCATTCCCACTGACTAGGAGCGCCAATCATCCAACTCGAGTCTCCCTGCCGCCTCAAGATCGTAACACTCCGATGACCCCCGTTAGCCTCCACGCTACTCTGGATCACAACGCGGTATAAGCTATGGCGTAAGAGGAGCCAGGATCATATCCAATGCAGCTTCACCATCTCGCATAGACGCTCTTCTTATTCGTTGTTCATCCGAGCTAACCCCCGCATTTTAGTTGCTTCCGTTATCTTCCCTTCCAGGGAACTTTGTTCCGCCGATTATCTATCGCTAGATAGCTTGGTAAGGTTATACACCAATATGATACACACGTGCTATGGAACTAGCTCGTAATGATTGCAGCCAATTTCAAATATGGCTTGGATAATAATACCCGTCGAAGTGCGATACTTAAAGGAACCTCAAACCCAAACTCCCAGCATGGCCTTTGTCTATCACCAAGTTTGCCGTGGCTTAACAAATTTGTTTCTTAAGATTTACGTCCACATCACGAGAAATGTCTGACGGGATAGTGAAGCGGAAGAGCATCACCCAAAATGATCCTGAATATGACCTGGGAAAGGGTGAGGAGCTCCAAGTTCGAGGCATCGAGACAAGTAGCGATACGCGCTTGGAACGCGGTCTCAAAGCCCGCCACATTACCATGATTGCGCTGGGGGGCTCTATTGGTACTGGCCTCATCATTGGTACCGGCAAAGCCCTTGCCCAGGCCGGTCCAGGGTCTCTGTTTATTTCGTACACAATCGTCGGTTTTGTCGTCTTCCTTCTGATGTCTGCAGTCGGGGAGATGGCTTCCTGGCTGCCCATGTCCGCTGGGTTTGCGGGATATGCTTCGCGTTTCTGCGACCCCTCCCTTGGGTTTACTGTTGGATGGTTGTAAGTCATTTCCCAACTTGGATACTGCGTGATCCTTGCCATCTTGCCCACGTGCGACATTTTATTTTGCTACTTATGGACCAGAGCTAATGCACATCGCTTCTAGATATTGGACAAAATACTTGTTGCAAACACCTAATCAGCTCACTGCGGCCGCTCTTGTCATTCAGTATTGGGTCCCGCGCGAAACCGTCAACCCGGGTGTCTTCATCGCCATATTTCTCGTTCTCGTCATCTGCATCAATCTCTTTGGCGTGCGGTTCTTCGGAGAGTTCGAGTTCTGGCTGTCCGGTTTCAAAGTCATCACCATCGTTGGCATCATATTGTTCACCCTGGTTCTTGCACTGGGGGGCGGTCCAGATCATGACAGGAAGGGTTTCCGTTACTGGCAGGATCCTGGGTGAGTCGTAGTGGTTCCCCAAACAGCTCCATCACATGGAGAGAACATCAATGACTAATATATAATAATTCTTTAGTGCCTTTAAAGAGTACATTGATACTGGCGCTACCGGCCGCTTCCTCGGATTTTGGTCGACGATGGTGAATGCCGTGTTTGCCTACTTTGGCACTGAGCTGGTTGGCGTCACTGTCGCAGAGGCCCAAAATCCCCGAAAAACAATTCCTAGAGCCACTAAACTGACATTTTACCGAATCCTATGCTTTTACAGCATTAGCGTGCTGCTCATCGGCATGGTCGTGCCCTACAACTCCGAGTTACTGGCGTTTGCCAACAAGACAACGACCGGCGCTTCCGCCTCTCCGTTTGTTGTTGCCGGGCGACTTGCGGGTGTTAATACCGTGTCTCATATCATCAACGCCTGTATTCTGCTCTTTGTATTCTCAGCCGCCAATTCCGACCTTTACATTTCCACTCGAACGCTGTACGGTCTCGCGTCGGACGATGCCGCCCCAGCCATTTTCAAGCGCACCACTGCTCAGGGGGTGCCGATATATGCTTTGGGATTCTCCGGAGCCTTTATGCTCCTTGCATTTATGAACGTTACCGACGACTCGAAGATAATCTTTAGCTATTTTGTAAATGTGTCCACAATTTTGGGTCTCCTGACGTGGATCTCAATTCTTGTGACCCATATTTGGTGGTGCAGAGCGCGAAAAGCACAAAATCTGGCCGATGAAGCCCTGCCTTATGCTTCGCCCTTTGGTATATGGGGCTCATATGGTGCTTTGTTTGTCTGCGTGATTCTCGCGTTGACCAAAAATTTTGACGTGTTCACCAGTTTGGAACATGAACCATTTGGAAAAGAAAAGTTCAAGACTTTCATTACGGGGTACATTGGTATTCCAATATATCTTGCCTTACTTTTTGGTCATAAGTTCATGACAAAAAGTCGTTCCGTGAGGCCCCTGGAAGCCGACTTTTATAGCGGCAAAGACAGCATCGATCGTCAAGAGGAGGAATTTCTAGCTGCCAAGGCGGCCCGAATGGCCAATGAGAAGTCTTCACGTCGCTCCCGTTCCTACAAGACTTTTGTCTCATGGCTGCTGTAAACGTTGAGGGAACGGTTAAGGCGGTTAAATAGAACCTATAGCACGTTGATAGATCATGGAAATACGTGTCATAATTGGGCCCGTCAACTGATCTTTATAATTAGTCGAAAGTAATGATAGCAGCGATTGCTGCACACACCACCGGCGTGTGTAGTATAATACGGCCGCAATTTGAATCGACGTGTCAGTCGTTCGAAAGCGAGTTTAGAATCGTACTATCGTTAGCGATGCATGGTTCTTGAAAGTCGACAGAGGCTGGCGGTGAGACGCGGCTTCTTGAATGGATGCATGACATCCTAGTCGGCGTTTAGCCTAGTCTCTATCTTGACTCAAAATGGACCTCGGATACGAACCGAGCCTGGGTACCTTCTGAAAACAATCTAAAATGGCAACACGATACCCCTTAAGTCCCCAGTGAAGTATGGTAAATATAGTTAGAGTCAAAACGAAAAAAGAAAGCCCTCACGAGTCTAATTGTCCGGTATCCCGTATTTTGCCGTAAGTGTATGAACAATTGCAACCACGTTCATTCAGTTTAATCATGTAATCACAATGGTGCTCCGGATGGTAGAGCATTTCTAAACGACTGTGGACGCGATCCAAGGAGGAGCGTGTTTGAAGCCCATGGACTTGGCGGAGATGTGGCTTTAATCCTGGACGTCCAAGCTTTTTGACGTGACGTCAGCTCGAGAGGGCCGGAGGTTATAAGAGTGTCCCCAAACGCCGCTTAATCAGATCGGCGAATCTGTCAACGAAATGGCCCGAGAAAGGAGGCTCCAGCCCCCTGTCCATGCGCCGATGAAGCATCCCGCATGAGGTGCATTTGGCGCGCGCGATTGGACGCATCGCCTACGCCCTAACCCCGCCGCCAACGCAGCCAGCGTGGCATTGATTCTTAAGGGGCCCGTGAAGATGAGGGGGAGATGCAGTGATCGCCTTCACATGCTGGATTGGACGCCTGCGCCTCGAGCAATTGAGTTGTGGCTTTTTAGCGTTCCTTAGTGACCGCTTTGCCGCGTTTCAATCATTCCCCATCCGGCAATGCCGGGGCGGAATGTGGCGGTCAATCAATGGCCGAACTCCACTCTCCCGCTCCTGCTTAGTGGAAGGGGTATCAGATAGACCACAACGCTATGCGGGGTAGCAATTGTGTTATTTTATGCTGGGCTGTTGTTAAGGTTTGTTGGTGAAGCTGGGCAGTTGGGAGCCTCATCCTGAAGCTGTAGATAATGGCGTGCCACTGTGATAGAATTGCACACAATACGAACAAGCCATGGGCCGTACGTGTAAACAGCCGCACGTAACATTTGGGCATCAATTGTCTATACCTTCGTCTACTAGCATAGGGGTAACATCAATTATCATCGCAGCCCTCCTTATTCATGCGTCAACTTGCGTACACTGATGAGACTGAGCTGCTACGAAACGCTATAGGGTGTGTGTCGGCACAATGCCGATGGATAACTATGATAAGGCATAAGCTGTTTATGTGGCTGGTAGCTCTAAGAATAACGCAATTGACTCGTAGCGTGGTGCGGCGGCCTTGGCACCGGTGATACAAGGGGCTTCTTTTTTAACTTCGGAGTCCTAGATGCATGAGAAACTTTGGACCTGATACACTATTCACCGACAATTATAGACTCGGCATCGGGTTTCGGATGCGGCCCGACACAACATGTCGCTTCAATGAAGCAATACGTGTTCAAGTGCCATACTCGTCTATATAAACCATCCCTCAAGCCCAAGATTTCGTTTATCAATCCAGCTTCATCATTCAGTCTTCTTTCACATCAACAACACAACACCAACCAACAATCACCAACCAACAACCACCACAAACATGCCTATCTTCTCCATCGTCGCCCCCAAGATCCCCGCCGCCGACAAGGACAAGTTCCTGTCCGTCCTGCCCTCTCTGGTTGAGGAGCTGAAGGCTCAGCCTGGCGTGGAATTTGTTGCCGCTGGCCCAGTCGTCGTTGAAGACGGCAAGCCAGTTGACGAGTTCAAGTTCGTTCAGACTCTCGGTAAGTCTATCAGAATGGTTCCGACGGCGCCAGCTTACATAGATAAGGATTCAAAACAAATGAAGAGTTCGAGACCTTCAAGAACTCTGCCTGGGCCGTTGAGCGTAAGCAGAAGTTCGAGGAGCACAACAAGGAGGAGCCCATCATCGGCCGATTCGAAATCGCCTCGCCCCCTCCCGCAGGCCCCCCTAAGCCCTACCTTCTGTTCTCCGTCCTTGTGATCGACGACGAGTCCAAGGGAGAGCAGGCCAAGAAGGCCTGGCTGGACCTTGTTGAGGCCCTTGGCCAGACCGAGACCGCTGGCGGAAAGAGCATTGGAGAGGGACCCCACGCAGGAATCGGACTGCTCGGATACGACAGCGCCGAGGTAACTTCTTTAATCCCCATTTCTTCAACAGCTACTAACCAGTTATTACAGGAAGCCAAGGCTGCCTTCGAGAAGCCAGGTGTTGCTGCCGCATTGGCCGCCTACAAGGCCCTTGGAAAGGACCACAGCGCTCTGGTTCACATTCAGCACTCTTAAGGCGGGCATGTTATCGGGACTGGAATTTGGGGATTGATTCAGTTATGAGTATTATGCAGAATGACATTAGAAGAGGCCATGATTAATAAATGCCGTCTTCACCCAACATTATTGTCAAAGTGACTGTGGCCTGTGCTGTGCTGTGAATCTGAATTTTTACCTTGTACAGAGCGTCTGCAACTGGAAAGACGGTAGTCTGCTCTTGAATTTGATTGTAAGTTGGAGCTGGTCGACGGGGATTTTCGGAAGCCGGTGGGTTAACGTCGTCATCAAGGTTGAAAGACTCGGCCTCTTCTTTGTGGTGCAACTCAGTCATTGGTCAAAGAAACGTAGTGAGGCGGGTGGGCTGTGCAGTGTTCTTACACTAGTAGCGTTGCGTCGTACTTGCGGCCTTTCACGGCAATCACTGCTCTACACGTGGCCAAATTGAATGATGAGTTGAAGAAGGCGTCTGCAGGGGGATCAATAATTCGCTGGCCCGGGTTCTATGTCATCATGCGCCTCCCGGGTGCGTGTTCGGCGCCAATTAAAAAAGTTGCATCGCAATTTTAGGCGGCGCAGACCCCTTCTTGAATACAAAAGCAGCTTAGCGAAGACAGTTGCGGAAGGTCAGATGGGCTTCTTCGTCAGTGCTGATTCTAGGGCCGAGCAATAAGACGTGCACCAAATTTAAAGCTGAACGAAAATTTTGACGATTGACTACTATTTTTTAGGACGGGTAGCAAGACTTGAGTGAACTACAATCTCCATAACTAGTTTTTATTGTTGAAAAGTGGAGAGGGTTGCAACTTGCAACACCCTTGATCCCAACAACAATGACAGGAATGGTAGATATATGGGGCCAACACAGCGGAGTATTGGCAATTTCGCGACAAAATAAATCAATCATAATCCTGCCGAGAACCAGGTCGTCGTTGTTATTGATTTATGACAGGGGCCTTCGGAAACCGAAAACGCGTTAGGCTGTCCAAAGGAGTCGCGAAACCCACCCGCTCGCCATAAATCGAGAGACGCGAGAAAATTTCTCAACTTGTCACCTAATAGGGGTATTTTTACTTACACTAGGAAGCGAGCATCCAATCAGCCGCAATTAGCTTCCCGCTATACATACGCGTGTGGAATTACTTCGTGTCTGTTACCAATCGACCAGCTTTCCGACATAGACCCGCAAATAATGGACGCCAGTCTCCCTCCAAAGAAGGAGGCCTCCATCTTGATTATTGGGGCGTGAGTGCAACCCATTATCTGATCAGCTTCAGGGGACATCAATATTAATCCAATCACGCTATTAGTGGAACTTTCGGTATCAGCACAGCTTACCATCTCGCCAAACGTGGCTACTCGAACATCACCTGCATCGACCGAAACCCATGTCCGAGCGTAGACTCGGCTGGCCACGATCTCAACCGAGTTATTCAAATCGAGCACGATGAGGCGTTTTATACCCAGCTCGCTTTGGAGGCTTTGAATGCTTGGAGACAACCCGAGTGGAGTGGAATTTTTCACGAAACTGTAAGTAACTATTAAGGCAACTATTTAGCTCCTTCAGTCACACAAACTCATACAAGCATGTTATTTCCAGGGACATATAACCATCGCAGGTGGTCAGGAGAATGTTGACGAGCACCTTCAAGAGTCATTAAAGAATGTTCAACAAGCGGGACAAGCCGAAAATGTCGAGATCCTGCGAGGAAGAAACGAGATCGTATCTCGCGTGCCCCAGCTCCACGACACTCATATCCAGAAGGGGCTTTTTAATAGCCTTGGGGGGTGGGTTTATTCCAAAAAGGCTTTAGACAGATGGGCTGCACAAGCGTCGTCGCTCGGTGTGAAATTTGTATCCGGACCCGAAGGGACAATGACAAGCATTCAAGTAGATGGCTCAGGGACTCTGACTGGCGTCCGAGTAGCTTCCGGCGCTGTCATCACTGCAGACCGGTATATTTTGAGTGCTGGAGCGGCATCGCCAGAGGTCATCCCTGAGCTCTCAAAGCAATTATGGTCCAAATGCTGGACCATGGCCCAGATTGAGCTAACAGAGCAGGAAGTTGAGCAGTGGAGAAATATCCCAGTCATCAACCACGGTGATCTGGGCTTTATGATTGGGCCGGATCCCGAAACCCGTACGATAACCCCCAGAACCCCGGCATAGTAGCAGCGAAGCAGCGAAACGAGGCTAATGGAGGCAGGCCGTGTCAATATTTGCAACAAGGGTCCCGGTTATCAGTATCGGGCAGGAGTTTACACCGAGTCCGGAAAACCGGTCCGCTTCTCGATTCCACGATACGCTAGCTCCCACCCCCATGACGGGATCCCGGCAGAGGCTAGAGCGGCGATCAACCAACTCATTGACACCCTCATGCCCCAGTTCTCCGGTCGACCTCTCCTTAACGAAAAGGTTTACTGGTATGCTGACTCTCCCGATGGGCACTGGTTAATCGACAGGCACCCTCAACACAAGTTCCTTCTGTTGGCGACTGGGGATTCGGGCCATGCATTCAAGATGTTCCCTATTATTGGTGGTTACATTGCCGATGCTCTGGAGGGAAGCCCTCGGGGTTTGAGAAAAGAGTGGCAGTATGGTAACAGGAAGGCACGGACCTACACCGATACTCCGGAAACCGAGGTGAGAGACATGCGAGATGTCCTGGGCCTTAAACTTGGCTTCAAAATCTGAGTTTCCAAGAGTGGGTCTCATGATTGAACTCTATCGATTGATGGAATCATCTATCTTATTCAAATTCTCTAATTTTTCTTTATCGATAATATTAACAAAATATACCGAATGACCATTTTCACCCAGCTTTGATCTATTAGGATGGGACTGTATACAGCCTTCCAGTGACGCTACCCAAGCCCAAGTCTTCAAGCCCTTTTGGAACATCCGCAAAGGGGATCTCCTCGATATGCGGGGTCAAGTCTCCCGCCGCTAGCAGCTCTATAACCTTACGAAACTCCTCGATGCTGGCACCTGTTGATCCTCGGAGCGACACGTTTCTCGTAACCAAGTCCGTCGTCGCGAATTGGATCGTTTCAGATGCCAAGCCAACCAAGACGACAATTCCACCCAGCCGCACATTTGATAAAGCGCTTTGAACCGTTTTCTGTGCCCCTGCAAAATCCAGGATGACGTCGAAGCTCGTTTCTGAAAAGGCCTCCAGATTGGTTGCACAATCGATAGCTCCCGCTCTCCGTGCGTTATCGAATCGTGCTTCGTTGATGTCGACGCCATAGACTTTTGCTCCTTGCAGAGCTGCAATGGCAACTCCATTCAAACCGAGTCCTCCCAAGCCGATGATACAGACTGTTGACTTTTCGGACACGCAACCTTCAGTGACAACTGCATGATAGGCTGTGGAGATGGAATCGGAGGCCACCGCGGCCTGGGCGAAGCTGACGCTGTCTGGGAGCTGAACCAAGTTTTTGACTGGTGCCACGGCATATTCGGCATAACCGCCATCGCATCCAACACCAAGGGCTTCTTGGAAATTGCGCTCAATAATGGGATGCCCCACACAAGCAACTGCCACACGGTCGCCTACTTTGAAGGAACTTGTTGACGCAGACTCATCGCTGGCAATGTCGACAATGGTACCGGCAACTTCGTGGCCCAGAATCACTGGCAGCGCGCACATCCAAGCAGCCCCACCACCATGGAGGACATGGGTGTCAGAGTGACAAAGGCCCGCAGCCTTGACCTGGATTAGTGCCTGGCCTTTGCCGGGGGTAGGGATGGCCACATCTCGCAGCTGGAGACCCTGCTCAGCACCGAGAAATTGAAATGCCTTCATGGCTAATGAATAAAATGTTCTTGAGTGAGTTGTGATGTTGTGAATTGAGATCGTAGTGGGCTGACATCTTGTTTCCTTCTCATGGGCTCTTTTGGCATATATGCATCGAGAACGAGTGAATCATAATGAATCAAATGATTCAGAGCCAAATTGAGACTAGTTTTACACAGGTTAAACTAACAGAAGCCTAGCGAAAAAAGCTTGGATCATCTATTCCATTTAACCTTTGCATGAGAGCCAGGTACTCAGCGTTTAGACGCGGAATTGTGTCCCCACATATTCCCGAGAATTCCGATACTTGGATCAGGGACATGAGACATGATCTCTCTGGACACGGGTTACCTGTAGTTCCCTCTTCTTTTTACTATGGAAAGCATATGAATTTATTGTTTTAAGCAGCTTCCCCTAGGAGGTTAACTGGACGGAAGTGGAGCGGAGGTCAGCGGGATGGTATTGTAGCGATTATATTCCCAAGGGTTAGGGTTAGGGTTATACTCACATATTTTCCCCCCTTTGGTTGTCAACTTGATTTATCGATCAACTATGAAAAGTCTGCCCTAATGCCGACAATGCTGGCGAAATATTTGCAATTTGTCTTGTTCGAACGCAGTCAGAACTCGAGCCCGTTCCTGCAAGTTGAAGTGACAAGCAGGTTGTGGATCCAGCTCGGACTTCGGACTTTGGCTAACTCCGGAAGCCTCCTCTGTACTGCCCTGACTGAATAACCAACACATTGCCTACTGGAGCCTCGTAGATTGTGGGAGGACGCGCCAAGTTTCATGAAAATACAATAGTTATAGTAACTGGGTTCAAATTGCCCCGGGGCAATAACTTTGCCGTCGATCGCAGCGCATGTTTCATGGCCCAGCTCGCGTGGCTGCACTACCTATCTGTGACGCGTCTCTAAGTCCTACATCAGATGAGCGCTTGTGAGTCTGAGTCTGACAAGAAAGAGCCATGGGTTTCCTCATCGATGAAGAAAAAACCAAATGAATATCCTTTCCCACAATAGATGAAGTGGCTTCTTTTCTGGCAAATTACTTTAATTCCCCATGGATGATAACTAAGTCACCGAGCTCTGCCTTGCCTTCCTTCCTAGGGTTACTGTAGTTATCTTTGCGATCATATAATTGTCATTACTGAATTCGTAACTATCATTGATTTAATATACATGTTTAACTGCTATCCGCTTCACCTTGTTCCTTCTTGATGTTACCTGCTGACCGCAGGGTAGGCTTAACACTACGTTGTCTCAAAACATCACTTTTATTCCCCAGCAAATTGGTATGCTTCACTTGTAATAGTATAAAGAGTACCATGTAGATATTGACAATAGCCATAGTAAAGGTAGGAATATTAGAGTTTTTGCAGTTTATAGTTGCTTCTTCATATGGAGCGGTCCAAGGATAGATATTAGAAGGAAGGTTTTGGTGATTGTGTATGAACAAACAACGAAGTGTGATGGCTCGTCTCTTTTGAGAGACAGGTTTCGTACATGATAAACTAGGCCTGAAGGTAGTGATCCCGTTTTCTTTGGTATTGGTCATAAAAGAAGAAGCGTTTATTTTACATGGGCTTTACAACATCGCATAAATCAGCGAAATGGATAATCGATCTAGTTGATCAAGTTCCTCAACCACTCTCGACTTCCCAAGAGCGCACTAAGTGTCTGAACAATAGAGCACCTGTGCTGCCAAAGGATGCGTCCTCCAATTCCAAGTCCTCCAAAAACAGTGCCCAGGCTCATGAGGCTGACGGCCCACAGATCCCAGTTCTTGGCCTTCCACACGGGCATCCTCATGTCTGCCGTCTGGAGATGCATCGGCCTGAGCTCTTTCCCATCCTTGAATCGCAGTTCATTGTCGTAGATTAGCTCCTCGACAAGGTCCGCCGCGTAGTGCTTGCGCCGGGTCGCCACGTGGGCGATGCGCATCAAGCGCAGGGAATTGCGCGCGTAACTCCCATCCTTGTCCTCAATGATCTTCTTTCCTTTGGAGTAGAGCTCCTCCGACGTGAACTGGAACTTGTTCAACCCCTCTGCGACGCCACCATCAACCAAACGCGCTGTATTGGCGATCTGGTCGCTGAACACACCCATCGACAGCATGGGTTTGCCGTGGAACAGGCCTTCGTTGGCGCTGGACCCACCGCCGTGTGTAAAGTAGATCTTGGTGGACGTGTGGTCAAGAATTGCGCGCTGGGGCACGAAGTAGGAGCTGAGCCAGCTGGGGTTCTTCCCAGACAGAATATCGCCCAAACTGGTTACTTGCTTGCCCGTTTCGTACCTCGTCTCGGGGTCGAGATCTTGGCGACCGCTCTTCCCAATCGACCAGATCACGCCATTAATCACCCCATCATCAATTAGCTGGAGCAACCCCCGAACAATCTTTGACGCGTCCGCATTGCTGAGGATGATGTGCGTCCCCAGCGCGATGTAAATGACCTTGGAATGCTGACTCAAGAAATTGGCGCATTCTTCGTTCAGTGGCGGATATGTCTCACCAATCAATGGGCCGACCGTGGCGCAGGTTGGAGGCAAGTCACGCGGAATCTCGAGGCCGAAGAACGAATTGATGAAGATGAGGTAGTCGGGCTTCTGAATTTTGTGTACGGGGTATTTTACGCCGTTCTCCAGGCGCATCTTCTTGGTCCATCGCAGCCACTTCAGGATGACGGGCAGGTCGCAGATGACGACTAGCTCGTTCCTTATGCGGTTCCACATGGTGGAAGTCTCCGAGGTGAGGGTCCCTTCGAGTTGGAAGCCTGGCTGCCCGGGGATATACGGGCACGGCATCATCAACATGGGCATCTGAGGCCAGACCTGGGTGATGGGCAGGTTGTACTCGACGTGGATATCCTTAACGGCGTCGACAAAGAAGTCCGCAATCATCATGCTGGGCCTGGTGTCCGGGTTGTCCATGAGGCCTTTGAGCCCATGGTACGTCTGCGGCCAGAATGAGTCCCAGAGGTACTTGCTCGGCATCACACCGCCGATGCCCTGGGAGATGTTCCAATCTCTCATCCGCAGGTAATGGGCATTCATCTGCTCCGGAGTTGCGGCGGGCCCGAGAGTATAGACCTTGGTGATGAAATCATAGCCCTTGATCCAGCCTTCCTGACCCTCGAGAGTCGCAAACTCAATCGTGTGGCCTCTCTTGGCGAGGACGTTGCCGATTTCAAACACGGGGCCTGGTAAACTAATTAGATTTTGGGGACACCGGTTCAACGGAGATCAGGCGACATACTGGCATGGGTGAAGCCGCCCGTCGTCACCACCAACAAAATCTTGCGCGACGGGTGCGTCAGTTCAGGACTGGCCATTGTGTCAATTGATTCAATGAAATTATTGCCTAGAGCTGGGTTCGGCAGATACAGAATACAATTGAGTGAGAATGATGATGATGACAGACGATCATGGCAGAGCGACCTATTTAACCAGAACACCGCCGCAACCAGCGACGGAGGCTTTGGCCGACTACGATTGGCTGCTCACTCGCTGGCGCTGTCACGGTTGGCTGCACGACAATCCTTCGGGCCAACGCGGCCCCGGGAGGATTACTGGTGGACCGTGTGACTCCTACGAGACCCGGCATTCTCACATCGGCTTTCTCAATCCCGGGCGAAGCACTTCTGCAGTAATCATTCCCCAAAAGGCAATGATTTCTTCGATGGTTTGGGCACTTTTGGCATTGCGTCATATCAATTCTTATTTATGGGCCTTTTGGACTGTGGGTGGGTGTCAGCCGATGGGGCCGATGTCGATCGCAGAGCCTCAAATAAGCGCAGGGAACGGTCCCTCGCCTGTCGATTCGCTGCTACTTGGTCTCGCGTGCATTTGTGATGGAGCGTTTGGCTATTTGACTATTATTCTTGGTAAATTGTCATTACTAGAACTATATATAGAGAACAAAAAACCCGGATCGGGTTGCGCTAACTGAAAAGTGTATTAAGCCTCCCACTGTTCGCACCATGTCGTCATGAGACTGGGTGTGATCTCGCCTATCTGCGCAACTGTTGGGCTGAAAGCCCCAGTTCTGTCCATGCTAAATGACACATGTGGGTGTCCGGCGCGTTGCGCTGCCAGTATGTCGTGATAAGTATCCAGCAATTTGATCCCGGGGTTCTTGTCGATGTCTTCCGGGTTTTGCGCGCTCTTTTCCAGCATCAACACCCATTCTTCAAAACTCACTAATCTCTGGATTTTGTCCTCGTAGTGGGCCATGATGGCGACCACCAAATCTGACCAGTCCACGGGGATGGGGTTGACGGCATGGAAGTACCCCGATATCTCATGGCAGGAGATTTTCGTTGTGATCCCCGAAATATCCAATATCAGACTCGCTACGTCTTCGATTGGTATCCAGTCGATTGCCTGGTCCGCCCCAAATTGGATGGGCAGCGCCCCCAGAAATACCGAACTCGCAATGAGACTCGGGATATACTCTTGCGGGTTCCAGATCCCTTTCTCGTACTTTGAACCTGCAATCTGTCCTATCCTGACCGATGCTGTTGGAATTCCTCGTTCGGCCGCACAATCCAAGATGAGGCTACTGATGAGTTTCGATTGCCCATATCCCAGTCGGGCCAGGGACAAGTCTTTCAGCTGCTTCTCCGGCACGGGTCCCAGTTCATTCCACCCGGCTGCGGTGCTGATGCTCGACAAAAAGATGATTGGAACCTGTTTTGTGGCGGCACCAGAGAAGTCAACGAGATGCCTGACACCACGGATATGTGGTTCGAAGGATGTAACGCTAATGTTGAAGTTGACCGGCCATGCATTGTGGATGATGCGATCAGTAACCTCCAGCAGGCTCTTATACTTGTCATCACCAAGGCCGAAATCGGGAAGTGACAGATCGGCCTCCAAAAACTCGACTTTGGAGAAGTCCGTGTTCAACCCGCGGTTCCCGCTCATCGAGTCTTGACGACAGCGACCCCCATCTTCACCCCGGTTGAGGGCAATAATCTTCTGGATCGCGCTTGAGGCACATAGTTGGTCAAGTAGATAGGATCCAAGAGACCCCCCCGTGCCCGTAAGAATGACCGTCTGTTTCTCTTCGAGTGGCTCGGGTTTTCTTCGACCCGAGCATGGCAGGTCCTTGGTGTATTTAGTCAACATTTCTTGTAAAGCATCGTCGTGTAGCTCAGGGTCAACCGAAGCATTTGGATCATCATGCTTCAACATGAAGAGCAGGGCAGTGGCAAGCTTCCTTGGTGTCGAGTTTTCGTATATAATTCGCGGTGGTAACGAAGTTTCAAATTGCAGGCCTACATTCTGCAGACCAGCGCTTAGCATCCTGGCAGCTGTTATTACTTGCAGGGAATCGAGCCCAAGACCAAAAAAGTCCGTGTCACCCTCTAGACCTTTGAAGCCTGTGATGTTTGCTACCAAATCAACGATGCCACCCGTAAGGGTATTTTCATCATCGAACTTCAAGTTGATAGACTCGTCTCTCCATATCTGGCTTTGGTATAATGAGTCGATCTCATCAGCGAATAGCCTGGTGCTTTCTTGGCGCAGTATCGTCCCTTTCCCTGCTCGCTGCAACGGCTTTTGCGGCGTGGTGACTATGATGAGCCATTTTACGAGACGACCATGTGCGACAGTCTCCTCGTTGGCCTCTTCAATAAGGGGCCATATCTCCTCAATGAGCTGCTTCTTTGCCACTTCACTCTCGCAAGGCCATGTCGGCTCCAGGATAAGGGCTGGTTGGAATCGATCTCGACCTACTACTAGTGCTCCCTTGAGTGATGAATGGCTAACGATTATCCCTTCCATCGAGATCGGGTTTAACTTTTCTCCATTTGAAAATACGATGATGTCGTCAACTCTGCCCCTGCTCTCCCAATGATCTGGCAGCGAGGGGTGGGGTTTGTATAGGTCGCCTGTTCGCCATTCATTAAGGTGTGGGTATGTATAAAATATGGCTTGCATTCCCGGGTTGCTGGGATGTGAACCCTCTATTCGGTTAAAGACAAGCTCATAGAGGTTTTCCTCTTCGGAATGTAGACGCCATTTGCAACCCATTAACTCAGAATTAATGACAAAGTACAGCCAATTTTGTACGTCTGGTTGAAAAAATAAAGGGTAAGGGAACCATCTATTATTCCCTGTTAGTCAGCTTTTTTCTTTCTTTTTTGCAATCTCATGTTCACATACTCAGTGGAGCCAATCTTATGTGACAACATTACACCGTTGTCAACCAGAGTTTGGCCTGCTATCTGACTGAGACTTCCTGCCGGGGTGTTAATTCCTTACGAGCTGATGATTGCAAGACTAAAAAGCTTACCACCGCCGAATCCGACATATTTCAGCTTTGCGAGCCTTCTGGTGCTTTCTGCATTCTTCGAAATCTCCTCCAGGACTGCGGGTACTAGGAGAGCCACCTCAGCGTTGGAGTACTCCAAGGACTCGATGATGAGGTCTGCAGTGGATGGCCGGGTTGAGATGCTCAAATAAGGCGGTGCATCATAGAGGATAGCCATTACGACAAAGAACATGAGGCCGCCGACATGAAATAAGGGAAACGTCAAAAAGAACCTTTCCTTGTTTTGCGTCCAAGTCTCAATCAATGTTCTGCTGTCATGGAAATCCGGAATATGACGATATGAATCTGCGATGGCCAGAGTCCCCTGTTTTACAACTATTGATTTGGGCAATCCCGTGGATCCGCTGGTGTGAAGGACAACCGCCGGATCCCATCTGCCTTGGTCGAAGGTGCGATCATACGGAAACGGGTCTGGGCTCGAGCTGAGCAGGGTATCGACATTTGGGATGGGAGCTTTGGTAATCGTTAGTCCCTCGCAAAATTGGTCAACAACTGGCCCAAAGCTGTTGGTATACCAAAATATCCGACAATCATTTGCCTGCAAAAGAGCCTGCTGCGCCTCCTTGCTGTTGCGAGGAGACAGGAACAGCGCTTGGTACCCGGCCTTCATGCAAGCCAGCATCACGATGATATAGCGAATGTCATTTGTCCCCAAATATGCCAAGGTTTGAAATTGGCTTTGGAATCCGGGCCCATAATTCTCCGTGATTTTCCATGCCAGGTGGTCGATGGCGCCGGAAATCTGCTTGTACGACAATGGCGTCCAGCCAGTCCGCGGATCGCTGGTTTTGGGCACATAGACAAAGGGGCGAGAGGGGTCGTTGGTCGTAACGTCATTGATGATGTCGATGATCAGTCTGTTGCCGTAATTCGGCGTCGTGTCCGCATCCATCGTGTTGGCTTTGTCGCGCGGGGCGTTTGCGTGAGTGGTGGCAGCGAGTCATGGCCGGCGCAGGACCTGTCGCAAAGGGGTGCAAGATTGTTTTTGTCCACAGTCTATCCTTTGGTCTCTTTTTATATTTTCCCTTTGCCGCGCTACGTGTTCTTTCCCCTCAATTTGCGGATCACCCCCAACTCTACCTAAGCTGCATTCTGTGCCGCCTTTTGGCTCTAATGTGTTTCACTGTTGCGTGTGGGTCGTAGCCACCACATTCCATTGTGAGGATGCATGTCTCAGTTCATCGAACTGCCTGCCGCCTACCGAAATTAGCGGCGTGGATCTTCTTCTCGTAAACCGCAGCCTTCTGCGCTGATACGACCCTTACTCGACCTTTCTGACTCATCATTGGATTTGCAGAGCGGATACATCATGTAGGGGTATTTATTTCATCACATGGGGCTTATGCATCTGGCCATCTGGTTGGCATTCGCCAAATTCGCCATCTTTTAGTTTGCATGACCTCCCGTGGCGCCATGGACTTGGCTGGCTTTAATTGGACTTGTTTTAAATTTAGTATGTCGCACCATATGACCCGTAATAAAATACCATGGGAACAGGTCTAACCTGCAACATGAGTGTGAAAAAAGGCAATAGTGCCAAAGATATACCCCGCTAGATGTGAAGTGAACAGCTGTAGTGCACCAGACGATACAATTGACCCGCGCTTTGCAAGATTAGCGGCCACGTACGGGGTGTGATCTAAAGTTTCGCTTGCAGTGAGAGTTGGGCCCTCTCGAAATAGCCCAAACCTATTCCCAAATAAAATTAGCAACTAATCATCACAGTTACTTCATTCCGAAATAATTATATTTTGAAGGGGATAATTGTGTCTCATCATGGATAAAAATGGGAACTGCAGATAGGGATTCATAATTATTAGGGCATGGTATTCACCTAGGTCATATGTCATGGCAGGAGGTTGAGTTGCCACACGAATGATGAATCAGCATTTAACAAATTCAGCTGATACTGTGAGGAAGTTAATTCGAACGCCAAAAAAGTCATATCGCTGTGCATTTTAACTGTTTTTTATATAAATATTTTCTAGCTAACTCCAAGAGTGTGGTAAATAGAGACAAAGGGAAATGTGATAGTGAAAGACAAGAGCTAATGCTTCGAAGGCTAAGAATCTAAAATAGGACCATAAGCAAGAATGCCACGACTCTCCAATTGATATACCACGTGAGCCGTTACTTTTCTATTGGAGATAATACAGACGCATTCAGCTCCACTGTCTTTGTAAACCTGATATGCTAGTTTGGTAATGTCTGGTCTTCCCAGCTCATCCGTGTCCCATATGACAGCCTGGGGGTCACATGAGAGAATAGTGTCCAAAATGCCTTTCCCGTAGGTCGAAAGTGGATTTTTTGTTGACCATACTACTCGACAAGGTACCAGGCGCTCCATTATGACTGGCATGCAGGGGCCAATGCCGGAGCCAGTAGCTACCAGGACGACCTTCTTGAAAAGCGGCGCTATGGCAAGCACGCCAGAGGCTGGGGTTCCCCGAGTCCATATAGAAGTGGGAGGGCTTTCGATAATTCTCTTGGTCCAGTCTCCCGCCTTCGAGACAATAATCGAGAACCCTTTGCCGCTCGGTTCAGGAATAGCAGCAAATGCATGCCATTCAACCAAGGGTCTATCGGTGATACGGACGCCCCGTGAAGTGCCCGGTCCAGGCGTGCAAAATTCAAAATGGAGGCGGACCGCGTGATGCGAAAGAGGTTCAGGTACAACCCTGACCCGACGCAATCTTGTCCACGGAAGCGCAACGCTGATTGTAATGAATAAAACCAAGTAGAGGACAGGAGACCTGGCCAAGGCTTCTCCCAATGGTCTGGAAGCCGTTGCTATTGCGGACGTAATGACATGTGCCCAAACCAGCGCTATACTGAACCATCCCACGAAGCGATGTGTCCATTCGAACTGATCGTGCATCTTCATGCGAATAGTGGGGTAGGCCATGGCCAGAATAAATGAAAGCGTCGCCATGATGATATAGGTCAAGACCAAAACAACAGTTTTGATAGATGACGGGCTGGGTTCGGCAAAGTAATCACGGCTTGATGATACTGTGACAATGGCCCACCAAACCGTTGCAGAAACAGCGCAGCCAGAGTGAACACCACCATTGTGGTAGACTCGAGCAGCATGACGACGGATGGCCAACGGCACAGAGGTCGGTATCTTGGTAAATGTCCAAAAGATGCAGTTGACGATGTAGTCTTGACGAATGAGCGTCGCCACAAGAAGATTCGCTGCTACAGCGGTAGCTAAATGAGAAGCAGATAGCGAAAAGTTATTGTGTCGGCTTTCCCAGAGCAAGTATACAAATGCAGCCAAATTCGCAACGAAGATGAGCCCAAAAAGCCTACGATAAGCTGAGAGGACTCGATGCCGTAGCCACCGCCAGCCGTGAAAGCCCTTCTTATCTGGCAGTTGGTGGTTTTTGGCTTCCAATTCGCCACTCTGCTTCATCAAGTCTTCCTCTGAACTGTCTTCCAGGTTTGTCATGGCTCCCATATTAATAACGGTAGTCGCAACCATAGTGCTTGAGGATGACTGAGAGTTGTAACCGGGCCGCAAGGCATTTTCTGGAGGTGTCATTGAGGCCAAAGCTTGGGTGTCTGTCGCCTCGGGCTCCGTAGCGATATTGTACAGAACCCTTTTATCAACTTTGCCATTGGGTGTCAGCTGTAATGCTGGTAAATATCTCCACACAGTGGGGACCGCATAGTATGGCTGGCTCTTGCCAACCGCTCTTTTCAACTCATCCTCGTCGATCGCTGTCGGTGCAGAGTAGAAGCCCCAAAGGCTGCTCTCTATCTTTAGCGCGCAGCCCTTGATGACGGAAGGAGCTGTTTCGATTGATCTAGAAACGCCGTCAAGCTCAACTCGGAAACCCTGGATTTTGACTTGGTCATCCTTCCGGCCCAGGGGCAAGAGACTGCCGTCCTCGAGCCATCGAGCAAGGTCGCCGGTGTTGAACATCATGCCACTGCACATTGTAAGCTAACGCCAAAGGTTGGAATAAGAGTCGGAATTAATTACCCATCTTTCGTGAATTTGTCCGGTTTGTATCGTGCGGCCGTCAGCTCAGGTAGATTGAGGTAGCCTCGTGAGACTCCTGGGCCTCCTGCCCACATTACACCTGGCTCTCCAATCCTGACAGGATTCTCGTCATCGTCCAAAATATAGACGTTCGTATTTGGATTCGGTCGACCGATAGATAATGTCTTGCCTGGCTTGTGGAGATGGGCCGTATTAAGAAGGCTGATTTCTGTTGGACCACAAACATTCCAGAAGTTTACATGCGGTGCCCATTTCTCAGCGAGAGCCAGTGGACAAGGCTCGCCGCCGACGGCGATAGTGTCGACATTCGGGAAGTCTTCGCATCTGGGCATATACTTGAGAATGATGGACGGCGTGGCGATGATTGTGTCCACCCTTCGCAGGCAGTCAGTCCAAAGTTCGACCCCACTACCTCTGATGTGAAGTGTGCCGCCATTCATCATCGTACCCAACACCTCCCATGCGCCTGTGCTCTTGTTTAGTTTTCCACTTGCAATGATAAAGTGCACTACTCACACATATCGAACGCGACATTCAGCTGCTGCGCTACATTTTTACCGATACGGATACCTAGCCGAGAAGGCTCGCATAAGAGAGTATTAGTGACGCCTCTGTGGCGCACATCAACTCCCTTGGGCCTTCCAGTTGTGCCAGACGTATAGATGATGTAGGCGCCATCGTGGGGACCGATCTCAACCTCAGGGTCCTCAGGGTTTCCGACTTTCCATAGGTTGGCATTTGCGTCAAGATCAAGAACGTGTACCAAATCTTTCCTGTCTGTAGGTACATTCCTGATTACCTTATCTCGAAACCGAGGTAAGCAAATAACAACGCGAGCACCGGAATCAACAATGTCGAAGGCAAGAGTCTCATCGGTGATGATATTGCCATCCAAGGGAATGTACTGTCCACCAGCCTTTAGCACAGCAAGAATGAAGATGACCATCTCTATGCATCTTGAATACACAAGCGCAACACGGTCACCGACTTCCAGACCGTAAGTATTCTTCAGCTCATTGGCTAACATATTCGCTCGGCGGTTGAGCTCTCGGTAACTGATGGTGATTCCATCATGGTGTCGAATAGCTGTAACATCTGGGTGTGCTGTAGCAATGGTTTCGAACGCGCCATGGACTGTGTTGTGCGGAATCGGACGGCTACAACCCCTGCCAAACCTGTTGAACAGAATTTGGTCCGCCGCAGGCAGGCTTGACAGAGAGTGGAAGAACGTATCAGCCATGAAATAAAACTATTAATTAGTGTCAAGCTCGGATATTCAGGAAAAACCATGTAAGAATGAATGAAAAAGGACAAAGCCCAAAAATACTCGACGGATAATTTATTGAGCACTTTACTTCTACAGTTCAGGTCTCGTTGATGATATTTATGATTGGTTATTATTAGAAAAATGACAAGGAAGCCAGTAACGCCTATATAGGCTACGGATTAATGTTTGCGTTCGCTTCAATGTTACTGTGTTATTTCTCTCAAGGGGGGCCGGGCATGCCGAACCGAGGGCGTCTAAACATGCGCAATCCCTGTGGCTGAGCCACATATTCTAAGTCTCAGATCTTTTTTGACGAAAAGAAGGGATGTTACATAACAAAACCCTTGTCATGAAACATTACAGTGTAGCTTATTGAAACGAAGTGTTGAAGTTACGGAGAATTGGTGTAACTTCGTCATTTGTGTAGTTATACGCAACGATGAACTTAAGACAACATATCGGTCATCTAAAATCTCTCGAGTAAAATAATTCGAGAGATATCCACAACGTTAGATTTGTTGATTGTTTGAGCATGATGCTTTCTTGAACATGCTCAAAAAGAAGAGGTCAACGGACCTCGGCTACAGTCCCGATTGTGGCATAACTCTAATCGGCGGGGCTGGAGCTAGTCCTCCGCATCCGATTCAAAATGATCTCTTTACAGCGGAGTATATTCAGGCGCAGTCTCTCAACAAGCTTTCTCGATTAATTGAAAGCTTACAAAGCTCCGAGGTTTTCAAACAAATCTGAAGCATTTTCTTACGGTATCGTAACGTAAGCATTGGATTGATAATCTAGAAATGTGGATTTAAGGTAATGGCTTCACCCCAGCCAAGAGTTCGGAGAAATTTCGTTCCAGAGCCTGGGGTCCGGAGGAATTTTCTGACAATACCGGCACCTCGTTATACTTCCCCAGATGCCATATACAGCCATGACTCCGGCCACCGGGGAATTTGAGGGTCCGGCAATAAATAAAGTACATCGTCTCTCCCTGAAGAAAAAGTAAAACAAACATTACAAGTCCGTTCGGTTTGCGAAACATGACCATGGACAGCCTTCAAGACATAAACCTCACAATCGATGTGAACAAAGGCATTGCCTTGATCCAATTCAATCGGCCTGCAAAACGAAATGCGTTTTCTCAAAACACTATCAACGAACTGACAGCTATTCTCCTGCACCTTGATGCTCTGGACACAGTCCGTGCGGCGATTATCACTGGTGGACCTGAAGGCCCTTTTTGCGGTATGCTTTTTTTTAGGTTTTTCTTCATCCCCGCCAAGCATTTGCGTATACGGAGAGCCCAATCACATTCGATTCTCTCCATGTTCCCCACTGACCACCAACAGTGGTGGGACTCGGTAACTTTGCAGTAGGGGTTTGTTCGCTATCTGAACCATCTATACTGATCCCATTGTGTGAATGTCTCCCTTTGGAATAATGTTAGACTGACCTTGATTCTTCAATATAGCTGGAATGGACTTGAACGAGTTATGCAATATTTCTACATCCCAGGCTCACCAAGTGTGCTTTCTTGAAGATCTGACAGATTCGTTGGCTCGATTCTCAAAGCCACTCATCGCTGCTGTTGTCGGATTTGCTGTGAGTCTAGTCCGTTGCTGTATCTCAAGCCCTTTGCAATTACTGACATGCACCGATTTAGTTAGGTGGCGGATTTGAGATTGCTCTTGCTGTGAGCTTCATCAATCAACATTAAAAGACGGGAGACTGATTAAGGTCACTAGTGCGACATCATTTACGCCGCTGAAGACGCTGTATTCGGCCTACCAGAAGTCAAAATCGGCACGATCCCTGGTGCGGGCGGGACTCAGCGATTGGCCCGAGAATTGGGCAAGCACAAGGTCAGTGACTAAGGAGATTGTTCATGCCATTGCCTAACTCGGATGTCTTTTATTAAGGCTATGGAATTCATCCTTACCGGTGATTCTGCAAGCGGGTTGGAATTTGAACGCTTGGGCATCGTAAACAAAGTCTTCCCAAGTTCAGAAGTTGTCCCCGCTGCAATAAAGCTGGCAGAAAGGATCTCAAACCTTTCTGGGCCAGTCGTCAAGACGGCTAAGAAGGCAGTTCTTACTGGTAGGCAATAGTTGATTGGTACCGAAGTACTAGGTTCGCATTGTCTCGCTAACCGGGATTATAGTTGAAAATAGCCACCTTGATGCAGGCATGACCCATGAAAAATCACTGTATTATTCCACCTTCAGCCTTGGAGATTTTAAGGAGGGGATGCAGGCTTTCCTACAAAAGAGAGCACCAAAGTTCCAGCATTCATAACGGCGGGGGGGATATGTCCCACTAGAGTTAGGGGCATTGTGATCACATCGACTCAGGTAATTTACACTTAGGGTCTTTCAAAAATCGTCGGCTCTCATCACCATTACCTTCTATTTCGCTTAGATCCTGGCCACCTCTTTTAGATTGGTTTCATCGTATCAACCCGGACCTGCGCTTAGTAGTCTTGGCTGCAACAGCACGTGCCATCTTCTCAAATAAATATCGCGATTTTTTTGCCTATTTCGGCCAGTGGAAGCAGCCTGGCTATTTTCCCTCGGCATTGTATGTATGTTGGGAATTCATGAGAGCACTTCGATGATAACATTCATCCACCAACAACTTTAATCATTTTCGGCAACATCGTCGGCCAACCCCGTTCTCGCTATGATGGAGTTAATAGCGGGGGACGCTAATCCAAAATGGAATACAATCTGGTCAATGGGTCGAAGGATCATTCGCTGAATAATGCAAAATGTCAGGCGCCCAGATCCTTTATCTCCGGCTGAGCTTAAATTTATTACTGGATGCTACCCTACTGATGCGGTTCACGTTCCTTTGTCTATTTTGGAGAATCTTTGCAATGGCGGCTCCGCTTCTCTTTGTCACGGCTGACAGCAGCACGGGAAAAGTAAACCGCCCAGATCGCAAATTGATTCGCAGTCGTTGCATGCAAGGGAAGAACAAAAAAGATAATTCGCGCCGGTCACTACGGGCCGCTCGCCAGGCTGCTCAGACGGGCGAGACCAAGTTGGCAAAGCCAAATTCCGAAGCATCATACAATCATTCACCACCAAACCACACAGCTAAGCTAGATCTGGAAATAACACAACTTTTCCATCAAGATTCTGTCGTTTACCCACGCGAGTTCATGTTCAATTGTGAGTTATCTGTCTATGAGACAAGATAGAAACTAAAATAATCGTGAACAGTCGATGCCTTCAAAAAGGTGAAGGGGATCAATTCTCCAATTTTCAATCTACTGCAGTTCGACGACATGAGGGACGACGGGTGTCAGTGGCTAGCACAGGATACACCATTCCGACATGCTGTGGCCCTCCTAGTTTCGGCATATACCGAGTATAGCCAACAGCGGTCCTTTAGTGCTTCTACATACATGCATCACCGGGCCACGGTGTCTCTACTCCGTGACCGCCTGTCGGGGATACCAGAGGAATTCTTGATCGACACTACTATCCACATTATCAACGTTCTTGCCGCCATTGCAGTGTGGCTTGGCCGACATAATGAGATCGAGACTCACTTATCTGCCCTCCAGCACATCATACGTCTACGTGGTGGGAGTAATTTCTTGCGTAAACGGCCATTTGTAAAATATCATCTGCATTGGTAAGTAATTGCATATCAAATGGTTGGCCAATTACCTGGTTTTTCTAATATACGCTATCCGCCCATAAAGTATCGATCTTGCAAGTGCCATGAGCACCGGAGTCAACATGAACTTTGAGGGTTTCGACAACACTGACGGAAACAGCTACTCGTACGATCGTTTTTCACACAAGCCTGGGGCGACGCCCATGGGTATTGTACCAGAGACTATTAGTAGATCAATAGATGCACGTGTAACATCTATATATAGGGATCTATGGAGATTTGTAGCTCAAATTAACGAAAGCTGGACTCGGCATGAACCCCTAGAGTACTCTGCATTCGAAGCCGTTCATAGTTCCATTCTACACAGACTCCTAGCCCTTAAAGGCCGTATAAGGGATTTGACATCTGAGTGTTTTCGGCTTGGGCTCCTGGCTTTCTTAACCATAACCACATTCCGCCTGCCCAATACAGGCCTCAACAGAGTTAATGAGACTGGCCAATTTGCCTATCTGGCGAGCAATTACCGAAATGCATGCCGCGCCATCCAGCCAAGCAATCCCGAGCTAAACATTCTTTTATTTTGGCTTCTCACCATTGGAGCGATTTCCGTCTTCGGCTTGGAAGACGAGAAGTGGCTAGCTGAGAAGTGGAATGACATTGCACAGACATTACCGGGGGCGCGACTAGCATGGGAGGATACGAGAGCGCATCTGGAAAGCGTGCTGTGGATTAAAGACACACATGATGTCATCGGAAGAAACGCGTATAAGGAGCTAGTGAAAAACAACTAGGGGGGGAATTTATTCCAAATTTATCACGGAAGATTATCCACTGCCATTGGTCGCGCTTGAGATGAACTGACTGACAGCGTCATTGAACCCTGTAAAACCGTCTCGTCCCATTTCCTTCAGAACCTCAATCTCGAATGCGATGTCAACCTCGGCGATGGGCTTGTTCTCATTTTCGACCTTCTGAGGCAGATTACTGCCAGGAACTATCGTTTCCAAGACATCCACCATGCGATTGAGGTCAAATACCTCGCCCAATGCGAGAAGGCGCCGGCCATTGACACGGTCCATGGTCAACGCAGCGAGGTGCATACGCGCGACGTCCTCTGAGCACACAAAATTGGTCAGGCAGATTGCGTTGATAAATGCCACAGCATCAGGGTGGCTCTGCAGTATGCCGAGCACCATTTCACTGGAGCTCGAGATGAGCTTCGAGTGCAAGACCGGTCCGATCGTGAAGCCAGGAACAACCGAGTTCAGGACAAAGCCAGGTTTTTCTCGCTCCATAAATTCCCAGCACGCCTTCTCACCAGCGATCTTGCTAGCGAGATAAACCAAGGGGGCCTTCTGAGGAATATGGGGCTCAGCCCAAGCTTTCTCAATTAGTTCATCTGCATCGGATCTCCAGGACGAGTGATTCACCAATCCAGGGAGGCTGATGGGCGGCAACACGCCTTGGCTGGATGTGTAGACAACTCGTTTTACCGACGGGATTCGAGCGGCAGTGCTCAGAACGTTGTTAATAAATGCTAGACTGTTTGTGATAACCTTGTTAGGGTCGGGCGATAGCGAGGTATCAGTCAGAACATGGACAACCCCGACACAGTCTTTCATGGCCTCATCCAAGACACCAGACTTGGCCATGTCACTGATCAATACTGTCACAAACGCCCCAGGCCCATGCTTTTTGTCGAAAATATCAGTGATGAGCTTCCCTTTTTCAGCATTACGAATTGGTGCTCGGACTCTGTAGCCCGCTCCAATAATCTCGTCGGCAACCGCAGCCCCAATTGTGCCAGTCGCACCGGTTCTTTCAAAATAATTGTTAGTATATTCCATTGTTAAGGTCTGTTAAATTGCGAAGGTTGAATATTCTTACACGAGCACCAGTGAGCCTTTAGTCAAAATACAGCTAGACATGGCCAGGAGATGTGAGGTTTTGGGGTTTTGGGAGAAAAGTAGATATCCTCAAAGTGACTTCAGGAGCTTTGAGTAATGTATGAGTAGTCCTTGGGTCGATAGGGAAGTTGATGTGACTGATTATAGGAGATTGGGAGGTAGTTAAATACTTCGAGGGCACCACGTTCGAATACTGTCGAATCATCACATTCGTAGTGTCAAGAGGGGTTCAAACTCGGTGTTAAACGATGATAAATTCATTTATGTCCTGTAGGCTCTCCAGTTACTTACACGCCAATAGGCCAAAGCTTACCCAATTCTCAGAGTCAACCTCCCGGGGGTTCCCACTCATAATGGGACTAAGAGTTTGGTCCGAATCTGTTGGTTTTGCGCGTATATGTGAGCAAATAGGCCAAACTAAAATGGGAAAATAATATGGTCTGAATTCGTCAGAGGGTCTGTCTAGGCAACTCGGAATCCACTGTGCTTATGCCCCTCTAATTTGCTCAACAATAGTGTACCACATTATATTCCTTGTTTAGCTTAGCGTGGATTGACTCGGCGGCTTGGTGACCAACCTGAATTAGAAATTTTAGGACTGCGTCTAGATCTCTTCATGGAGTCATTTTCTCGGTTCAGATTTGAATTTACTTCAATGTTAATCTATGTACATTTATTTTCCCACCCTTTCTCAGCGGTATCAGACTACCGTATAGAGGTCAAAATCGAGGTTGACATGTCACCATCTGGCTTTGGCTCAACCAATTCCACTTGACTACTGTTGCTCATCGCTGTACGATGCCAAGGTAAATCTATATTGGCCGTGGTGGAACCACTAACCTCGGACTTTGGCTCTATAGATTGATGGCTGTGCGACGGTGGGTGGTCTGGATTTGAGCTTTCCTCGTTCTTTCTCAAGTACGGGCGGAGGGACGGTAGGCATGTTATGACAAGACCTAGGTTGCATTCAATCGAAGACCACATGACTAGGTCCTTAGTTAGCGTATAGTCCGAATACAGCGACAGGAGATCAAAATCCACGTACTAATAGTGCTGAAAGGTACCTCGTCATCTACCAGTGATCGCATGACATAGACCAATCTCAAAATGGCGAAGATAACTGTAGTGAGTCCCAATAAAAACGTGCAATACAACCCAATAGCAACGGATCTTTGTATATTTAGCTCTGGGATGATCATCCAAGGAAGAATAAAGACTGTTTCAAATGTTAATGTTTGGATTAAGCTTTAGGTTCGCCAACCAACCGAAAATATCCCCAAATACATTCAAGGACCAATTAGTGACAAATATTGTCGTCCATTTTCTCTGAGGGCAGGCCTCTGCAAGGCTTGGAGTCCTACTCGATAATTTAGTATCTGGGTAAAGTAGTCGGATAGCATATGCCGATCACATTACTCACCATAGAGACTCGACTGGATGGCACATGCGGTACGTGAGAGCAATAGTTGCAATGAAGGCAAGATGATTGTACAGCATGGCCACCCACAGTATCAACCTCCTCCTTTCCATATATATTGGGAATATTTGCATGTACATGGAGACTAGAGCCATCTTACATGCATAGACCGATATGTGAAAAGGAATCAGAGTAAACCAGTACAGCTAAGAAATATTCACGTCAAACAATGCATCTAGGAATTTATATAGATAAGCCGGGTTCTTGTGAGCACATACCTGTAACAGTTTTGGGATATCCTTCGGGTCGCCTTTGTACCCCTTCAGAGTGCCCCCTACGTTGGATTCAAGCGCTCCGTAACCCTTTATTATTATGATGTTAATTGTACATGCGCATGCTGTAACCCAGGCTATAATCATGAGATAGTCACTGAAGAGAACTGCCCGTCGCTGAATTACGACCCGTAGGTATATTCGAGCGACAATCGCAGCCGTGGCAATGACTATGAGAATCCATGCGCCAGCCTGTTCGAGCCACAGTTAGCATTGAGACATCATGGCTGGTCCCTGTGGAACATACCAAGACAGGCGCAGGCCCTACGCCGTGCACCGCCATGAATTAAACTTTGTAATACCGCAGTAAATACAAAAGTCGGGTATTCTAGGAAAAAGGAAAATGAGTCGGGAGCCGGTCTGTCCTGCCCGGCTCTGCAGGGGAGATTAATGGGCTGGTAACAAGCACGATGATGCCCGCCAAGTGATGATGCAGGACGGAAGATGGACCATGTACCAAATTGATTCTTGTTCAAACTTTATGGTCGAAATGCAATGGCATTTGGAGACGCCCTTGACGCCATGTGGCGTATGTGAGTTGCGCCGACTGAACTAAATTTCGGCTGGGTTTGTAGTGCTAGCAATGGCGCTGTCTCTCGCACACCACATGTTTAGCACCATTGTAACTATTGCTCTTCTTCTAATTCCCGCTGAATGGGGGAGTCTTTCGTATCATTTTCGGACCAAATAGTGTCGTGTAACCAGCCGCATGGCTACCATACACTAGTAAGGGAAAGGTTTCTTTTGCCAAGCGCCATCATCTTGGGTTCAAGCCACCTTGAGATTGAAAAGTGACCAAAATGGCTTAAACATATCCACTACCCATCTAAGCCCTATACTCGTTCATTTCGCTTACCCACACAAGGTTAAGGATGGCAGTCGATCAGACCAGGTGAGCGGGATTGGTTTTGTACTGTTATTAAGCAGTCCATCACCCTGTCCTTGCTCTAGAGTGCGGCAAGACAAGAAAGAGCCACTGAGTACCCTACGCCTCCAGTCTGGGGTTGGCATAACCGTCACCTTTGCAACTGCTCTTATTCAGCCACGCTTATCCTTTTGTCTTACACATCACACTTTCTTTTGGCGAGAATTTAGTAAAAGCGGAGTTAAATAGTTAATCTGATGCATAGTAACTACTTAGATACATGCCATTGGTCTGAGATTCTGAAACCGGTAGGATAGGGATCCGTCGGGTCAAGCATAACCTGCTGTAAACCTGTAATCCATGCGCTGCCCTTCACAGTAGGCAAAACGGCAGGATACTCTCCTACTTTAGCCATTCCTCGGATCTTGCACTGGAATTCACTGCCAGTGATGCTAACATGAAGAAAGTCCTCTCCCTCCGCAAGCAAGCCGCGAGCATGCAGAACAGCCAACCTGGCACATGTTCCTGTTCCGCAAGGACTTCGATCCACACGTCCTGGAGAGACCACCACCGTGTTCACGGCCCTCTTGCCTCCGTTGGCAAGCTCCTCCAAAGGCTCCATAAACTCAAGAACCGTCACGCCGTGGATACCAGGGTTTTCTGGGTGCACAGGAGTATACGATGCCTGAATGCATCGCTTGATCTTCTCACCGTACGCCACAAGCTGCTCTGCATTTTCGGGTACAATGGCCAACCCAACCTGCGAGACATCCACAAGGGCGTACATCATTCCACCCCACGCAACGTCGTACTTGATTGTTCCTAGTCCGGGAACCTCAACCTCTCGATCAAGAGCAAAAGCGAATGCCGGGACATTGTCGAAAGAGACGGCTGTACACTTTCCATTCTCGCAATCTGCCGTCACCGTAACAAGTCCAGCAGCGGTGTCGAGTGCCAATGTTGTAGTTGGCTCCTGCATCTTGATCATACCGGTTTCAAGGAGCACTGTAGCTGTGCAAATCGTATTCGACCCAGACATGGGAGCATATTCCTCACTTTCCATAATAAGGAATCCGGCATCAGCTTTAGGGTCGCAAGGCGGGAGGACGAGATTAACGTTCCTCTGGGGCCTTCCTCGAGGCTCATTGAGCAACAGTTGGCGCAAGTGATCTTCCTTGGTGAACATGTGGACTAGCTTGTCATACATTGTTTTGCCGGGCACATCAAGTACTCCACCCACGATCACGTCGCCCATCTCGCCACCGCAGTGGCACCCAACCACACTTATCATCCTAGAGAAGTGCATGATTGATGATAAAATATTGAAATAATGTGAGTGAAGTTTCCAAGGAGGATTATGATTTGGTGCTGGAATATAAGTCCAGAGTTGAGGTGTTTGGGGTTTGCTATAGAGTATTGTTTGCCCTGTATTTATCTCATTTTCACCCTACAATGTCTTACAAAATCGACTTGAATCGAGTGAATATTCCGCTGCACGATTCCTTTCCAACTTGGAATCGTATCCTGTTTAGGAATCATCGGGAAGCCAAGAGGTCATAACAGAATATCTATGAAATTGGCCTGAATCAAGTAAATATTTCCATTGTAGGGTGCCTTTCCGGCGTGATAATCCATTTCGACACTTATAGCTCCGTTTAAGGAGCAGTTCTAACCCCGTGACTGTGGGTCTATGTCCAGATTTGGTTTAGCCTGATGAAGTGTCCCACATCGAGTCAATCATTCCACCCCAAATTGATAAACTATCTCGGAATTATGTAGTGTTTTGGGAGCAGCATTACCCCGTGACACGCTAGGTTTATGATCGAATTAGGTTTGGCCTGGCATGCTCGAGTCTCAGCGAGAGTTAGAGGTTACATCTTGTTAAAGCGAGGGCATAATTTCCGTGCCCCTAACCCTTATCGGGGCTAATCTTATCTCTGGATGATAAAAACGGAATCTAGAAGCGACCGGCTCATTCATGGTAAGGATCTAACCAATAATAGCCTCGGTTGGCGGGGTGAAATTCCAACCTCGCTGTGGGTTGCCTGTGGCCGTCAGCTTGAATCAAGGTGAGATTATTTACTCTGCTTTTCTTCACCCCTGTCGGCCCTCACCAGCGGTGGAATGTACTAATCAGTGGATAGACCCGAATGTTCTTTTGCAACGGTCGTGATTACCACAGTAAAACCATGTTCACTACTTTAGGGTTATTCGTGTTGGTTGGAGCTAGAATAATGAATCGAAAGTAGTATTGACTATGATATGCTGATTTGAATGATTTTGAATATAGAATCACGCTGTAGAGAATTTGATGAGTTGCGAATATCATGGTGGTGTCAACCATGAGTTTACGATTTTAGGATTGTTCCCCATTAGTTATAATTTGCAGTAATGACAGGACAAGTAAAACGATTCCCATGTTATGTCTATCAAGACAATAACAAATACAAAGACTGTTCTCTTGACACATCGATCCATGTACAAATTCGCTCTTCCTTCTTCCCATGACTCCTATTTCCAACATGATCGCGTTGCTTCCAGACCTCACACATGCACAACTTTGCAGTCTCGAATCTGAGAAATCCGGTGGAAGCTAGAGCGCGGTCAAACCATCCAGTGAAATATTCTCTCTGTAATGGTGACATCGCTTCACTGCCGGCGATAAAAGCTGGCCAAGGAGATCCTGGGCCCTCTGTCATCTCCGATGCGCACGAGGCATCGAAGTCCTCCAAGGCTTTGATGACGTTATCTACATGATTCTGAAGAATCCAGGGATTGACATTCTGGATTCGACGGTAGAAGAATATTATTAGGCCTGAATTCAGTGCTCGCATCATGTGATTCCGAGACAGATCAGGACCAGACAATTGTGGTTGTTGTGTTTGTTCGCTATGTTGCGATGGAGTGGTAGATTCGCTGCACATGCTAGTCGCTGCGAAGTTGCAAACCAAAGCTTCAAGTTTCTGTTTCCGCCCTTCCAAAGATTGGAAGAAAGCAAGGTCTAGACTTTCCTTCTGCATTAACCCGTCAATGACATTTGCTAGCCGCGTGGTCTGAGAAAGTAGGCTCAGCCATGTTTCTGAGATTCCGTACAGTAGTCGAAACGTGGACTCTGATTTGCCTCGACATTTCTCGAGATGAATATCGTGCAGAACCATTTCGCCGTCTTTTGGATCAATGGGTTCTTCTCTGTCGGCCGGGTAATGCTTCTCCAACCGAAGGAAATCATCCAATCCTGGGTTCTCAGCTAACCCAGCACTGAGGTTTGGGGTGCCGAATCGCCCAACACCGGAATCCATTTGCTGAAACTTACTGAATCCCCCAGGCTGCCCAGCAGCGTTAATTCCAGTGTTTTCATGGTTGCGCAACACATAAGTGCTTTCCCCTAAAATGCGGTTCCAAGTATATGTATGGTGCAGGAGTCTGCATTTTCGTGATATATTTCGCTTGGCAAGGCCACACGTACGCAAGAGTCTTTCCGCATCAACCATATAAGCTCTTGCGTCAACTTGTCTATCGAACGATATCTAAATCATATCAATCTCGGAAATTTTAAATACGAAGGTTTCTTGACTCTCTTACTGAAAATGCGAGTAGGGCAGAGATAGCCAGGAGATGGTCCTTGTATTTGGCTGCTTTAGGTGATATTTCTGTTCGGAGAGAATATTGCAAGTTTTCCTTTGCTCCTTTAGCCATTGTTTCCGCCAACACATCCCATAATCTAGCTTCATCATTATCTTTTGTTGGTTTTTGTGCTCCTAGGTGCTTGGCAGATGTCGCTAATATCGCAAACAAATTAGCTACGCTCGCATGCGATACTTTCCTCCTTGTAGCATAGCTCAGCCGTGCAAGGGTTGTGATGGCGGCGTCCAAATGTATATCCAAAGGGGTATTCTTTCCAAGAGGCAATGACCATAAGGCAGGCATCACTCGGTCGTCATAGTGCCTGAGAAGAATTTCGGCATCTCTAACATCAGGAACTTCTACCGACGGAGATCTGACCATTGCGCTTGTGGCTGCGATATCTCGAACACAGTTACCAAAACTTTCGCTTTCTGAGTTAAGCAAGACAAATGATGACAAGTTGTTCGCTGAGTTTTGGATTTCTTCTTCGTTTGTCGAGTTCTCAATACCATGAAACACATTCTCTGTGCCAAGGTCAAACAGATCTTGCCAATCAAGGGAATAGTCGATGTTATTAAGAAAATCCAAGTATCCACTACTTTGGTTTTGAGGGTATGCATCTTCAGAGCTGAGAGATTCAGCATCCGAGCGACGGACGGAATCGAGAGCTGTTGGGACACTTTTTATTTGAGTCTCAGCAATGAACGCACTGAATGGGCCAATGGTGACGTTGTCGATGGGTCTTGTATCCACGTTCTTGCATTTCTCATCCAAAGTGGACAAGCTTTTGTCAACACCCCCAGCTCCAACGTCAGCCTGAATTCTTTCACTCATTGAGGCTTGGGCATGTTCTAGTACCACTGTTAATTTTTCAATGCGCTATGGTTTAGCCCATCAGAAGGGACGCGTACCGGGATACAGCTGATTACGAGGTCTACAACGCCCAGGATTAGGATGGGTACCCGCAAGTGTTTCAGAATTCGTCATCCATTTCAGTTTGGTTTGAAATACTTCGCAGCGGACGCCAAGCGACTTGCACCTTGAGCATGTTGGCCGTCCTTGATCGCATTTGACATGCCGTTTACGGCAGGTCTCGCATCCCTGAGAAGAGTACTTCCCCCTGGAAGATTTTTTTTCTTTTGAGGCCACCATCCTGTTTTTAGAAATGATTAATGGTAGGATGGGTGTTTTGCTGGTTACCTGTTGCTGGAAATGATTGAGGGGAAGATGGGTATGTTGCTGGTTGGCCTCGCCAGGTTCCAGATTGGAGTGGAAATTCCGACGATGATAAAGGTGTGTCAGCCCCGCTATTGATATCCCTTTCTATATATGGACTAGTTCCTGCTTCAAGGGAGGGTTGGATTGCAGTTATATTCCGATAAAGAACCAGTCCAGTCTAGCCTTATTTGGCCTATGGTGTAGTGCTACTTTGACTCCACAATTCCTCCCCTTCACTCTACCCTTTACACAGCTGATGAAGTAGCGAGGAAAGGGTGGAATATCACATAGAGATCTAAAGAAACTAGGAGAGTCGAGGCTGTGGTCAGACCTAATAGTTGATCTACGAAATACCAGAATCATTGAACGCAACATGATGACAGCTTGCTATATAAGGCTAAGTCGGACTCAACGCGTTCCGTCCATACGTCATCTTGGCTTCAAACTCACTTAAATTGCCACTTTTGCATGATAAGCTCCAAAATGGGGTAGAAATTCCGATCAGAGATAAGGGTGCCTCAGCTTCCTCGCTCCCCAGGCGTACCCCGCATTCACCAAGCCCACTATTGATGCCCTTTACTACCTACAGACTAGTGATTTTGGTTCGAAGTCAGGCTAGAATTCCGATGAAGGGCGATCACTTGTGTACTATGTTGAAAGTGGGAAGGGTAAAGCGAACTTATCTACTGCCCTTTTTGTATACCTCTCTATATCTTGCTTTGGACGAGTTATACGGTGACACCATAGATATATTTGGGGATGTCCATTATGAGCAAAGATCATCTTCCCACAGCAACACCGTTTATCAATCCCATCATCACTACTTTCCTTTACATATAAAATTCCATCGACAAATCCTGCGCTATTGACAGTGGCAGTGGATAACTAGAGTCATGGACGAAAAGATTGACCAAAAGTCCAACCTGGGCGTCGAACCCATCGCCCGCGCCGAATCTTACCGGGACGCCGAAAAGTCTCAATCCGTTGAGATAAATATCCATGGAACACAGCGTGGGCTCAAGTCTCGTCATGCCCAGATGATTGCCATCGGCGGAACCATTGGAACAGGCCTTTTCGTCGGTTCCAGTCAGGGCCTTCGCATGGGTGGCCCCGTCTTCCTGCTGTGTGCCTACATCCTCATGACAATCATCGTGTTTGGTATAGTCACTGCTACAATTGAGATGAGCTCCTACCTCCCTGTTCCGGGTGTTTCCATGGCATATTTTGGCAAGAGATTCGTCTCGCCAAGTTTAGGCTTTGCTCTAGGCTGGATGTACTGGTATATCTTTGTGATTATTGTCCCAAATGATATTACTGCTGCTGGTTTGATCATCCAATACTGGAATCCGCCTGTTTACGTCGCAGTTTGGATTACTTTGGTCATGCTTATTATCATTGCTCTCAACTGCTTCCCAGTCAGTGTATTCGGAGAATCCGAATTTTGGTTTGCTTCCCTCAAGGTTTTTGGCATTGTCGGGCTGCTTTTTATGGCCCTTGTGCTTGTTTGTGGCGGTGGTCCCAATCACGATACGCTGGGTTTTCGATACTGGACACAGCCGGGGCCAGTCAATGAATACCTTGTTTCAGGCAGTGTTGGACTTTTAGTTTCCTTCATTGCAACGACTAGCTTTTCCCTGTACGCCTTCGCCTTTGCCCCAGAGCTTCTGGTTGTTACTGCGGGCGAAATGGAAAGACCGAGGCAGAATCTCCCGGTAGCCGGAAAGCGATACTTCTGGCGTCTGATTCTCTTCTATATCCTTGGTTCTTTTTTTATCGGTTTGATTGTCCGGAGCGATAATCCAAAGCTTCTGGGAGGAGGCTCAGGTGCTGGAGCGTCTCCCTGGGCCATTGCTGCAAAGGAGGCAGGCATCCGAGGACTCGACTCCGTGATTAACGTTGTTATCTTAACCTCGGCCTGTTCTGCTGGTAGCTCGTATCTCTACCTATCTAGTAGAGTTCTGCATTCTATGGCTCTGGCTGGCTCTGCGCCGGCAATCTTCAAGCGGTGTACCAAGTCTGGAATCCCTTACCCCGCGGTTGCCGTCAGCGCAAGCTTTTCTCTTCTCTCCTTTCTTAACGTTTCCACATCCGGTACCACCGTTTTCAACTGGTTTGTTAATCTCATCAACACCGGTGGATACATGAGTTGGATCTCTGTCTGCTTTATCTACCTTCGGTTCCGCAAAGCGACTTTTGCTCAGAATGTAGAGGAGCTTCCATACCGCTCTAGATTTCAACCAGTTATGTCATACGTTTGTATTGTCATTTTGAGCATTCTTATGCTGCTGAATGGCCTGCCAAACTTTGTTGGAGGAAACTGGGATACATCCAACTTCTTGACATCGTACATTGGTATCCCTATTTTCATGGCCTTTTATCTCGGCCATAAATTGACCGTTGGAAAGGCCCACCCTCTTATGCTAGCACCCACAGATATTGATCTTACCTCTGGTATTGAGGAGTTGCTGGCTGAAGAGACCCCGGCACCTTCGAAGAAAGGATGGAAGAACTGGTGGAGAATCCTCTTTGAATAGACTACCTGTCACTTGCCGTTCACATCAACCTGGCACTTTGTTGATGGAAGCGGGATGGAAGTTACTCGGTCGAGTTGAAGGATCCGAATTTCTTTTCTTCTTAGATACTTTGATTCAGAAACATATTTTTGCTGTTAAATATAAGACGTATAACGTCCATGTTTCAACAAAACTCGCTAGTACTCCAGCTGCTATTCTTGTATTATCCACTTTATGAGCAAGCGTATAAGTGTAATGATGATAATAATAGTAATACATTTTCCGTCTTATAGGGGCTTGCTCTTGCTAATTACTATAAGTATAAAAAAGAAGTTGATTTAACAAAGGCCTTTAGGATCATTACAGTGGTGGTGCACACAAGCTGTATTCCGTGCCATAAGTACTCGAGTTGCTAAAGAGGATAGAACTAAAAGGTATTGGTTGAAAAGCCTGGCCTGTCGCCGATGATGCATACCTTTCAGCTGCTTCACGGGCACAGGAGTTTGCTCAACTTGTGCAAAATGTACCATAACCACAAGGCTCACAAAGTTTGTATTCCAGCAGACATCACGCGAGGATATCCTCATTCACTCTATAAGCCCCGTGTGTTTTATCATCTCGTAGCTTTCAGCTCTGGCCTAGAGGAAAACAATTTTAGTGGCATGCTCCCTCCAGGTGGTATGATTAGTAACCGTGCGTAACTTGACGCTAAACATGACCCACCCACCATCCGTGGTCCAGAATGCGGATATGAACATTTCGCCTTTACACCCTCGTGACAACTTGCGCTTGTTTACTGTGTGATACTTGATTGTTGAAATTAGAATACCTGAAATTTTAAGCGCACCAAGTCGAAATGTTACCACCTCGCCGCCAAGCCAAGGCCCCAACCATATCGAACGACGCTGAGAAAGATGAAAGAAAGTAAGTGACTGGATTTCAGTTCCGGCGCCATTGTCAAATAGGCTGTCCCGACTAATGCATGCTATAGAAAGATCCGCAATCGTCTCTCGCAGAGAGCGTTTCGCCGGAGAAAAGCGGAACATCTTAGAAAATTGGAAACCCGAGTAAACGCCGCAGAGCAGCCGGATGGCGAAAGAGTCTCGGCCTTGGAGCAGGAAAATTGTCAGCTTCGTTCACAAATTACCCAGTTCCAATGCCAGCTGGAGGGCGTCCAGGCCACCCTCCAGTTAATGGCACAGTCATTGTCTTCTATGCTGGGTCAAAAGCCGCCACAACCCATTTCCCAGGACCTTGCATCCAGCGAGGAACTAACGGAAGACTCCGTTGAGCCATCAATAGAAACCAACATGGAAGCCACTGAATCTGTTATAAATATCTGCCATGTTCTCCCTTCTGAAGAACGACAGAAGGGAGCCGAGACAGCATTTGACGCCACCGACCCTACGCAAGCTACTGGTTTGGAGATCACCACGATGCTTGAGAGCACCCTGAATCACAATTTTAGCGAAATGACTCACCTTGTCAATAGCATCGCTCAGATTGGTGAAGTAGCATCTGTATCACCCCTACAAACGCAGCAAATTCCAAGAATATGGAGCTATGAATACCAAATGGGTAACCAATCTTATTCCGATGCTTTGGCTTCTTGCCAGCTACATGCTCTTGTCAATGGGTCAGAATGGATCCAGTCGAATTCTTTTTTCTCAGACCACATTCAAATTCTAAAACAGCTCCTGTCCTCAAACATTAAACATTTAAGTATCGGCAACGGCCAACCCATTCAACTGTAAGCGCCTCGAATTTAGCTGTCTTAGATACATTCTTTTGGGCACTGCAACTCATGTATTAATAGCATCACACAATCAGTGTCCACGGTCCTGGCCATGTTCAACAGCGTAACACGTCCGGATGTGATGAACTGGCTGTCAAAGACCAGGTTCCTTCAGATCATCGAACTCACCACCTGGCAGGTTTTCCCTTGCCAGGCGGCCTTTTCAAAAGTACACGAATGCTACCGCCCCACAGAACTTCAAATGGCTTTGCAAGGCCAATATCCTTGCGTCGTGGATTGGATACCGTTTCCATCTGTCCGGGACCTTCTCATACAGTTCCACGCCGCAAATCCTTTCATGGACCATATATTCTGTGATGCAGTCAGTTCATACGTCGTGGAGTCCAATCTGTCAGAATTAGTCATTGGCGCTCCTCCTCTGCAGGTTTATATACGTGTCACGGATCTAGTTGTGGGCATGGCTGCGCATGCAGCAGGAGATCCTACTACCCCGGCTATCCTTCCAGTTGATCATGCACAGAAAATTTTCGCGTCGCCCAAACACGCGCGTTTGGCATTTGAGTATCTGAAAATGGACTGCGGCTCGTCACACTACAAGATGGACCCCTGGTTCTTTACAAAATACCCTGAACTTTACAATCCGTCCGATGATATCATTGCCACAGGCATGCCTCTCCGTCCCGAGAAGCAAACGACAGTGACCCGCCCAGGTTGTTTAGATGGAACTACCGTCGGGATATATTCCAACTTTATCGACTTTTTATTTCATGTATCTGTAATGATAAATTAGTTGTGCTTTTGTGGCGTTGTGGTTACATATTTCCGCAAAAACAAACAGTATTGTGTTATGTACTGAAATTAATATTGCGGTATTCTTGGATATACATCATCATCATCGCCTCTCCATTACTCCGAGCATTTCCGACCTTCAATATGCCGGTCATGATGGCGGGAAGTAGACCCAAATTTTAGCCACTATATTTTTAAAAATACCAGCCCTCATTCAAAGCTACCTCCCTGCGCCATAATGTCCCCGTTACATAACTTTTCAATTACATGAGCGTGCCAACATCTCCTCGTCCCCTTCATCCGTTTCTTCCGCCAGTCGGAAACTGGTCAGTGCTGTGTGGCAATAGCCCCTATCCACGATGACCCACTTAGCGCAACCCGTTCGCCAAAAATTTCGAAGCGTCACGTAACTTTTCTATTACATGAGTGAGAAGACTTCCCAAGAGACCCCAAGGGACATCTACTCTAATTCGCCCAGTGGCCCCCACATTGATGCCAGCTTTGTATTGGCTTGGATTAAATGCTCGGTGTAGTCTCCGAGGTCAGTGGCCAAGACCATGAACAGAAGCCATCGTGTGGCTCCTTTCCTATGCAAGACCCAATAAACAGAAATGTCCAACGCAACAGCTGCGCCGGCCTTCGCCGTAATAGATGCCGACAAATATTTTAGGTCGATAGCCGAGGTGATGCTCCAGAATTATTGACAAATCAATTAGACTGCCGCTTTCCTATGATAATTAGGTTCTACCAGATGTACCAGTATTTGCACATGAAGTGTCCAACCCAGGTGCATCAGGCGGGGTCGCTCGGAGAAATGTCTCTGAGATTTGCATGATATATAACTCCTGGGTTCAGCATGCAAGAAAATTCCATCTCATGCCACAACCGCAAAATTCATCATACCCAGGTATAGCATTCCTCCATCATGCAATCTTTCCTACAATTTCGGCATTCGGGTCGAGCTGCTGAACAGCATGTGAAGCGCGCCCATGAGCGGGCTGTACAGCTTGTGATTGAACGGCAGACGAACATAAATTCAATCCTCCAAGAAACGACAACAACGACAGCACCACACGATGATATGTCAATACTCCAACCCGGCGATGCAGAGCAATCACCTCGGTCCGAGTGCCAGGAAAAGATAGAGAAAAGGGCCTACAAATCCGATCTAGCAAGTCCTGCCTCGTCTGGTTTGACTCTTGGAGATATCTCCGAAAACGCACGTAACGTCAACACCACCGGCATTAATACCGAAACGGGGTTGGAAGGTTTGGACCTAGCTCGCTTGATGACTGGCATTAAAATCAGACATGACCAGGAAAATGGGGAAATGACTGAACCAAAATTCATTGTTTCGTGGGAAGGGCCAAATGATCCCTTGAACCCTCGAAACTGGAGCGTTGCGAAGCGCGTCATTGTCACTCTTTGGATTGGTCTCATTTCAGTTGCCATTGGAGCTGGGTCAGCAATTGATGCAGCAGCTCTTCCCCAAGCTGCCGAAGACTTTGGCGTGAGCCATGTCGTGGAGTCTCTTTCCACAGGTATAGTACAACCCATCGTCTTTGGCAATTTCAAGTATTCCGGTACAATAGCTAACATCATAACAGGCTTGTATCTAGTGGGCATCGGTCTTGGATCCCTTGTTGCAGGCCCATTTTCAGAAACATTTGGACGAAATCCAGTATACATTGTCTCCATGTTCATCTTCATGATTTGGATCATGGCCGCAGGGTTGGCCCAGAATATTGGCCAGCAACTCGTATTCCGCTTCCTTGCCGGATGTTGCGGATCCACTCCGATCGTATGCTGTGGGGGTTCCCTTGCTGACATGTGGAACAGTCTGGAAAAGACTTGGAGCTTTCCAATCTACACCGGGTTCGGGTTTGGAGGGTCCGTATTTGGGGCTGTCATAGGCGCCTACATTGCTCCGTCTAGCGCTCTTAGTTGGCGCTGGGTTGAATGGATCATTCTGATCTTTTCTGGCTTTCTACTGCTTTTGGCAGTCGTCTCAATGCCAGAGACATATGGGCCCAAGATCTTACATTGGAAAGCCTCCCATTATCGACGTATCACAGGAGATTCCCGGTTCCACTCGGAGCACGAATTAACTGGCTCAACGTTTCTCGAAAGACTTAAAATCAGCATGACTCGGCCTTTTCTCATGATTACTGAGCCAATTATCATGGCCATGACGATTTACATCACAGTGATTTACATCATCCTGTTCACCTTTTTCGTTGGTTATCCATACATCTTCGAAGAAACCTACGGAATCAGCCAAGGGCTTACAAATATCATTTTCGTCGCCATGCTAGTCGGTATTCAGTTGATTGTCGTCTTGGTACCATTCATCTATCGGAAAACGGCACATGCTGTGAAACAGGCCGAATTGCATACAGAGGGCACGGACAAACAGGCCAAATACAGCCCAGAGGTGAGACTCTGGTATGGGATGATGGGAACAGCAATGGCAATTCCCGTTTCACTGTTCTGGATGGGTTGGACCGCCAAAGCTAACATCAGTATCTGGTCCCCGATCCTTGCATCGACGCTGTTCGGATTTGGGGTAAGCGGCGTCTTTATTACCACGTACCTATACATAATGGATTCATACGAGAGCTACTCTGCCTCTGCCTTGACCTTTGCGTCGGTCATCAGATACGTGGCCGCGGGAGGAATAACCGTTGCTGGCATTCCGTTCTATAAGAATGTGGGGACAGACTACACACTGACTATTATGGCATGTGTCTCTCTAGCTCTTGTCCCTATTCCCTACCTCCTCTATGTGTACGGCCATCAACTTAGAGCGAAGAGCAAGTATGCTGTGTTGTGAGAGCCCGATTGGCTTTCTTGAGATAATGGTTATTCAAAAGTATCCAAGGAAAGGATGCAACTTTTGTTTATTTTAAACCAGGTTCATGTGTATTAACTGCAATCACGTTCTTCCATTCCCACCACGAATAAGGCCTTGCTGCTGGATATGTTGATGTCTGAGTACAAGTATTATTTGACATAAGTTATTTTGGATTTATGTAGTTAAAATAGATGACAGTAAAATTGCGAGTCTTACAAATTATATATTACTTGTCGTATCATTAATTTTATTGTGCGTCTTTCTGATCGTACAATCTTCTGTAACATTAATATAAACCGTGCGTATCGACATTCCCGACTCAGATTCTTCAGTAGAATTTCCCGCGTGAAAGACATTGGGAAGAAACCTGTTTGCAAACAGTCCCTATTTCGAGTGGTAGGACTTCCTCCATCTGTCTAATATCGGTTAATGCAGGACAGAAACTTGCTCGCAAGGTGGCGAGTACAGCTGTCGTTGACGTGAATCCCACACCAACACAACCATCACTCATGTTGAAAACATCCATGTAGCGACATCTTTTTGAAAGCTATTAGCTAGAAGGGCAGTCTGGATGCATTCGATTACGAAGTCTCTTCATCCCAAACCAACAGCCATTCGATGAGGGCGGGTTTTGAGACAAATTTTCCATATATCTCTTTTCAATCACCTCCAGGCTGTGGCCTCTTGTTTCTACCATATGCAGTATGACAACGATGGTGCAAAGTAATGAACAAGAGGCGAATAGAAAATAGGCCCCGAATGATGAGTTTGCAATTAGTACAGGGGTAACAAGAGCTACAAGGTAGTTTGCAATCTGTTTAGCAAAATGGTTAACTTGTGAGCTCAGCACGTAATTCTCCTCACTTACCCAGTTGCAACTTTGTGCCAAACCCGAGGCGCTGCTCCGAATTTTCCGCGGCATGCTTTCAACAAGAAACGCGCGGAAGCAAATACTCCACGTGAGGTTGAAAGTGAAAGCGAACACGTATATAGACACCATGACGATCCACTTGGCCCCTCCTGAGACTCTATCAGCAGCGTATAATGATCCTATCACAATCATGACGGTTGACATGATAACGCCACCGACGATGCTCGAGGTTTTTCGTCCCCAATGATCTGCAAAGATGGCACCCACAATAGATCCAACCAAGATTGCTATTGCCGACGCGCCAGACGCGAGGAAGCTCGCACGCTCGTCATCAAAGCCAGCTTGTGCAAAAAGGGTCGGTGCATAATACAACACACCATCGATTCCGGCCAACTGCTGCATTGCCATCAGGAAGCATCCAAATAAAGTTCTTCCTCTGAACGGTGCAGAAAAGGCTAATTTGAAGTCCGACCAGGTTTTTTGCAATTCTTGTCGCAGTCCCGGGGACGCCGTCATCTCCGTACCGGTACCACCCGAAGCAAATTGGGCTATCAAGTCTGCCCTCTCCTTTTCGTCGAAGCCTAGCTTTTCGGAAATTTTGAGGGCTTCATCTACACGTCCTTTCGATAGCAGCCAGCGTGGAGATGGAGGGATGGCCCAGTAAGTTACCGATAAACACAAGCCAAGGCCGCAAGCGATGCCAGGGGGGATTCGCCATATTTCCTGAGAGTTGTCGAGTCGCACCACTCCATAACAGATGAAGAATCCCGCGACAAGTCCCAAGGAGTTAATAAACAGCGGTACAGCTGTCATAATACCTCGGATGCGAGATGGTGCGGTCTCAGAAGCTTGCACAAATATGTTGCTTAGGAATAGACCGTTGCCAATCCCCTTGACCAAGCGGCCAAGGATGAAGATGGAGAGGAGGGAAGAACCACACTCAATACCAGCACCCACACCATATATTAGCGAGCCTAGCGCAATGAGTTTGACGTGACCAAAGTGGTGTGCGAGTACACCAGCTACCAGAGCTGTAACTGCTCCCGGGATGAGCAAGGATGAGACAACAACGCCATGTGTTGTGGCTGAGAGTGGCCCAAACGTCGAGCTAAATGAGCTCATTGCTGTGACTGGACCAATGCTTCCTGTATCTAGCCTAATCCCTGTTAGCGGTACATCTCTCTGAAGCTGCTTTTTAACTGACCCGAACAGGAAGGTTACGAGCGAAGTCGCAATGTGTGCCCGGACAAAGAAGGACATTCTAGGGGACAAAGTCATCATAGCTTAGAGATGTAGACAGCAACTCCAAAATTGTCAGCAAATTGATGTCTCAAATAGCTTCCAGCTCTGTGAAAATTCTGACGGTGACAAAATCCTTGTGACAAGAGTCGGTCAGGCGCAGGGCACAACCAGGTTGACATACCCATTCCAGTAATTCCGATTTGCACAGTCCCAGGCTTGCCTCGTGATAATCTGACTAGACTACATCCTTTCCGTAACCGAAATTTGCATTTCTCCATCATTCCAGACATCACTTCCCAGAAACAACCCCACTCTCAAGATAAAGGCTCGCGAAATTCGCCATACCCGCACGTCGATGTGTGGCCGCTATGCTTTACCACCAAGGAGACATGACCTAACCCAAATATACCCAGTCATCACAACCACCAATAATTCACATATTCCACTATTGCAGGTGACAAATCGGATTTAATATGTCGCTTGCATGAATGATGGTTCCAAACAAGTCAGCGCAAGAATGTAGGTTTGCAAGTATTGCGTCACAGCCGGCCTTTGCCTAGCCTGGTTCCTTTACGAGAATTTAAGTAAATATATTCCATTGTATTAATCCCCCGGGGCTTTTCTTTAAGACAAATATCTCTTTGTGTTATTCGCCTAGTTGCTTCTTGCTTAATGGCAATGTGCCTGTTCTGTAATATTGCTTGATACATACTTCGGCAGGGTCATTCTTGCTTCCGCGCGAGCTTCCTTTCACCAACCATGGCCAAGGCAATCGTGATACGGAGCACGCAATGACAAAAAGTTGGCTTGACCCATGTTTCCGCCCCACCAAAAACCATTAGATCAAGGAGTTACCAGAAATGGAATTTTCCGTCTGTCGGCTGCTATGCCTTGTGGAGCACCCTTCACACGCGGTGAACCCAAGTAAGAAAAAAAAGAAAAAAATCAAACTATGAACTTGCCTCTATTTATTACATCCAAGTTTTATGTCACTATTTCAGTTTACTTATTAAAGAAAAGATACTACAGACAATCAAGTGCTGAAGAATGGAATATCACATCATGAAATGAGAATAGTGCGGGCCGACTATTCCTCCGAAGAGTCGGGAATTTCTGTTTGACAAAGCGCTCGACGAAATTAAAGACTGCAGAATAGCATCATTCTGGGGATGATTATGTGCATACTTGAAGCGTATTTTACGAGAGAGAAAAAGTAACGATTCAATGTAAGTCGCATATTGACTAGAAAATTGGATTAGGAATATGTTGATAGATCTCTGGATGCTTTCATCCTATTTTAGATGCAGAAATAACTGAAAGATCACCCTAAACAATCAGACTGGAAATTTAGTTTCGATAAAATCAAATTTAAAACTTTAAGAAAGACAGCCAAGAGTTTGAGCGTGAATTCAAACTCAGATCAGGCCAAGTGGTTGTGCAAGTCAGAGGACTGCAGGGTAGTCATTCATCGTGGGGACGGTATCGGTGGCTTGCACAGCAAATTTTAGTCCCAACCAGGACCCGCTAAACATTAGCACGCACGGTCTAACCCCTGACATGGGCTTCCAATACGACTAAGGTGATATCCACTCGCTTCTCGAGCATCAAAGTACGCGTCTCCGTTAATGGCCGATGGCTCGATAGCGCGCTGTGAAATTTAGATGCGGGAAACTTGCTGCGTGATATGATTAAATGGCAATGAATGTTCTAACCAAGGAGTGTGTTGTAGCGGGCTGTGGCGTCACTGCATGCACGTTAGTGGGGGGAAAAAGTACGGCTGAGAAGAACCTGCTGCCTGACCGGAGATGATGCTGCGATGCTTCAAACAATGACATGGGATCTGCAGAATGCCAGGTTGACGCGTCGGCGAATGCAATCATAAGTCGTGACCGTTTATCCATTCATCTCCATTACAGCCCGAGGATCCCGTCTGCATGGACCTCACATCCTGCGATGCCCGCAACCAGACAAAGCGGGGCCCGACCGATCCAGTCGACGACCGAAATAGTCCAAAGCGATCAAGAACTGTCCACACCGACCGCAGCACTTCAGGAGGTCGCTCTACAACCGGTTTGGCCAAAAGGCTCACGTATGCTGCCTATTCCGTAGGATGGATCTGCGCACTTCCGATCGAAAGCGCCGCTGCTCGGGCGATGCTAGACGATGTCCACCAGGACCTCCCCGCGAACCCGAACGATAGCAACACATACATACTGGGGAGCATTGGTGCGCACAATGTTGTCATTGGCTGTCTTCCCTCGGGGCACTATGGAACAACAAACGCCGCCTTGGTGGCAAACAACATGCACCGAAGCTTTCCGTCTTTGGAGATTAGGCTCATGGTTGGCATCGGTGGCGGGGTTCCAGGAAAGGCGGACATCCGTCTCGGCGATGTTGTGGTTGGAAACCAAGTTGTGCAATATGATTTTGGGAAAACAACTGGGGAGGGCCAGTTTCACAGAACAAGTATACTAGTTCGGCCGCCACACCCAATTATGACAGCTCTAGCAAAGCTTAGGTCGCGCTATGAGTTGGAACCAAGCAGGATACCGAACATCCTTTCTGATGTGCTTCAACATTATCCATCAATGGGGCAGTATTCTTATCCAAGTGGATCACAGGATCGACTGTTTAGCAGTGCATACAACCATGTGAATGACCTGTTTGGCTGCGAATGCTGTGACCTGTCCAAGATTCTGGATCGACCTGTACGGGACGACACCGATCCTCAAATTCACTACGGGGTTATAGCTTCAGGGAACCATTTGATTAAACATGGGGAGACGAGGGACAGGCTGGCAGGTACCAACGACGTGCTATGTTTTGAGATGGAAGCCGCTAGCCTGATAGACCATTTTCCATGTTTGGTTGTAAGGGGAATCTGTGATTACGCCGATTCCCACAAGAACAAACAATGGCAAAAATATGCTGCGGCGACTGCCGCCGCATTTGCGAAAGAGTTTCTTATCTCGGCTGTCTCGAAACAACTGCAGGGGCCATTTCTTGAATCAGCAACTGTTGCTGGTGCGTATACCCAATACACTAAGCTCCACTCCACTAATACTCATAAGAACCAGATTCCGTGTCGGATTCACCGTCTCTATCACGATTGACTCAGGAAGAACGCCAAACATTGCTGGATACACTGCGATTTGAACAAATAGATACTCGACGGGTAACGATTAAGAATGCCCACGCTAAAACCTGCAAATGGTTCCTGAAAAAAACAGAATATCTGGACTGGATGGATGCGTCTAAAATTGATCAGCATCAAGGTTTGTTATGGATAAAAGGCAAGCCAGGCACAGGCAAGTCGACCTTGATGAAGTTTACCCTTTCCAGGGCTGTAAAGTGTATGAAAGACACTGTTGTAATCAACTTCTTCTTCAATGCACGAGGGAATGATCTCGAAAAGTCCACCGTTGGCATGTACCGCTCATTATTGTGGCAACTCCTTGACCAAAAGCCAGATCTGCAGCACGTTTTAGAGTCTCTTAAACTGACAGGCCAAAATGTCGGACAACCACAGTGGCATATTGAATTGGTCAAGGAAACTTTTAAGCGAGCTATTCAAAATATCGGGCATTCAGGAAGGCCTGTTGCCTGTTTTATCGACGCTCTGGATGAATGCCCCGAGGATGAAATTCGCGATATGATTTCATTTTTCAATGACATAGCAGATGGAGCCATTTCTATTGGTGTGCGCTTTTCTGTTTGCTTTTCGAGCAGGCACTACCCGCATATAACAATCGGGCACGGACTTGAACTTATCCTCGAAGGCCAAGAAGGTCACGACCAAGACATTCTCAACTATATTGAGACTGAGCTGAATATTGGAAAGAGCAAGCTTGCAGAGAAGATCCGGGCCGAAGTCCAGGAAAAGGCTTGTGGGATTTTCATGTGGGCTGTTCTTGTGGTAGGCATACTCAACAAGGAATACGATCGTGGTCGAATGCACATGCTTCGAAAACGGCTACAGGAGATCCCAGGAGATCTGCACGAACTCTTTCACGATATATTAACGCGAGACCACCACGGCCAAGATGAGCTACTTTTATGTATCCAATGGGTTCTTTTCGCCAGACAGCCTTTAACGCCACGGGAGCTTTACTTTGCCCTATTTTCGGAAATAACAGACGGCGTCCCCAGTTCAGATGAGATAATGCTTGAGGACATTGAGAGATTTATACTGGACTCTTCTAAAGGTCTGACGGAAGTCACCAAATCGAAGCTGGCTACTGTTCAATTTATTCATGAATCTGTGCGGGACTTCCTGCTCAAGGAAAACGCCATTGGAAGCATTTGGCCTCAATTAGGGGCAAATTTTAAGGGAATCAGTCATCAGCGACTAAAAGCCTGCTGTCAAAAATACATTCAGATGAATATTTTTCAGATCATTGATCTCACTGAGAACCTCCCTAGACCTTCATCTGGGGAAATTAAAGAACGTCGCAAGAAAATAATATCTTTCTTCCCACTCCTGGAATACGCTGTGGGGAATGTGATATTCCATGCAGATAGCTCAAGTGGTAATGGCATATGTCAAGACGACTTTATCTCAAGCTTTGAGTTCAAACAATGGATAAGGCTAAGAAACCTATTGGAATTGCATCAAGCACGCTGGTATAGACCTGACACGAGGCTTTTGTACATTCTTGCTGAGTACAATGCACCAAACCTTATCAAAGCTTATAACTCGGCATTGACCTGCATTGAAGAGGGAAATGAGCGATATGGTGTGCCTATTTTGGCAGCTATAGTGCGCGAAAGGAATGAGGCTCTTGAAGCATTCCGAGAGGTTTTACTCATGGCTCTTCCACCCGAAGCCCGCCTTGGAATACAGAACAAACTCGATTACCAAACCCCAAGCAGAGTGAGAAAGCTAGGGTTGAATTTCAGATTTTCGGATGATCGATCCTTGGTGTCCCACCTGGTTGAATATGGTGATGGGAGGCTTCTGAACCTCATTTTGCAGCACCGCCCACTTGCCCTCGATATTAAAGATGGGAAGGACCAGACGACTCCTTTGCTATTGGCTACCTATTACCAACATGAAGAAATAGTGAGAATCCTTCTTCAGAGCAATCAAGTAAATCCGGACACTGGAAATGCAGACGGAATGACGGCACTTGCAGTTGCTTGTAGGGAAGGATACCAGCAAATAGCCAAAATGCTTCTTGGGATAGGCATGGCCGACCCCAATACTCGAGACGATAAGGGTCGGACCCCATTGTCGTACGCTGCTACTAGTGCAAATAATACAGAGAGATCTATGAGACTACTACTTGAGGCTAGAGGGGTTGACCCGGAACTTCCAGATATGCAGGGCCGGACGCCCCTGTCACGGGCTGCTCAGTTTGGTGCAAATACAGCTATGCAACTACTCCTTGGGACAGACAAGGTTGACCCAGACTGTCGAGATAACCAGGGTCGAACGCCACTATCATGGGCTGCTGAATCTAATAAAGATACAGCTATCCGACTACTTCTTGAGACTGGCAAGGTTGATCCTGACTCTCGAGATAACCAGGGTCGAACGCCACTATCATGGGCCATTCAATATAATGCAAAAAGAGCCATCGGGTTACTTATTGAAATCGATGAAGTTGACCCTGACTCTCAAGATCATAATGGCTGGACTCCACTTTTTTGGGCTCTCGATCGTCCTAATCCAGATAGAGGGATTGTTAAACTTCTTCTTCAAAATGGCAAGGTGAACCCTGATTCGCGAGACAAAAAGAGCCGGAGCCCACTTTCTTGGGCTGTTTCCACGCCTGCTTCAGACATAGAGATCGTTCGACTACTTCTTGAGACTGGAAAGATTGATCTTAATTCTCGAGATAATCTAGACCAAACTCCGCTTTCTCGGGCCATTGATCACCCTGCTCGAGATATAGCGATCGTTCGACTACTTCTTGAGACTGGAAAGGTTGATCCCGATTCTAGAGATAATATAGGTCGAACCCTACTTTCTCGGGCTGTTTGGCGGCCTGTTGTAGATATAGAGACCGTTCGACTACTTCTGGAGACTGGAAAGATGGATCCTGATTCTCGAGATAATATAGGTCGAACCCCACTTTCTTGGGCTGTTAGCCAGCCTATCCCAGATACAGCGATCATTGAATTACTTCTTGGGACTGGAAAGGTCAATCCTGATTCTCGAGATGATCTGGGTCGAACCCCACTTTCTTGGGCTGTTAGTTGGCCTATGATGCCAATGGAAGTTGTTCGATTACTTCTTAAAACTGGGAAGGTTGACCCTGAGTCTCCAGATAATATGGGTCGGACCCCACGATCTTGGGCATCGAACCTCGAAATAAGAGCGGCGTTAGACTTTTATGTTGCCAGGGGCAAGACGTTATAAGTAGTACTATATTTCCTTTTTGGAGCGCCTTGTTACCCCTCGCACCAAAGTAACCACTTCAAAGTCCTATGACAAGCCATTCTCAATATGGACGAGGTTTACTTCCCTGTAAATTAGAGGAAGTATATAACAGTTAATATTTCACTTGGTACACAATAATAAACCAGAGATCACGGTACTCATTAGGCGCTGGAAGCGACGTAGATCAACTGCTATTTTTACAACTGAGATTAAGTGATTTATACCTGTCACCTTCAAATATTAAACAAATGGTGTAGATAAAGTAGGCTGAAGGATAAAATAATTAGATACCCGAATCATCCTGAACTATAGCATTTGAGCTCTGAAAAGAGTTCCAAGCCGTGCACACATTGTCCACATAGGTGGAGTTGGATATGCCCGCAATCTCACTTTCACGCTCAATAAACTGCACCGCAAATCCTTCAGCAGTATGCCACCCAATGTGGCAGTGCATTAGCCAGACGCCGGGGTTATCCGTTTGCCAGGCCAAGACGAGAAATCCGCTGGCAGGAAGCATTGCTGTGTCGCGCCTTGCAGGGTTCGTTGTGTTCAGCGACACAGAAGATGAGTATGCACCGGTTCCCTGGCCAATGACGAAAAAGTCATGTCCGTGAAGGTGAATGGGGTGCGGGATTCCTAGGGTGGTCTCAATGACAAAATAAACCCACTCATTCGCCTTGCTGAGTTCAATGATCGCGTTGGATGTCGAGAAGTCGGTTGTGCCGTTCAACACCGACTGAAGAGTTGGCTTGCCCCAGTCCACTAGCATGGTAGTACTGTTAAGGTACCACTTGAAGAGGCCAGCTGAATTTGAAGCTACCGTGGCTTCTTCAAGCGCAGTCCAGTCTGCGCCTGAGACATCCTTTGATACGTAAGGAGAAAGGTTGAACGTCTCATCATCACATCCATCAGTGTATGAGTAGCCGGTCGTGTCTGGTGTGGATGGGCTGTCTCCGTAATATACGATACCCTTGATGTTGGTGGGGTTCGCATTGTCAGAGCAAGCGGATTGAGGAATGGATCGAATCCAGAAGTTGTCAGCAATGGAAGCCTGATCAGCAGTGACGATGATGTCATATCGTTGACCTGAGATGAATGGTTAGCCGCTGGACTTTTGTAAATACTGAGAAGAGAAAACTTACCCATTCCAAGGTTCAGGATCGTAGTTTCGAAAGGTTCAACAGGGACAAGATCCGCTGCAATGACCTTCATTGTGTGGTTGTCGATAGAAAATTTCCAATGTGAGTCGATAGCGGCGTTGATGAGTCTCATTCGGTAGGATTTGCCAGAGGTAAAGGAGACGTTGAAGCGTGTACCGGTGGTGATATTGTTGCTGGTGTAAACATTCGTGCCGTTGATGAGACCATTGTCTAGAGTAGGAGGCCCATTTATTTCAGCAGAGGTGTAAAGCTCGTCGACGGTTTGGTGTTCCCAGTCAGTTAAGAAAACGACACCGAGGTCTTCATCATAGTCTGCCGTGGCAGGGCCATTGATGACAATGCCACCAAAAACACCTTCCCAGGCCTGCAATGCAAAGTGGGAGTGATACCAGGTTGTTCCATATTGAACAGCCTTCCACTTATAGGTGACAGTGTCTCCAACGGCAAGGGCACATTGAGTAATAGATGGCACTCCATCGTTCTCGTTCGTAAAGTTCTGTCTGATGCCGTGCCAATGAATACTTGACCCGTTAAGTGATGTAGTCAGAGAATTTGTAAGGTGAATCACAACAGTGTCACCCCAGTCTGCGAATATCGTTGGCCCAGGAATAGACCCATTGATGGCAATTGCTGGTCGGGAGACTCCATCGGGAGCAACCGTAACATCGGTGGCTTCAAACCAGTATTCTCGAGTCACTCCCGTATCAACAACCTCAGTTGTATAGTCAGTATCGATAGAGTAGTCACACCACTCGGAACGAGTCGAGGCGGTGTTTCCACTGCAAGTGGCACGGGATTCGAGGGAAGGTGTCGATGAATCCACAGCGGCAGCTGAAGCCAGCCTGAGTGCCAGAGCAGCAAGAATAAGAATGGAGCGCATCGTGATGCCGGCTCAGGATGTAACGAGAGACTGGAATGAAAGTTGATGGAAAAACAAAGAAGATTGAAGATGAACGAAGGGATTGTAGCGTGAGGTAGATTGTTGGATGAACATAACGAACACCAGGGCCCCAGCACCTTTTTGTATACAGCATTGATTGATCCACTGTAAAGTTTGACCTGAAGTTCAGATCGTAAAGTCCCATGCTATAGTCATGGACTATTGGCCACCGTCACTCCCACTCTGACATCGCCAGCCCGCAGGATCACGCAACCAGTTTGGGAAAGATCTGCGTGGTTTCTCGCGGTCGACTGACCGTCGTTTGGCGCTTCTTTGGATTGGCCGCGCAATCTGAGACATCTTCAATAGGGAATTAATAGCGAGTATGCGACAGTGAGAGGAAGGAGTTAACAATACTCCAATAGTGAAGTGTGCAGATATGTCATGGCGACCCACACGCACAGGCCGCTAAGGCTGGCCTTGGCTTACGCATGCCGTCTCCTCTCAGAATGCAACCCATTCGATCGCTAGCAGCCTTTTTTACCCCTGATTTCTTTTTTTAACTAGCTCGACTGGAACCCTGGGGATAAAACGGCAATTCTATTGCTGGTCAGCGCGTCAAATGTGACAAGACGGCAGAGTGCAGTTGATAGTTCAGCTGCAAACCCCTTCGTCATTTGGTGACGCGGCTAGGTGCAATCTCGGAAATAGTCATTCTTAATTCCTTGGATGTTCAAGTGTTTCATTTGTCAAGAGTGGATCTGTCGAGTTGACAATCACGTTCCCGAGTTATTGCTACTAGTTTACACTTATACCTTGAAAATCCTCGTCTTCTTTTCACCACTCTGCCACACACTATCAATTATTGTATCCACGATCATTTTAAATTTTGCAAAATGCGCGTCTCTCACTTCATATCTGCATTAGCTACTGTAGTCATGGCTGCAGCTTCTCCGGCAAACCACAGGCGATCGGGCCATACTGGGAAATTCCAGATCTTCGCATATGGCGACAGTATTGGAGGATTGACACTCTTCACAGCTGGAGGTAAGATCTTTTGATTAAAGCGATAGCTGAACATGAAAGGAAGCTCACCAACATACGTCGCTTACTTAGGAGCTGCCTACATTGGCGATCCCGATCTCATGAATAGTGATCAGGCTGCCCAGGTAATCTGTGCGGATACTTCTTGCCGTCTTGATATCAACACGTTACTTACAAATTCTCCAGTTTCTCCTTATGGGGAAGGACACCTTCACGGTGCACCCAACACAACTACGACTGAGAAGCGCGCTTCTTCTCCTTCATGGTCCAATCTCACGTTCTATATCCCAACGGCCTCGTCATCCTCGCACGTCGTTGGCTTTCAGAACTCTTCCACTGGCACCTCTGGTCGCTCCGTCAGTTCTTTCAGTTTTTACGGCAGTTGGATGGGCATCACTGGTGACGATGGGACCTGGGCGACTCTTTGGTATGGTGTTCCATCTGAAAAAGATGGCGTGTACGCGTTGAGATGGAACTCGAGTGGGGATGCAACGGATGGGAAGACAATACTCACTTTGAAGACTACCCCTCCATCTGACGACTAGGATCATATTTGATCAATGCAGTGGCTTGGCTTGGTGGGTGCAAGGAAACGGGGATTGGGAACCTGAAGGCATGCCTGGAGATTGAAGATGTTTCACATCATGAGCTACTGTACTTGTGGCGTGTTTACCAGAATATAGCAGCGTTTAGCCTCTCAGAACCTACATGTATATTAAGTGGCACGATTCTCGGAATTCGATGGAGATTCCGTACTTGTCCAGTACTCATTGGTGTAGAAATTCCTTCCATGTCATCATAAGAGTCGCATTGCAGTGCATGTCGGTCCAGTTTCTGGCCCAGTAGAATGGTTGCAGTTACATTCGCATGGTCGCACCAATGCAACCTATGCTCAAGATAAGATCTGACAAGAAGGATCTCTCAGGGGTGACAATGCCCCTGCTCTAGTGCCGAAAAACTGATCCCTGCCCCACGATGTGCCGAACTTGCCGTCCTATGAGACTGGGGGGAAAGGAAGGTGTCTAAATATATAGATGGGAAACATAGTTGAATAGGTTATCCCTCCGTCTAAAAAATCACGCACCTAGATATAAACAGATCTGCGTCAATGTCCGGTTTAGTTAGAGCGATGATAATCGCTGATGCAACATGCATAAATTCACATTTTGAAATGGAATTAGGATTAATGATATCACAAAAATATATGTATGACGTTTGTTTCTTTTTTCTGCTGCCTGTTGCGGAGAAATCACCCCACTACAAATCCTGGGGCCGCGATGACGGAGTTGGCCATTGTCGTCGTCATCGGCAGGCTATCCGCGGAACGCGAGCCCCCAAAACCCACAGCGGGATCATCCATCCCCAACGCTCCGACATACTAATCGCAATCGCAAGGCACCCCGTACCTTGTCGGTTTAACCGCCGGTGGCACAGTCAGCCGCATGCATCTCGGTTTCGGTTTATTTCACCACGAATCACCAAAACTACACACGTACATGTGCATTCTCAAGGCACATGCCCCGCAATCTCGGCAAGAACCAACGATGGCTTGTGGGACCTGCAGTAGTTTACCGTCTGACCCATGTCGATGCTCCCACGGGATCGCTCTTCACCTGAATTCCGCTTTCTTTAGCCCAAAGGTGCTGCGAGACGCGTAATGCCCTCCCCAACGCACAGCCTGCATGTCAGCTTTGCTACTCCTGCAATGTGGGGTCTTGAAGTTATTTACCTATCGAAACCAACGATCCCTATATGTCGAATCGACGTGAAACGGCCGTAATTATCATCCATGTACCATGGGCCGATCAAGACAAACATATGACACGCCAGGTAGCATATTGACCTTACATCTATCTCCTGAATACTGCAGATGGGGACATTGTTTAATTTTGCGCCAAAACTGGCGTCCAGTGTAGATGCATTTGTGGAGACAGGGAACAGTAGGTGCATTGATATCATAGTTAGTTGTCTGAAATTCAACCGAGGTGGAGATTCCTTTTTTAGTTGGCTACCCTATATCTAGCTGTGGAAGAGGAGAGAATACAGTTGCAGCTTTATCGCTAGTGTTAGTATTGACCTTAATTAGAAAGGGCGGTAATATCAAACTGGACCTTTCAGCCGAACAAGGGATCAAGGAACAAAGCTTCCCCAGCTTGGAGAAGAATAATGAAGACATAAGCAGGAACTAATAATAGGAAACGTTTTCACCATGAAATTTGGAATACGTATATTGAGGCGCGAGACCCCCTATATCAAGAGGTGGTTATCATCCAGATGCATAGGAGCTCTTGCAGTGCTCAATTGAGAGGGCTATCTAGGCTTCTTATCCCTTCGAGTGCGGCAAGCCAGCATTTTAGTCCAGACCCCACTTGGGTTGAGGTACAAATAGCTACTTATAACCTGCGAGCATTCTCCAATAAATCCCAGTGTAGCAATAGTATCTCAACAAACAAGGTAATTGTGAAGATCGACACAACATTACCACCAGTACCAAGGTAACTTTTATTCCTATAAAATTTGGGTGGGTAATAATGTACATTTAATTTAGGGACGGCTTTTTATTGGGCTAGATCCCAGCGAGTGACCTAATTGTAGGCCTACCGCCCTCGAAGGGATAGTTGCCCGTTACTAGCTAGCTTTTCCGTGTAGCCGCACGGGGCATCCATTAGGTTGGGGTTATCCAAAGCTAACTACGATAGCTACCGTGCACGGATGGTGTTGGCTTGAGCTAGCGCTGTGGTAGCCCGATAGTCTAACTAGACTTTTATCTTATTTTGTATGGTGTTTTGGGGCTGTTTGCAGCGAGGAACATCTGGCTCTAACTATAGGACCTAGTTATAGCTGCTTAAGGCATCCGGCTGTTGTAGGTACAGTCCGACAGGGCCTCGAGGCCCGGTCTGCTAGGCTAGGCAGTTATGGCCAATCTGTAAATGTGACACCCTGTAGCATACGTGGCGTAGACTAGCAAGCTCAGAACAGAAAATACGTTGGATAGCTATAATTTAAATGTCATTTTCCCATTGCGTATTACGCAAATAATAATGATACATGCTGTTGGAGATACAGGGACATGACCTCACCAGTGGATTGGGAGCTAATACAGTGCCTGGAGCAGTGATCGAAACACGGAAATTTCAGGAGTATCAGTTTCTCATATTCGGTCAATTTTATTAAGGTCTATATTGATCATAGTCGCAGTATTAAATCACAATTTTGCTTCCTCTGATGTCTGAACGACAGACTTCTTGACAGTGATGTTCCAGTCCTGGCTGACTTGCTGGGGTTTGTCTGCCGAAAGCTGTACCTGGCTGTTATTCCAGTCATCCATCCGCCCTAAAGTATCTGAAACGTCCGAGCTATTGTCGCCGCTCTTGTACTTTTGGCCTTCAAGGTCAACTTCGGTGGTGCTACTGCCATGATCGATAACGGTAGTGACGCCAATGCGCTTCCCAGAATTATCGCGAAGCTCAAAACCATCACCATTCTTCGTGCCAGTGCTGCGGATGTAGCCTTTGGAGGGATAATTGCTCCCTGATCGACCCCATTGTCGAGCAGATGATCCCTCCCCTTCTGCAGATGAGCCACCGCCCAAGAAACTCCGGAGAAGTGGTCGGAGTGTGGCCACTGCGGAAGTGGTTATACCGATGCCTATTTCAACGGTTGACCATATCGCAACATCCGATGTAGAATAGAGGAAATCGTTCATGTCCGTCATGGTATGAAGGTAGGGGAAACGAATAATGGTCGCACTCGAGGCTCTATTTGTCATATCATTAGCGCCGCCCAACACCGAAAGTCAAAGAGCAAAGGATTCGTGACAGTACATTACACCGGCAGCCAAAACGCAAATAACAGAAATCTTGACTCTTGTACTCATCTGTAGGTTCCAAACAAGAAAGATGGGAAGTACACTATAAGTCCAATCGGTCGCGCAGCTGATGGCAGAATATCCGAAGAAAGATTTGGAAACAATGCTCGCATCGATGCAGCTCCCCTCTGGGGGCGTCTGTGAATAGCGGAGCCAGAACAGAGATGTAGGTCGACACTGGAGTACGAATAGCAAGAAAAAGAACAAGCTATAGACTTCAGTAATTGCAGTGGCGGTGTATATGACAATCTTGTGGACCCTATGAACACAAATCCGCAGCAAAAAGATTGCAATGCTAGCTTTGATTAGCATGCCAGTCAATACATAAGTCGGTTCGCAAGTCCACCACATCTATAGCAAAATCAGAATAAACAGTCTCATAAAAATTGTATCCATCCTTTTTACTCACCTGCATTGCCTTGGGGATGTTCTCCGTAGGAATATTGACCAGATGTTGTCCTGTGCCATATCTGACTCCATTGACCACGTAAGAACAATAGACAAGAAACATGATCTGACGGATGTTAACGATATGAACGTTGGTAAGTGATCACAAACGCCATACCTGTGCAGCAACTGCAAGCCAATCGTCGGCTGCAAACGACTTAATTACCCATGCTCGGCAGTAGATGCGGAGTAAAGTAGCAATTGTTGACACAACGGCCAATGCCCACGCAATGGCGCCAATTTGACCTCCGCGACTCTCGACGGCCATGATGGAAAGGTGAATAACCGAGTATGAACGGGGATAGAGAAATCGGACATCCAGTTGATGGATAGGACGAGGTTGCCCGGTCTATATAGAGGAGAGATACCCTCGGTAACTGACTAAGATTAACAATAACCGTTACATGGCGTTCGCTACGGAGTGTGGCGAGCTATGACGTTGGTGGAGGATCGATACCACGACTGAGTCCATGGTAACTCGGTCAGGGTTTTTCTCTTTTCCTATTTCTCTGTTCTTTTTATTTTCCTTTCATGTCTTGCATGAGATAAATTTCGCTGATCAGATGGACACGAGTCACGAACAGGCTAGCGTGGGGTAGTGACAAGGCTCCATAGCTCCTGGTGCTAAGGCTCCGCAAGCTGTCACTCGCCTGATGCAGCCAATGAGCTCGGGCTTTCGGAGATATATTGGCAAGGATTGACCGGACCTCTGTCCGCCTGTCCGACCCTTCGGAGGTAGAAGGCACCGCAAGCTCATTAGCCCCAAATGGAAGTCGAGACCCTCGGGTTTCAGAGTAGCTCTTTCATATTCCCGTTGAAAGTGAACAATGACAGCGGTATTCATGACACATGACAGCCATCATGCCGGATGATTGATAAAAGGTACATGATTCGAGACTATGCAATTGCATCATACTTCAGTGATCCATGTGATGTGGGATACAAGCGCCATTCCTCATATATTACCCCGTGGCCCACACATGAAATAACATTTTAATAACGAAGCACCCCGGTATTAGTGGATCATGCTTTGGAAATGCTTTGGCCACACGTACTGATGGAAAGCAACTAACGAAATTTACATCCAACACCCTCTAAACTATCCCTCTAAGTGCCATAAGCCAACAATTGGGTACCGACGAGAAATCCAACCAAAGAATGCCCTGCAGTCTTCCTCCAAGAAACTGTGATGTGGGGTTTGGGTCGTAAGTGCAGGCGGTTCATGGTGCTGAAAGAGGTACCACAATTCACGTCGCTTAGATGCCAGTCATGATGCTAGTCCACGGATCATGCAGGTGGAAATAATTTGGGAATAGCATCACGTTGTGGCGCTTTGCACACAGACCCTTGTGGGATTTTGTCGCTGCACTAGGCTCAAACTAGACTTGTAAGCGGAGTCATTCTAGACATTTGACGTACCACAAGCGCGGGATAGCTTGCCTTGATTAAATCACTTCACCCATCCTTCAGCCGATGATGAAGTTGGTAGAATCTAGTAGCCTAAAAGGTATTGAAGACGGAGACCCAAAATGGCGAATACCCCAAGCTAATATTTTGCCAATGAATTCTCCGCCGATCGGTCCGACTAGTGTGAATCAAGTAGGCTTCATTCTGTCGGACAAAGGAGGATAAAAAAAATTCCGGTCGACGCTTCCATTACATAATGTTTTTCACTTTGAAGCTTTTGGTCCCTTACCAGTCCAGTCAGTCAATCGTCCGTTGCCCTACAGTTATCGCAGCACGTCAAGGCCCCGAACGTCAAAGGCACACCACCAGAGCCCCATCCAGCCATCGCCTTTTTTAGTATGCTGTGGCTCTGATTCTACGCTGGACAGGGTCAGCCAATCGGAATATGAAAGCTGGGTTAGGTGTAAGCTATGCTGTGCTGGAAGTACTACAAATTGTGTGGTGCAATTGTTGATCGCGGTAATAATGGCTGCATGGCCATTGTTGCTTGTGCCCGGCGATGCTTACGAGTCAATTGGTCATTATTGATCGTTTGAAGGATAATTGCAGACAGTCAGGGTCGGTTATTTCTGTCCCTTATTATGAATCGTGGAAGTTTGGATCGACAACGTAGCTGAAAGACAGCTCCGCAATCGGCTGTCGAGCACTCTTTTTTTCTTTTTCCCGACAGGCCATGTAATATTCCCCTTGGCGAATTTAACCGACCACATTCTGCCATTACGTACCTCATCCTTGGGTGGGTTGGCTACGCGAGAGATTGGACAATGAAGAATATGATCGACGCCGCGTTGTTACGTGCCCCGCTTCTTAGTGCCCTGAGCCAGCCTCTCGGTTCCGATCCGTATGAACTACGTTACCCCTGAGCTAGTGTGGAAAAAAAACGTGCCTCTTCATAATCAAAAGGGAAAGAAAAAAAAAGGGCGCTTAAGGGGTAGATTTCTTTTTCTACAATTCTCGAAACAACAGTGGCACGGCGTTTTTCTTCTTCGCCGGGTTTCTTTTCTTTTTTACATGTTGCTGCGACAAGTTTGCATGATGAGTGAATCCTGCCTGGAACCTCCCAGAATGTCGTTCTGATTCCACACAGTTTCACTTCAGAAGGGTTAAGCCCTGTGTCTCATGCAAACGTCTGTCGTTCTTTTTGTTCTAGCGAGTCCATGAAAGACGCTGCCAGGAGTGTCCAGTAAAACTGACGTCATCAACTTTGACACACGGATGCATACCACACCCACAATGCGAGTGGCATGAGATGGACCGATATTGTACAAATTCATCTATTACACAATTGATTTAGTGATATCCAATTGGAATATGTTATCTTCATTGAAGTTGCTTGCGATTGTGGTCAATCCCATTAAATTCGATTGGGAAAGCCCAATTGCCACCACAGTGCCACTTGATGAGTTAAAACACATTCGGTATTGAAAGGTTTGCCAGTAAAGCAAATAAAATGCAGAATCTTTGAGGCGATTTTGTAACTATCATCATGGCTACATGAAATGATCATCTTATTGGGGCCAGTAGGCCTTATTCTAATCAACAACTCAGTTGCAAACATTGTCAAGTGTGATCTGTGCGACACGCTGACACAGCTGGATTGAGCTCTTGCGGGAATAAATACTGTCCGACAACAATAGGGTAAGGCACGCAATGATATCCAGGCCTCAGTGAAAAAGTGCCCATGCAAATGACTCGGCAGATGCTGTGTAAATAAAAAAGCGACCGCTATCAATTTGGAAGAACTATCAATTTTATTGCGAATCAATCAGACAATACTCTTACTATCTATCAACAACAATCATGCTCAATATTGGAACGGACCAATTCATGAGAAAGCATTTGGCCAGAACTTAAGTGATCTGTTACAAACACAATAAATATACCTACCTAGCATTCCCTCTCAGGCACGGTCAAACGAATACTTAGTTAAACGTAGTGCTTTTTTAACCTCGTCTTTGATAATTTGTTTGCAAGATATTTAACATCAGATGATTCTACTACGAAGATAGGTAAAGATAAATTACTAATATTTTCAACCTCGGACCGCTATATAAAAAGGCCCCCCGGAATTTGAGAGGGCAGGTGATTGGATAGATATGTTGGTGAAATGTACACTCATTGGTTGATAGTTGCTATTTTCTGGCGCCTTGGCTCCCCGTCGTTTTGGCCCACTGCAACCGCGGTTCTTTTTCCATCTGAATCATCAATCCACTTGAGAGGCCCAGCGGGAATGCTGTTCTGGTCAGGAGCCCATTGAAGAGCTTTGAGGACCCCTTCGTCAACAGACGGAGTCGTTTGCCCCTTCAATTCAAACTTCCCACCATATTGAACAGGGATGGATTCCACATTCATAAGAGATTGAAGAGTGGGCAATTTGCTATTGGATGGGATAAATCGGACCTTTGCAGCAGTTACAGGGTCGATGAAGTTTTGGAAGATGCCCCATAGTGTACCGATGTAAAACGGGGCGTTTATGATCTTTTGAGTGCGGTTAGCATCTGCATGGTGGTGTTTAAAATGAAGTTCTCTCGCGCGGTTAAACCTACATAAACTCGATCCATCACCTCTGGGAAGCAAATGGCCAACACTTGGCTCAGGTCTGCAGCATAGTCTTTAAAGCGCCATGCTAATTTCCAGTTGAGAGTGTCCATGTTGATGAGATAGACAGCACCAGTGATGGGCACCTCGGGATTTGGCCTGTCTTTCATTGCAGAGCAAAGTGGCAGAACAAACCGGGCTAGATAATCGTGAGCAATAATGGCCTTTTTGGCGCAAAAAGAGGTGAGCTTTGCATCGACGCCATTCTCGTTGCCGACCAAGGACCCTCTCTCCAAATTGTACTTGTCGATGACGTCCAGATCTACATCGGAGAGGTTCAGATGGCAGAGTGGGTAACCACGATTATCCCGACATCCGTACCAACGGGGAAACTGATGTAGTTTTTAGTCATTGAAAAAAGATATCCATGTCCACATTGTCCTTACCAGGGACTGATCGCGATCATAGGCTTTCAAGTCTACATTCTCATACAATTCTGGCGCTTTGACAGCAGATCGAATGGCCATTGCCTCCTCGAATTGCTTAACGGCATCATCAACTTTGAAGGATCGTGCCTTCAGAAATCGCCTGCTCCGATGTCAATGCGTGGGGCCTTATTCTGTATGTGGGGTCAAAATTACAGGAGCGTGACTTCGTCGTTGAACCCATCCATAGCATCCTCGTCACCGAGCCCCTTTGGCCTTTGGAGATAGCCACGTTCGGTACAAACCTTCACAAAGGCCTCAAGCTGAGCATTTTGATCATCTGTCAATGTAACGGGTGGTGGCGATGTGGGTGCTTCAGTTGCCATTTTGGGTTTGGGAGAAGTATTGGTGGCACAATATGGTGGCAGGAGGACAGTGTGTCTATTTATTTTAGGTTCGTTCTTGGAGCGAGTATTTAAATCTGTTCCCTTGATGAGTAATAAGACATTGGGATCCACAATGGACACACCAGTGTCGTGGCTGGGACGGCTTGAAGCTGTGAAACAATTGGTTTATTTAAAACCTAAGTGGCTGGACATTTCGCACTACGGATACCCTAGTGCATGTAATTTAATATTATACCGTATTGTGCATTTTATGAGAGAGGGTTGTTTAATCCGTATTGATGGGTTAAATTTGGTGGTTTTGCCTCTTTTTGGCTTTCACGATACGCCCCAAATCGGTTCATGTCAATGTTCTTTACATGAAACATTTGACATTTCAGGTCTACCAAGATCTGAAATGTTATATAATTTAATATGGTATACTTGGAAAGATCTAGCTACGCCACCCGCGTTGTAATGCGTAAATTAATCTAAATGGCTGATGGAGGTTGACTGCGTTGCGCTGAATGCAAAAGTGTACAGTGGCAAAAGCTTCGTGGTAAGTGTAGGATACGGAGCCATATATAGCTCGAGTGTCATGGAAGTGCTAGCCCAATGCTGTGCTGAGTCTGTACTAATTCATGTTCATGTTTATGTCTACCATGTACGGTTTGCCTAGGCAAAGGTAGAAATCCTTCAGAATCAAAACCGCACAATATTGCCGGAGAAGACCAGCAACCATCAACCAAATTTTGATTTGTTTTTTAAAGTCGTTAGCATTAGATCACACGTCTGCGTATCTCAATCTTTGCCGTTGGGTCCGAATCGAGGTTGACGCCAACTACCTTTATTTTTGGCTCTTTGCCCTTGATGGCTCTCCACTCATAGTTGAGAACCATGTGTACAAGAATGATCTTGATTTCTGCCGCAGACAAGAACCTGCCAGGACAAGCATGATTTCCATGCCCGAATCCCAAGTGGTTGGGACCCGTAGTGACCAACTGTGCAATGTTTTCTTTGCCGGGCATCTGGCGCATCTTTAGGAACCTGTCTCCTATAAAGGTATGAGGCTCGGGATAAATGGCCTCGTCCCAATGCCTCTCGGCTGAGACTCCGATCACGGTGCCTTGAGGCAGAACAGTGCCATCTCCAAGAGTCACCTCTGAGGTAACCTCACGTGGCATGCACACTAGGAGTGGGAAGGTATTATTAGTTTCCGGCAATCAAGGTCATGATGGATGTTTATGGCGTGGAACTCTTACCTGTAAGAATGGGCTTGATTCTCTGAGACTCCTTGATCACACTGTCGAAAAGCTTCAGGTGATAGAGCGATGTCTTAGACCACCCTGTCTCTCCTAGGACCTGGATGGCTTCTTCTCTGAGACGCTCAACCATATCGGGGTCACTAGCCAGATCATTGACCACTTGAGTCAAAAGATCTGTGGTGTTGTGGACAGCCGCGATGGAGAGACCCAATTGCAAGTCGACACGATCAAATGTTCGGCCGTTGGCGTACATATCGGACCACTCAATACTGTCATTGTACTCAACCGGAGTCTCACCCCTCGCAATAGCGGCTTCCTTTTCTTTTCGCCTCTTTTCAATAACAGGTCGTACGAGGTCTCGGGCCTGTTGCACTTCAGCGCGGAGGCTTCGGCAAGGCGGCAAGAACCAATGGACAAAAGGGCGGGCAAATGCAGGAAACATGCGCAATGACAAGGAGGCAATGAGTCCTGTCCGGATGTGGCCAACAGCAATCTTGAGCCATGCTGGGTTACGGCATAGCTCTTCTCCAAGAAATACACGTGCAGAAATACGCGCTACAAGCAGATTGAGTCGCTCTTTAATTGGAACCGATTGCCATTCTGTCAAATATGAATTAATGCGCGTCAAACTTATAATATGCGACAAGATCATACCTTGGTTATGGGGCAAGTTGAAAATATCCTCAACAGCCAGTTCACTCTCGTGTGGCAAGGGCTCTAGAACGCTCGCTAGGGCCCGAATGTCAGCTTTTTTGGTCGATGCTTATAGGCAAGGAAATTCCGCAGGATTCACTCTACATACCTAAGTCCTTAGTCAATTTGTACTTGCACATGTCCAGGACAACCGGCAAATCTTTCAGCCCGCTTCTAAAACCTTCGAATCCAGGAAGGTCGTGCGCTATAAACTACAGATGTCAGCATTAGCGTTTGACTTGCGAGGGGAGGGTTGGAAATGCACCTGCGCCACGACTTTGCTAAAGTCCAATCTCTTGTCATTTCTGATCTCGTCCACATAGTCCGGCGGCAGCACAGTAAGCAGAGTACCAGGACCCAGAATGCGAAATGGCTTGCGACCAGATCGCTCAATCGCCTTGTTTAGAGCCAGTCTCCCATCGTAGTAAAAGTTGAACTTGGGTTGGAGATTGAATATATCCCACCATTTACCCTGATCGACGATGGGAAGACTTGTGATTGACTTATTGGGGCTTCTGCGGGATGTGCCTTTCAAACCTAGCCAAGTCAAAACGGCAACAATGAGAAATCCGAACAATTGCCTCGTGCCCAAGGGCATCGACATGAGTTCCGTCAACTGCATTGTTGCGATGGCTAGGGATGTAGCGTAAAGAACGGCTTTCGCCAGGAGATTGTAAGCATTCCGCTCACCCTCCTTGTAGTTTGTCGAATAACTAAGCGGAAGAAGTTAAAACTCAATTCCAACCACGCCTCCTCCTAACAAGGCATACTCGACCTCGTCAGCTCTATACTTTGCAGAATTGAACAACATAGATAGCCCGGCAGCCCCGGTATGATCGTCTCCAGGAGGAATTAGTCATGCCATGCTGCAAGCATCGATTTAAAAATCACGTCAGGGCAGATAGATGCTATTCACAACCCCCTAGGTGTCTTAGTCATGTCCGTAAAGACAATGCAAGCTTGGAAATTACGTCAGGTCGGTAGAGAATACGCCCAACACGTGGCAGTGGGCATGAGCGGTAAAAGCGTTGTGGTATCGGGTTCGCCCTATCATGTTGTGATGATTCCCACGATCGGGTAGCTCAGGGAGCTAGTCAAGACGGGGCAAGTGGCTGGAGACCCTCGCCTTCTAGACGGGCGCAAGACGTAACATCCCTAGTCCCTAGGGCGCGACAATCAGAGAGAGTGGAACCGTTTCCCATATCGCCGGCCCGACACGACACTACGCCAAGAACGACCCGCAAGCTATCAAGCAGGGGTGGAGCTTTGACTTCCCGCGAGACACCGCAGCCCACTTCCAGGGTCTGATGGAGATTGATGCCCACCGCGGAGGCTGCCCGGGAGACTGTGCTGAACTATAATCGTATACCTGCTACACCATGGGGTGGGCAGTGTTGCACGCAAGCAGAGCGAAAATGCTCCGTTGTGTGAGGGTCATTACTGCGCCGCTGAGAGCAGTAGCCCAATTTGGTTCGTTGTAGTATTTGATCGTCCTGTCTCAGCGAAATATTACGCGACGGGTACGGATATTGGGTCCAGCTGGGCAATTACAACACCGACACCCTTTGACCGAAACACGGCGGCGACTCAAAGAATTTCAGCATTACAATTAACCACATTTTCAATACGGGTGCTGCGCTATTGGTTAGTGGCAACTGACAGACAATAGCACCGCAAAAAATGGCCCTGTCGCTGTGTCGATATCTGCCTTGGGGCCCAGACAGGCCCAGCACTGCCTGCATAGCAATAGCGTGTCTTTGCATCGTGAGTCGTACCATTCAATATCAGTCCAAATACTCTTTTTCTCATGTTTTCATTTAGATTACATTGTATGTGACATGGAAAATTGTGTATAACTTATTCTTCCATCCACTACGCAAGTATCCAGGGCCGGGGCTGTGGGCTTCGTCACGGATCCCCTACGCAATCACATGTGCGACAGGTTCGGGATGTAGAAAGGTCCTGCAATTGCACAATCAATACGGAGATATTGTTCGAATTGCCCCCAACGAGCTGTCAATTTGTTCGCCAGAAGCCTGGAAAGAGGTTTTCGGGCGCCGCAAGACGGAGGCTGGTGAAATAGCCAAAGACAGTGTGCACTATGCCGAGGCGAAAGACAGCATTCTTGGGGCACCCAAGGATAAACACACTCAGCTCAGGCGCATCTTGATCCGTGGCTTCTCAAATCAAGCTATGCTAGACCAAGAACAGCTGATCAAATCTCACATCGATCAATTGTAAGTCGCGGTCGGATTAATTCATTACGGGCAAACGCACAATAAATCCCAAGCAGTAAATAATGTGCACGTCGCTGAGTATTTTTTTTATAGGTTCGGAACATTGAGTGAGCACGAATCAACAAAAGGATGGGATGTGCCAATCGATATGAACAAGCTATTCGACTTCATCTCCTTAGACATCATCACGGACCTGGGTTTTGGCGATTCGTTTCACTGCCTGCAAACTGGAGAGTATCATCCGTGGGCCAAGTTTTTCTTGGATGCTTTGCAGGGCATCGCATTCGCGACCGCCGTAAAGCAGTTTCGGCTAGTGTTCAAACTGCTCATGGCCATGGCTCCCAAATCGCTTATCCGAAAGCATGAGGATATGGTCCAATTGACCAACGCCATGGTGGAGAAGCGGCTTAACGAGGCCGATCGCCCTGACTTTATTCGAGCCATGAGCCAACCTGTCTCTGGATCAGAGGTAGGTGTGATACTATATTTCTACCCGTTGTTGCGACCTTGGAAGCGGTGATGTGGATAGCGGCTAACTAAGCGCCTTAGAAACCACTAACCGTACATGAGATTCAGGCAAACGCACAGATCCTAACCATGGCGGGCTATGACACAACCGCCACAGCCCTCGCCGGCACAACATTTCTCTTGGCCAGGCACACTACCGTAAAGGCGAAACTGACGGAAGAAATACGGAACGCATTCCGAGACGAATCCGAGATCAACATCATATCCACTAAAACCTTGGCATATTTGACGGCCGTCATCAACGAAGCAATGCGACTTTACCCGCCCGGTGCGTCAGGTATGCCGCGCGAGGTTCCCAAGGGCGGAGATGTGATCTTTAATCAATACCTTCCTGAAAGGGTAAGTCAAATATTCCACAGTGCATCCATACGTGTAGTTCGTATGTACCAAGACCATGAAAAAAACGGGTGAGCTGATTAGGGATTGGTTTCATGCAGACGATTATTTCTCTTTGGCAGTACGCCATCTATCACAGCGCAAAGAACTTTTCTCAGCCGGAGTCGTTCATTCCGGAACGATGGTTGGCTGATGAAAGCCAAACGACCTATTTGAACGACCGCAAGGAGGCTTTCCAGCCCTTCTCATTCGGGCCTCGCGATTGCATGGGCCGCAAGTAAGTCCCCACTAGGCATATCCCCAACAACTTGGCAGGGCAAAAGCTAACATGAAGCTTGCCGCGAAGTCTTGCGTTTGCTGAACTTCGCATTATATTGGCCAAGCTGGTTTGGAGATTTGACTTTGAGTTGGCAGATGAGTCCGATCAGCATTGGATGAGCGAGCAGAAGAATTATTTGTTATGGGAGCGAGGTCCACTCAACATTCGGCTTCGACATCGGGCAGAATAGACGAACCAGTGAGATTATTAGGTCAAGATCGGCGCCTTTTTTGTATCCATCCTTGTCAAATTTGTGGAAAGCCTTGATGCAAAGTTCATAAAGTGATCCCGACTTATTAAACTTTTGTATGGTCAAGGATATGGGTCCACAAACTGGTGTCATTATTTACCCTACACTATTTTCCCTCATATTTTGTGTAACTGAAGTGATTTCGAACTGGACATGTACTGGTTATTTGTATTTACATTTCGGTGACCATTGTGCTTCAATATTTAGTAGATTATTGCCACGGTGCAATTGCGCATTGTATTCGGAATTTTTATTTCCTATATCAATTGTGCGAAGCCCTTTGGGTCAGCTAGACTTTTGCAAGGTACGGTAACATTGAACCACATTATTCATTGTCAATCACCATATTATCCAAATCCAACTCCTCCCTCCTTCTGCGCATCTGCAGCCTAGTCTTTGGGTGGACTGCATTCAACACTCCCAAGTTGAGGATGTGCTTTCCCTCGCCGAGGAACTTCCATTCGTACTTCAGAAGAATATGAGCAAGCAAGATCTTGATCTCATTGGCAGCAAAGAATCGACCTGGGCAAGAGTGCGAGCCATGCCCAAAGCCGAGATGGTGAGCGCTGGTGCTGACAAAAGAAGACTGTGACCTTCTTTCTGGGTCCTCGCGCATTCGAACGAAGCGGTAACCGTCAAATTCGTCGCCTTTCTCGTAAAAGGACTCGTCCCACATGTGAGTGGGACCCACACCAAGCAGGGTTCCTTTCGGAATCACCATTCCGTTGGAGAGTTGATGGTCTTCAACAGCGATACGATTAAGAAAGCCTAAGTAGCAATGAATAAATTAGTTATATGATCCATTGAGAAGAGAAATTTTGGCGGGTACGAACAGTTGGCGACTGGGTTCATTCGTTGCGTCTCTTTTAGCACGCTGTCCATCAATTCCAAATGGGCAAGCCCTGCATTGCTAAGCCCGTGGGAGCCCAGAACCTTTATCAGCTCCTCTCGAAGGGGCTCAATAAGTTCCTCGTGCTCGGTCAGGGCGAGGAGAGTCTTTTCCAGTAGATCTGCAGTGGTATGAATCGCGACCATGGCCAAGGTGATATGCACTGTAGCCATGTCAAACTTTTCGCCAAGCGAGCCCAGAGCTTGGTCGAATGCGTACTCGATTTCTTCGCCGTTCTTCTTTGCAAGTTCCAACTCGGCCTCGCGCTGCTCCAAGATAGGCTTGATTACCTTACGGCAGTTTACGAGATTCCGGCGCAGCAACCAGCAAGGAGGGAGGACCCACTGCACGAAGCGTTTGCTCCATGTCGGGAAGAATCTCAAAGTAATACTGGTGATTAGAAAATGTTTGGTGTATTTAACCATTGCCTTGAGCCAAGCTTCGCTGCGACAGAACGTCTTGCCGCCAAAAACTCGCGAAGAGGATCGGGCAACAAGGTGAATAATGGTTTCGCCTAATTGAAACTCCTTCCATTCTGCGGAGATCCATTAGTCACTGCACAGACACTTGACTCATAGGGCTGTGCGAACTCACCAGTAGAATCGGAGAAAATCACCGATAGACTCTCAGAAACCTCCTCAGAAATGGACGGGATCATCTTGCCTGGATATCCATGTCAGTACATGAGTCTAAATTGGATCAAGCATGAAAAGTACCCAGATTCTTAGTCGTCAAGTGCTCCTTCACCAATCTCAACATGGGCTCACCAACCACGTCACCAATTGGCTCAAATCCCTTCAACGAGCCATTTTGGACCTTTTCACAAATCAGTGTCTGTATTCTATGCTTCAAGTATCCATCAGTTAACTCACCTCTTGGATTGCCGCAAGGCTGCTCATTTTCGGATTAACACGAATCTCATTGATCATGTGGGATGGCACGATGAGTGCCTTGCCCAATTCCATGTTAAGCCAGTATGGCGTGTCATGATATGTCTTCGCGTATGAGGCGAAATGTGCCCTGGGAGCCTTGATGAACTCTGCTACACGCCTTAAGAAAATGAATTCGAAAGCGCGCCTGGGATTTGCGATGGGAAATCCTCCTTTGCCGACAGGATTTTCTGCCATGGAAAGGTAGGCGATGAGCAGCACTACCGTCGCCACAAAGTATAGTAGCGATCCATCGCGGTCGACGGCGATGGCCTCGGAAATGCGTGATCCGAGGCGCTCGAGTAAAGGCATGGCGAATAATCTCGAGACTGCTGGTAGAAGGACCTTCGTCGTAGGTTCAGCGCTAAGTTGCTAGCCTTTCGCCAGACAACTAAATCTGGCACCTTGGTATATACTAGAACGCGCCCTATTCCTTGTCTAGATCGGATTAAATAAAAGCGCTTTTTACTTCATAGTCTAACGACATCATTCTCCTGCAATACTCATCCTCTCTGATACGCACACCCCTTGCGGCGCAAGGAAGTTTAACCGTGGGCCATGTAATTTCCCCACTTTCACGAGACATGGTTTTTGGTGGTATCAAGACAGCCGCAGGGTATGATTAACATCCTGGGTTCTAGACCAAACGAAGGTGAACTTTAATCGGAGGAGTTTCAGGGACCAGCCAGACTTTGATCTCCATAGTGGCTATACGGCTTTGGTGCCAAGACTGATTTCGCACCAATCTAAGTCCGCGGATTCCGAATCGTAAGTCAAATTGCGAGGAATACATTTGCCGTCTTTCTTGGCAATTGCCCCATCCTATCCCGCAAAGCCAAAGCTGTTGTACATGGATGGTGTACACCGTTGTTCAGCCCATGCGAAGTCTTTTGTATTCTTATCTGTGCAGCATAGCGGCCGCCCGGATCGACTGCCCTTGCCTCGTTCCAGAATAGTCCGTCGGCGTTTTCGCCACCCCGCTCAGTCAGCTCTTTAGTGCCTTCTCGCTTCGAGTAAGAATCTAGAAACCCGTGTATGATCCGGGGATTTGGCACTAACAGCCATGGATCGAACAGTTTCTCATCTGTCACTATAATAAGGTTAATTCTCTTGTATTGCTTATCATCTTAGAAGATGATGGTGTTGTTGAAACTTCTTGATATCTTGCTCGGTCTTGAAGCACTCCTACCCCGGCATCATTGAGTAATGAGAATGGAAAATGAATCTGCTAATAATCGTCGGCAGTTACCCTTTCGGTAAACTGTCGAGCGTAATAAACTGAGTAATTACATCCCACATCCCGAAACAGGGCTGTCGATCACACACCCTGGCACTTAGTCGAAATGTTCTGGAATCGCATCCACGACACCTGCGGCAAGACTTCTCGTCCACATCCATTATCTGTAACAAATGCGGAACGGCACGCTAGAGAGACTGGGCTGGACCTATTTTCGCAGCCATCAATCGCCCGATTAGCCAGGCCGTCAGAATACCATGTCCCGGTAAACTGTCTGGGAATAGCGGCTGCAGCCGCCACCAGGATTGCCCCGTCTTCGACCCCTAACCCATGACCCACAGCAACTACCGATCCGAGTGTTGGAATTTACGCAGATTTGTTACATCGTGACGACTTGATTGGCCCTGTAGCTTTCTTTGTTACGGCAGTTCGGACAATGCCCTCCGCTTATACATACGCAATGCAACGGTGACGTACACCCTCAGGCTTCTAGATTGATCTAGGCTTGGTACAGAGTGGGGAAAGGGGCTGGAGGCGTCCTTGCCCTTGCAGACTCGCTTGACATCTTGATAAAGGCGCCCAGGCACCCCACTAACAAGGACTAGCCAGGGCGGGAATATTAGGTACGGCTATATGCCGCATTGGCGGGCGAATTTGACGCACCAAGAAGCGGGAGCGTAGTACAAACTCGTAAGGTAGATCTCTTTATTGATTCTCTGTATATCTTCCAAAATTTATGGGTCAAGCTCGTCTCCACAGCAAGTCTGGGTATTTCGGGTTGACACGGTACGGCTGTAGACGAAATATCAATTCCACAAAACTTTATCCCCCGACTATGTGGAACCGTATCGCTTATTCGGCACTACACGTGTCGGACTTTATCTGCAGGTGTTGTGTTCTACAAGGCAGAATATCATATCTGTACCATAAGCGAAAAGCAAATGCAAGGACCAGCAGATTGTATGAGTAATGCGGCATTGTTGCAACGTCCTGAGGGATAATATCAATCGATGGGTAGAGATAATCAGCATGCTAGTGATGGTTGAGTGCTTACTAAATTATTCACTGCAAAGCCTAGTTTCAGATAAAATTGCACCTACTAATGTCAGATTTCTTGTTTGGCTTGAAATAACAAGTTCTGAGCACGTACGATTAATCGGCAGACGCTCATCTCAGTGACGAAAGCCAATTCAATCACATCCGGAAAGAATACCGTTACAATTCTTTTGCAATAAACCGATTCTCTTTGAGGAAGGATTGCCATTTCGTTACAGAATTTGTCGCTATGCCTTGCTTCTCCGCCCCAGTTAGCGCTGAACTGCGGGCTTCAACGGGCTCACGATCCAGATTCCCCGTTAACCTACACCAGAATTATGAGCTATGCGTGGAAGCCGCAGGGGGGATGGAGAATGAGTACAACAAGATCATGTCGACAAACATAGAATCCAAAACACTAGCAGAAATTCCTGGGCTGGGACTCGTCCACCCGATGGCCCTGACTATTCCAAACTGTCTACCTGAGAGACTGGCGGCCATCACCCGCTTTGCAGACTTTACCATTCTCAACGACGATTATTATGACTTTGCTGATAAAGAAGAGGTAAGACTGGAAACATATTTCGGATGTGATATGCCAAGAAACCATACTAACTTCCTACTTTCAGATCCAAGACATCAACAATGGCATTCAGAGTGCGATCCAGGACTTCTCCTCTACCGGTGCAAAGCCTGCTCCCTCCAACTCCAACGCATTCAAGTCAAAACAAATCCAAGCCGGATTGATCCTTGATCTGATGGATCTCGATCAGGAGTTTGCCATGGATATCATGTCGTCGTACAGCCAAGGCCTTGAGATCGCCACTTTCGCCCCAGACGACCTCAAGACTCTGGATGAGTATCTTCCCGTACGTAAAATTAATTCGGGACTCGAGTAAGTTAAAGCACCAGAAATGGCGACAGATTGTGGTCGTATATCGTGCAATGTCTAATATCAGCATAGTGTAACTGCCGAGATGTCCTGTTTCGGTATGGGCATCAGGGTATCCCGTGAGGAGAAGGAGAAAATCCGCGAAGTTGTTGACTTGGCTACTTTCGCCATTACAGTTGTCAATGATATCCACAGCTGGCCCAAGGAAATCAAATGCCACCTTGAGACACCGGGATCCAGCCCACCGTTCAACGCTGTGGCGGTGCTCATGCGCCATGGTGGCTACTCAGAGTCCGAGGCTTTCGAAGCTCTGTTCGCCAAGCAGGCTGAATTGGAGGAAGAGCATCTTCGCCTCCTCGAGATTTACAGACAGCGAGCGGGTGGCAGACTGCCAGAGAACCAAGAGCTATACGTTGCAAACACGCAACAGGCAGTCTCGGGATCAGAGCTATGGAGCATTTTTACCACCAGATACCCATCCAAGGAGGATTTGAAGCAGCCGGATGTGGAATTCGTCGATGGAAGATTCCAATACGTGTCTGGCAATAACGAATCAGAACCAGACATCTCCAGCCCCGAAATTTCGGTACCAGTTGAGATTGAGAAGCAGTTCGACTTGCTAGATCTGACTTCAGTCAAGAATCGCCCTTTGACCCCACCATCCTCATCCAACACGCCCAGAGACAGCGATGACGAAGGAGAGGTGGCTAACAAAAAGATTAAGACCGACAGGCAAGTCATCAACACGCCCAGCCCTGATCACGCAACCAAGAGGACAAAGGTGGCCTTGCCTGACGGCCCAGAATTTCCCACATACGCATCACGTGTGGCCGCTGCTCCTGATCATGTAAGTAATATTCATACTGGAGTAGGGAGTCAATTGAGAACATAGCCACTAATGCTCTATGCAGGCCGTTATTGCACCATTCAAATACATTGCTTCGCTGCCTTCGAAAGGTGTAAGAGACACTTTTATCGATGCACTGAACTGGTGGCTGGAAGTTCCCGATGATTCGTTGCAAAGCATCAAGACGATCGTCTCTATGCTTCATGACTCGTCGCTAATGTAAATACTATGTTCTTTGAGACCAAAAATGACAGCACTAACAAAAGACTGCAGTCTCGACGATATTGAGGACGACTCTACACTACGAAGAGGTAGTCCTGCCACACATATGATATACGGGACTGCTCAGTGTATCAACGCGGCGAATTACATGGTCGTAATGGCATTGATGGAACTGCAAAAGCTTCATAACCCTGCCACAACATCCATATTCCTTGGTGAGTACAATTCCGCCATCTTTGGCCCTTGAATTCCACGAGGATTATATCTAACTTCATCATTAAAACTATAGAGGAACTAGAGAGCCTCTTCCTCGGTCAAAGTGAAGATCTCTTTTGGAAATACCATGTCGAATGCCCGACGACAGAGCAGTATTTCGAGATGATCGACAACAGTAACACTCCCATATGCCGTCACAAAATTTCGAGTTGTGCCAGAAGCTAACAATGTTTTCTCAGAAACCGGAGGTCTCTTCCGACTGTGCGTCCGTCTGTTGCAAGCAGAGTCTACCAGAAGCGAGTATGTTCATACCTTGTTGCATTGGATCAAGACAACCGACTAATTCATCTCCTCAGCGTACTCCATCTTGATCCCAGGCCGTTTGTGCGCCAGCTCAGTTTGTACTTCCAAACCCGAGATGACTACCAGAATCTCGTATCCGATCAGTACGCCAAGCAAAAGGGCTTCGCTGAGGATCTTGACGAGGGTAAAATTTCGCTCCCGATGATTTACACCCTGCAGCGGGTTAGTACGCGGCCCGAGATTATGGGCATTATGAAGCACAAGAAGCCCGGGCCAATGCCTCTAGAACTAAAGCAGTTCATAGTAGCAGAGATGAAAAAGTCCGGGGCTTTGGAAACTACGCATGACCTTCTCCAAGGAATGCAAGATGACCTGATCACGGAGTTGAAGAGGCTAGAGGGTGAGTTCGGGTCAAAGAACCCAACACTGGAGTTGGTTCTGAGAAAGCTATGGATTTCTTAGCGTGTATATGATACTGTATATCCTTCGTGCATTAAAATAAATATAGATGACAAATTACGTTGTGGCAATTTTAAGATTTTGTTGCGCTGAATTTACCGAATAAAATAGATCGATGAGAAGTGAAATGTTCAGAAAACCATGTTATGTCCGCCTGGTAACTACTGAAATTTATCAACGTTAGACTGATATCAACTATGATTAAAAATAGACTAAATCTATTATAGTAATCGTCAGTAATCACGACTACTACTACGGTGTTGAGCAACGATCGCCAATTGTCCGCTGCTGGCTGTCTGGCTACAGGTAAGCTGTCAACTAAGCCAACTCCCCGCATCCCTCACGGGGCCACGCTCTCGTTCATTCTTTTATGAAGTTTAATGAATGGAACCAGATCATCAAGAAATTCAATAACTATATAGATTTAGTCTTTTTCGTATCTCCAGTAAGGCATCCAGCTTCTTGAGATTTGTTCTTGGCTTTTGTTTCATCCATTTCATACCAGAAAAGGCTGTCTGTTATGGCTTGGTTCACTTCATAGAACTCTCGCCAAACATCCCCTTGTTCATCTCCCGCTAAGCTTGAGGGCCTCACGTCGGACGCTCTCTACGGACCTTCACAAGACTGGAGCCATGCAGCTTCGATTGAATGGCGAAATGTGCTGGACATGGCGCTTTCAGCGAACAGTAATTTTTCAGGGCTACGGTCGCTGCTTCGAATTAGAAGGTGTGCTGGGTGGTCAGTTGTGGGGGAAAATCTCACAACAAGGGAAACAACAATTTATATAATTCCTAATGTAGCAATAATGAAGCTATAGAGTGCAAAGAATAATATTATCGACGGAAGAGTGAGATAGGATACCTCTCCATGGTGCCGATCGGCATGACACAACCCCACCTTCAATGCACCTGCAATAACCACACAACTACGGTTAGATTTCGCTAAACGTGTAATTTCAGGGGATCTTGCAAGGGTCACACGTCAGTGAAGCGAAGCGCGTAGATTCACTTGCCGCCAGCCCTACAAGTATGGCCAGAGCAAGCCCACATTTGAGTTGCACAAACGCGTCTTTTCCACCCATGGCAGAGAGTGCGTCCCTGGTGCTCTTTTGGAACACATCCCCGGAGGTTTTAGCCAACCTGATGCCCAGAAAGAGCATCTCAAACATGAGCCATGCCCTGGAGCAGCGCACGAGACCAACAACAGCTAGCTCCCGATACAGAATTTGCCAGGGATATGGGGGCCGCCATGACTGCACATCCATCCCATCATACGAGGCAAAACTCATCTTTGCCAAGGGCCGAATTATCAAGGAGTCGCTTCTACTGGCCGAAAGGAGGTGCTCGCCCCGCGTATGGCTCTAGTCTGTCGCATTAACGCTTCTGGGGACATTCTGATAGGTCTTTGCTGGCCTTGTCCCCACCGCTGGATTGGAATCCCTGCTCACAGCTGCGTGCAGAGCCGTCAGCAGAATGTGGGAATCTGGCTCGCAGTTATCAATTTTGCCTAGTTAAAGAACGGTACCGCAAATTTTGTGGATCGGTGAGACCAATTTAAAGACTTGTTTTGTCCGATTTTTGAACATTCGGTTATTCCCCTTCCTCTCGCGGCGCCGTTCGAAATCGAGTTGCGGGCGCCCCACGTCCTCATATCGGAGAGGGACCATGGGCAGAGATGATGACCACGACCCCCTAATAAAGAAGGGCTCAGTCCAGAGTATTGAGCTAACAAGTATTCCTATGGAGTCTCAGAGGGCCGGGGATTACCAGGAGTCCAAGCGCGAATCGAAGCTATCTGGATGGAAGTTTAGCCTCACCACAAGCGCCATTACAGCATCCCTCGTCCTCGCGGTAAACATTGGTGTGACAATCTGGTCTGCAACGAGAGAACAGTTCGAAAACTCTCACAATGGCAAAACTGGCCTGCGAGTGCTACATGAGGGACAATGCTCCGATATCAAAAGAATAAATACTGCAATCCATTTAGTCATCAATGTGCTAAGTTCGATTTTACTAGCTGCCAGCAATTATTGCATGCAGTGCTTGTCGGCTCCCACACGCGATGATGTGCAAAAGGCGCACCTAAACGGCAGATGGGTGGACATTGGAGTGCCCAGCGTCCACAACCTGACCAAGATACCACGAGTACGAGCTGTACTCTGGGCTTTACTGGTACTGTCTTCTCTACCTCTGCACCTGCTGTAAGCTTTTCTCTCCTTGCCTTAGTTTCCGTTCCCCTTTCCTCTTATATACACCACATGTGCTGAAAAATACGCAGATATAACTCAGTCGTCTTTACAGCATTGGGAACGGCACAATATAATGTCTGGAGCATTGCTGATTGGTCATCTGGCGGAAGTTCACTTTTCAATCGTACCTTCGAGGAGCTGAACAGCACCAGCGTTTTCCAGCGCATCTATTATCATAAAGCCAGCCCTGGCAGTTATCATGATTATTATTCAACCCTTCCTGATAGCCTCCGGGATTATTTTTGGGATACTGCTAGAGACGGCCAGCTCGACAAACTGACTCCCGAGGAGTGCATTGAGGCATACGACACAGCCTTTCAGACATCTCGCGGAAGTCTGTTTGTAGTTACCGAGCCAGGCTCCAATTCCACTTTGGAAGGAATTCCAATCTTTGAGACCGTGTCGTACTTCCGGTCCAGCACCACCCAGAACTGCGTGGTAGATGTGTATGAATGGATATGCTCCACCACCGGATGCAATGATGATATTTGCCGCGACAAAGTGTCCAGCGTCAAGAAAAATGCCGATAATTGGACACCGTATGGTTCCTCTCGAGTTAAATATTGCCTCAGCGAACCAAGTCCTGAAACCTGTAGGCTTTATTTCAGCACGTCAGTTATGGCTTTTGTCATTGCGGCGAACGCTATCAAAGTCTGCATCGTTTTGTTCACGGCATATCGTCCCCCAAGGGAGCTATTGCTCGTTCTTGGTGACGCAATCGAGTCATTCCTCAAAGTCCCGGACGCTTCTTCGACAGATAGCTGTTTGGCGTCTTCTGACCACATCAAGCGCAACATCATGAATTGGACCGGGCCGCGTCCTTGGTATCCATTGAAGCGGCGGTTGGGTGCAGCTGTTACTCGGCGCCGATGGGCTACGAGCTTATCTATGTGAGCCTAACCATTTTCCCGGACATTAATTACCTATCCATGGCATTTCAAGACTGACACCTGACTCCAGATACATGGTTACGTTCATAGCGACAGTCTCTCTTCTCGGTTGGGGAATCAAGGTCCTGGCCGGACCCCATGATGCCGCCTCTCTCTGGTCTTTGGGCATCGGAACAGCCAGCGAAATTGCAATCATAGACTTCTATGGACTCGACACTGGTGCATCTAGGACTATCGTCTGGAGTATCCTCATTGCAAATGTGCCACAAATTTTATTTTCCTTCCTTTACTTTCAGTATAACGGCCTTTTTACATGCATGTTGGCGGCAAGGGAATGGAGCGACTTTGGCCGCAAGCGTCGAGGACTCCGGGTTGCTGCGGATCCAATCGGCGCACAGCGTTCCCGATATTTCCTCCAGCTACCATACCGCTGGGGAGTCCCGCTAATTCTGTTGTCTATCATCATACATTGGCTGTTGTCGCAGAGTTTATTCGTTGTCGCTGTGCAAACTGGTGGTTATTCGGCTGATAATAACAGAGGAGAGCGGGAACTCTTTACAACATGTGGATACTCACCCGTCGCCATTATTCTTGTCTTGATTGCGTCTGTTTTTATGGTTTCTGCTGTGGTAATCACGGGATTCTTCCGGTTGCCGACCGCAATTCCGCTGGTAGGGAGCTGCAGCTTGGCCATTGCGGCAGCTTGCCATCATCCCGACGGAGTTCCGCAGCCAGAGGCGCCGCTGCATCCTTTAATGTGGGGTGTGATGCAAAAAGCAGGTGAAGGGGCAGAAGGCAAAAGACCAGGGCATTGCGGGTTTTCCAGCGAGCATGTGGATGAGCCTGAGATGGGCGCTGAGTATTCTTAGCAAACAGAGTAAAAACAGAGTAATGTGTTGACTGAGGCCCAGCACCCCTTGCATCCGAGTACAATAGAGTGGATTGAGCCGTTGACGCTTGATCAAATTAGCGAAGCCAGGACTTCAGCCAATCAGTTTAGCCTTCGACTCGGAGCACTCTGAACAAATATATGACTGCAACCGTACATACCACGCGGCGAATGCCTTATTCCTCACCCATTATGGAAAAGAAAAATGTTGAGCCACTTGATAATATAAGATCGAACGATTACAGCTACTGATGGATGAGGAATATCCACAGGCTAACTTCAGACCAACCCTCGAACAGACCGAGACTCCACCCACGACGCCAGCTAGATTTCCAGCTAAGCCTGATACAGTAACTCCGAGGCCCAATGAGACGGTCCTCACGCTCATCACTCCTCGACTTTTCAATACGGGCACCAGCCATGTTGAATTATCTTCACTGTTGCCGGGGAAAATGAGTCTCATGAATACCCAAGTGGATCAGGAAACTCCAATAGGGCGGCGCAAGGGTGCGTTCCACATTTGGACCGGCGATTCGTTCGGCCCTCGATTCAATGGGAGGCTCACGACAAATGCCTGTCGGATGTGCCGCCACCGCAAAGTCAAATGCGTCGTCGTTGACCAGCCCCAATCTGAATCATCTGCGTCGCCTTCGTCAGCCCCATGTTGCGAGCAATGCAAACACTTAAAGCATGAGTGCCGATGGGATGAGATTGACGGGAGGAAAAGGAAGCGTCCCCGGACTTCCGGAACGAAAGGAAGTGCAAGAGGGAGTCGGCAAAAGGATGTGGCAAATGACTTACCCGCTCAGTCAACATCGGAAATTTGGACACCTTCGAGACAAGCGCCTCAGTCACTGCCCACGGAGGGCAGTCCAGATATTCCACATCCAGACCCTGTATGTGGTTTACCCAACGCCAACCTTCCAAGAACAGCGGCACTCATCGAATACGCCAGCCCTTCCCACTCCGAGGAGCTGTCCTTCCCACCAGGATTCCTGGGAGAGTTTGGAGGAGAAGCAGATATCCTTCATGGATGGACCGACGTTGACAATCTTGTTTTTGGGCTGGACATCTTTGAGGGAAGCCCAGAGGGCGGTTTGGGCAGTCCCGAGCAAGACAAACAGAAGACTCCCATGCGACACAAGTCCGGGGCGATTCGACTCCGGTACTACAGAAGGCTAGGGCCCACGGCTGTCGTGCCTGGATTCCGAAGACTGATGGCCGTGGTAACCCCAGGGCCAGATAGCAGCAGCGTCTCGGATAGCGGGCCTCCTGCATCTGAGCATGAGCCGAGCAATGGGGCCGGGTCTGAATCGCCCTCCCTTGCAAGTACTCATGATCGTTTTGCTGCAAACTCTCATGGACCACATCCGAAAATAATGCCTCACGTTCTCAAGGTCTTTTTCGATAACTTTGGCGGTCACTTCCCATTCATTAACCCGGACATCCTCGCTGGCCATGTGCAAGCTGGGGAGGCATCGGGCTTTCTCTTAAACGCCATGGCCGCCCTTGCCTTGAGATTTTATCCCTACGATGGAGAATTGGCAGAGATTGGGTGCGAGGCTGATTCAAAGTGGCGTCGGGGAGGTGCTTATCTGGAGAAGGCCAAGGAGCAGCTCATTTCGTTGATAAACTTCCCCATTCCAGATGCAGTGTCAGGGCTTGTAATACTCGCTTGGGCAGAATTCAGTAACAACAGCGAAGCCGGTGCGTACAAATCCCAGACAGTCCCTTTAATACAGATCATACTCACAATGAAATTCAAGGACTTTGGATCTTATCTGGCATGGCAATCAGGATGGCTCAGGATCTCGGCTACCATCAAACTCCCGACATAAACGTAGATTTTAGAACAATATTTCACGACCATGCGCGGCCTACTCCAGACGGAAGGATTACTCTCACAGATGAGCAAGCAGCGATACACCAACAGAAATGCAGACTATTTGTTTTCTGGTCCGCCTTTACTCTCGACGTCTATGTGTCACTAGTTACTGGTCGAACCCCGACTCTGCGGCCAGCCGATATTAAAGTAGCCCTGCCAACGGCTCACGACATGAAAATGGTACAGCTCGACTACGGAGAAAGAGTAACATTGAAAAATATTATATTCCCTGAGACTGTCGCAATGATGGTGCGCTTTTCATGTGCGCTTGAAGCGTTAAATCAACCAGTGCGGACTCAAATTTGGGACGAGATGAATCCGCTCGGAAACCAGGATCGCCAGACCAGCGCCACACGGACCAAAGCCTGCCTTTCACAAATTCTTCAAGGCTACAAATCCCTTCCCCGCGAATTGACTTTCAATGGCGACAACTACCAAGCAGCAATAAAGTGCAACTTTGCCGGAGTATTCCTGACGCTCCATATATTCTACTACACGTTCATCATTCTCCTGTCCAGTGGTCAGAATGTCTCGAGCGGTCCGCCGCAATCAGTACCTCTGCGGGGTGGCGAGCCGGATACTTCAGAGGCATCTCGCGAAGATGAGGAACGGTCCCGAACAGTCATGGCCGCCTCACAAAAGATGGTCCAAATGCTGGTGGTTTCGGAACTGATTGACAAAAAGGGATACCTGTCGTCGCCGTTCACAAACCACTGCTTTTATTTAGCAGCTTCGTCCATTCTCCAAAACGCCAAGCTGCAATCTCGGTTCGACAAGACACTTTCGTATAATCTGCTCTCTTCCACAGCAACCACAGACTACGAGCTACTGAAAGCCAAGCTCGAAGAGCAGAAAGTGTACTACGGACCTATTGGTAGTGTAATTACAGCCCTGAATCGACAAGAAAAATCCGACATTCAAATCTGGGATAAAGTAGAAGCCGGCACGGATGACGAAGACGATACTTCAGCAGTCAGGGTCAATGGTTTTGGGGATCCAGGTATGATACACAGATATACTATACCCCGAGGTTTATAACAGGCAGTCGTGGTCTTGACTTTAACAAATATAATCATTATTAAATATTTTCTATAAGAAAATAGCAGTTTGCTTATCTAGAAGCAGTGCCACCCTTTTCAGGTTTGTGAATGTTAACCAGCCAATAGCTCCTCTCATACTCTACGCATAGATGTAACAGAAGGGCGTGGTGCCGAGTGTATCAAGAGTGTCCAGAATCTGGATTTCAGGTCCATTGACACCCATATTTAGCAGGTCAGTCTTCAGGGCATCCCTACTCGGAGGGTCATTTCCGAGTGTAATAGTGCCAGAAATGTCTTTGGCTACATCGGGATGGAGAGCCTGCCAAATCCAGTAGACATAATCAACCATGCCATGGTGGAGGTAGAACATGGGGTCATTAGGCGACGAGTAGAGATCTGCCGAATCACCGCCCATGGTGAGGTGGCCGGCAGCATGCATGCCCAGAAACTGATCAGGGAAGCGGCCTTGCAGCTCACTCTGGAAGGCCTTTATGCTGACTGAGGCTTCACCAAGAGTAATGTTGTACAGGTTGGTGGCCGTCATCCAATTGTCAATGGCATACTTGCTGAGGTCACGTCGACGACAGCGGGGGTTTGGACCCAACGGCCCGGTGGGACTCGGACTCATAGTGTCCATTCCAGGTCTGACAGGCCCAAGGTGTGCTTGAATACTGTTCCATGGTTAGCCATTTTGCTGTTCCCAAGGTGTGCTCAACCAGGCCTACTTACTCTACAAAGGGACCATCCTTGATGCAGCCCCCACCGTTACCAGAGGGGATAGGGATGTTTCCAACACCGGCCAGGGTACCATTATGATAAAAATATGCACCGTCGCCACCCAAACTGGTTTCGCTTCCGTCAAAGACGGGCGAATTGGCAAAGTCAGATCCGTCAAACCAGTTCCAGTAAGGCTGGTAGCCCGTGTAGCCACACTCATCTCTCAGTGTGCTCTCATAGATGTAGAGAAAGTAGCGGTGCCAGGTGAGAAAGTTTCCCTAAGTCAAGTTGTCAGCAACAGTCTCTCGTGGCTGCGAGTGGTTAAAGGGATATTCGTCTCACAGTGGCATGGATGGACTGGGTTTGGTTGAGATGCACCGCGAGGAAGTCGTCATATCGAGAGACGGCACCGGGGGCAAATGAGGGGTCAGCCTTGGAGGGCTTCTTCATTAGGCAAAGCACGGCATCGATGTAGTTTCTGCGTTCTTTCTTGGACAAGTGCTTCCTGGAAGAGAGTTAGCGGCACGCTTAATTACACAACACGGCAATGTATCCCACCAATCCCGGCGCACGATTGCGTTAGAGAGAGAGCACGTCGAGTTCGATGCCCCATATTCATGACGCTGACTCTTTAAGGCCTGGATTGCTTGCTTATTCAAGTCTTGCAGATTGTCGCTGGCAGTCTTTTGAGGGAATGCCAACGCAAGCTGCGATGTTGCTACGAGGCTAACGAGGGCTGCGAATGAGATCTGCATGGTGGCGCTAGTGTGCAAACGAATGGCTGAATGGCTGCTGTGTTACCAAAGTCTCCTGAGAGGACGCTGCTGTCGGCCTGCTCATCTTATAGACATTTTTCATGGCTTATTGTTCATGGCTGATTGTTGCAGGAGAGATGTACTGTGACGCAGTTGATCTGCTCTGCACAGCTGAGGTGCCTGTGTGTCTTACAATGCATATGCGCCACAAACCTTCGGGTTTTGCCCAAACACTGGAACCCCGATCTAGGCGATCTTGGATATATTTCAGCCTCATTTCGGTTCCCGAAATGCTCCTTTATAAACAGAACCTGGATTGACGAGGATTCGAGTTGGATCAAAACCTCATGACAATATTAGCTTACCGCTGAAGCTTAGTCGAGTGCCGACAGGAAGAATTGCGGCCGAGCGCATCAACTGTCCCCTCGCACACTAGTGCTTACGAGAGAGGACCTGGCGCCATGTCCGGTCTATATGTAACATGCAGTGGCGATGTTTGTGCTTATTTCCATTTTGGGGCCAACATGCAACAATATTGGCGGTGCAGTGAGCCTGGAATAACCAACTTCCGAGTGAATTCGGGAACGGAGAAAAGCTAAATCGCTCATTCCGCTTTTCTGGACAAATGAATGAATGCAGCGATCTGGGAGAGCGAAAAATGATCGGGTTCATCTTCCGGTCTCACTGCAGTCGGTGCAGTGACACGCATTAGCGGAAGAGAATACGAGGGGGATCAGGCTGTACATACGACCTTGCCGTCCATTTGATTCTGTTGGCCTGGACTTAGTGCGTAGGATTGCGGCTGGGGATGGACGAGCATGCACTGTCTCATCCTTTGGCTCTCTCCAATGGTGGCCCACGCGGGGCAGATTTCAAGACCAACTGGACAGTGCCGATGCACCCCCGCGACGATGCATCGCACTTTTTTGCTGCCATCATACGATGAATGCAGCATGCTACCGGCAAACGCGGACGCTAAAAGTGACGATCAACAGCCATGGCTTGGGATGAATCAGAACTAATGCGAAAACAAGACTGAGGAAGCTGGGTGTGTTCTCAAGGAGGACGAGATTGGCGATAATTTGTCGACGGTTTGTCTGACAAAAACACAATAACACGTTTACGCGGATATCCCCATACACCCGAATAAAAATACCCGAACTGCTGAACATAAGCACAGGGCGTCGTTATACAGCTGCCCTCTATTCATCTCCCGACCACTTGCCGCCTATCAAACCTTATTCAGAAATGATTTGGGTGCTGACGTTCACGATCGATAAGAGCTGTAGGCTGTGGGAATGCCATATCGGTTTATTTACTGCAAGCATCTCGTTGTCTAGCCATCAGATCAGACACCACTCCTCATCCTAGGTACCATATATTCCTGAAATTACAGAATCTAAGAAGTGGTTTTTTAATACTTGTTTCGCCCACGAATTAATTGTCCAGCTCGTGTCCACCCGGAAAAGAATGAGCCAGGGCGAGTGCTTATCGATCTGAAAGCTAGATCGGGGGCTTACTGGGCTATACCGCGATAACATCTAGAGATAACTTTAATTTTCCCAAGTATTTTAATTGTCTAACCAAATACAGTCGAGCCGTATTTCTTCTATACTCATCTATCGTGGGCAGCTTCTCTACCTGACCCACCCAAGATATTCTAATCAAATATAGTTCCGAGGTGAGTTCTATAAAATTTGCCGGCATTGCAATGACCCCGCTGTGCTTATCCCTAATGCCATCTCAAAAAGCCGAATGCAAAGTCGAGTAAATAGGTTGTCTCTTCCCCCAAAACGCAATCGTAGCAACAGCGCGATCAGAAATTCCTTCGGGGGTAAATTCGAATTTCTATACCCAATTAGCATCGTATTTCAGGAAAACGAGGGCATTGCTTCAAACTAACCTTGTAAACATCTTCACAAGACCCGGAGGCGCCGAACCGATCAAGGCCGAATTGTTCATGAGCATATCGCTCCCATCCGAGAGTGCTCATCACTTCAACGGAAAGTGCAGGTATTTTATCTGGCAGAACCGAGAGCCGGTAATTCAGTGTCTGTTCATCAAACAGCTCAAAACATGGCATGGATACAATGCGTGCCTTGAAGCCGTGGTTAAGCTTCAGGTACTCGGCAGCTTTGAGACACAGAGACACCTCTGATCCAGTCGATATCAACGTGATGTCCGCGTCTGCAGCTTCTTGCAAAACATATCCTCCCTTGACTGCGTTTTCGATTGTAGAACCCTCCAATTGGGGCAATTCCTGGCGACAGAGAGCGAGGATGCTGGGCGTCTCTTTGGATGACAGTATGACAGAATATGCTGCACTCGTTTCATTGCCGTCAGCAGGACGCCACACCATGGTATTTGGTAGCGCACGGAAATGGGCGAGTGTCTCGATGGGCTGGTGGGTGGGTCCGTCCTGCCCAAGGCCAATCGAGTCGTGGGTCGCAACCCAAAAGTTTCGGACGCGAGAGAGCGCAGAAAGACGAATAGCTCCGGCAGCATACGAAACAAAGTTCAAGAATGTTCCTGCATAAGGTAGGACGGTGCCATATGCTGACAGGCCGTTCATGATGCCACCCATGGCGTGTTCACGTACTCCGTACCGGACGTAACGGCCCGAGTAATCGCCAAGGCCTGTCGCTTCAGCTTGGAAGTCGACTGCATTGGCCCACCTGGTCAGGTTTGACGGCGTTAGGTCAGCTGAGCCGCCAAGAAGCTCGGGGATCACTGATTGGAGCTTGGTGAGGACAATCTCGGAGACTTTGCGTGTCGCGAGCGCAGGGCCAGAAGGGCTATACACGGGTAACTCTTTCTCCCATCCTGATGGAAGATCACCCGTCAGGCGGCGAGAGAGGTCCTCGTGGAGAGTGGGATGTGAACCAGCATATTTGGGCAGCATTTCTTTCCAGTCACTTTCCAGCCTTGTGTTTGAGGATGCTCGTTCTCCGTACAGCTTGTATACGTCTTCCGGCACGACGAATGTCTGGTTGGGGTCAAATCCAAATCGCTTTTTCAACTGTTCAATGTCGTCACTCTTCAATGGAGATCCGTGAACACCATGGGTACCGGCTTTCAAGGATCCATAGCCAATTGTTGTTCGCAGCTTGATTAGAGTGGGCTTGTCCTTGACACTCTGGGCTTGTTCAAGCGCGGAAGCAATGGCCTCCAGGTCCGTGTCGCCATTTACACCATCGATGACATGCCAGCCATAAGATTCGAAGCGTCTTACCACGTCTTCTGTGAAGGAGCAATTGATATCACCATCAATAGAGATGTGATTATCATCGTAAATGCAAATGAGGTTTCCAAGTTGAAGGTGCCCGGCCAGGGAACAAGCCTCGCTGGCAACACCCTCCATCAAACAACCATCGCCAAGAAAGCAATACGTGTAGTTGTCAGAAATAGTATACGCTGGTTTGTTAAAGGTGGCAGCAGTATTTGCTTGGGCAATGGCCAAACCAACAGCATTAGCAACACCTTGGCCCAGGGGCCCAGTAGTGACCTCAATTCCCGGAGTATCATGAGCTTCAGGATGGCCAGGTGTGATACTATCGAGTTTCTAGACACATTATCAACATGGTACAGTAATAGCAAGTATAAATATCTTACTCTGAATGCTTTCAAGTCATCCATAGAGATTGCATACCCACATAAATGAAGCAAAATATACTGTAGTATGCATGCATGGCCATTTCTTGAAACAATTAGCCAACTACCCGGCCAATGCCTTTTTCTTGGACAACCTACGAAAGTACAAAGCGGTCTCTGTTAAGCCATTTGGGGTTTTTGGGGCTAAATTTTAAAAACCTTGTAAAGAGAACATGGGCAACAGGCGCCATTCCCCTATCCGCTAATGATTAGGATCATTATTCATCCAGTTCAAGTAAATACTAACATAGGAGCGCCTGGGTGACCGGAATTGGCGGCAAAGATGGCATCAGCCTAGACATACGCATTTTCGTTAATTTTTGGTTCATGAATTAATATGCAGCGTGTTACAGGGGCAAGGGTCGAGTATCATACTGCAAGGGTGCGGATGGTGCTGATTGCCAGCTGATCCAGCTCACCAAACTCGGTTGGTGCCATGATGGGACGTTTTTCGATTGAACCAAAAAAAAACAATAACAATTCAACAATATAGAGAAGAAGCTATTCCTACGTGACGAATACTCGGAACTCTTGAATACTAAGTATCGTTGGGACACCAATAAGGTCGACCTCACCGCAAACTGAGAGGCGTCGATATTCCCGTTCGCAGCCGCCCAGCCGCATCGTCCCACAGAACCACCCAATCACGTGTGAAACTGATTTCAGACTTCCCGCATGTTATATTGCCCAAGGACACAATCGCCCAGAATCTAATCACTGTGCAGATCATATTAGCCCAACGTTTGGAACACGTGTCGGGCGGGTAGGCGGCATGCGGCAACGCGGGAGGGCGGGAGGCGGGAGGGCGGAGCGAAGGCGGAATGGCAAACTCCACTGTTCTTAATATAAGGGCCAGTGATTGGTGTGACTAGTGGGTCATAACTGGATCGAGGTTTGTGTAGGGTAGTTCTGATGCGTGGTGACTCAGCGCATCTTTACATTGTCGTATTGTGTATTGTACTCTTGAATGGTATCAAGTGAAATATGAAGACGTTATATTTTCTCATTTTTATCAAAAAGAGGGATCTTGATGGCTATGCACAGGGATGGGAAAGAATATGAAGCTATGCAAAACATCTCAAGCTATCTCATATTACTAGTTCAACAAATCCTCAGCGTACCTAAGTTACATTCATCACAAGACAAGAATGATATTGCATTGCGCATAAATATTAATTTAACTTGTAAATTGAACATTTCATTATCTATGACGATTTCAACTTGTAGTCGCACCTTTGGCCGCCTTTGGGCATGACGCGACAAGCACAAAACAACTAGACAAATTAAGCTAGGCTCGATACGGTGCCGGTTGATTTTTCTTAGATAAGCAGACAGGTCTTGAAAAACAAAGTCACACAAAATACACAGCCTTGCATTACCTGCATCTATTTGAGGTTTTCAGGTTTTGTTTCTGAAAGTAGATTGTGACAAACTATCTACCAAGAGCAGTGGCCACCATCTACCCTCAGATCGGAGGCGGTCATGAAGCTGCTAGCATCACTGAGCAGGTACAGCACAGGCCCTCGGAATTCGTCCACCAAACTCAACCGATACAACATATTGTCCCCGGTCCACTGGGCCTCCATTCCTGGCTTTTGTAGAGCCTCAGTCGTTGCCGGGGTGCGAATGTAACCCGGTGACAACGAATTGACCCGGATCAAGGGCATTCCTTTTCGCGAACCCCATTCCGCTGCTAGTGATCGCGCCAATTGGAGAACGCCAGATTTAGAAGTATTATATGCTGCGGTATCAACACCCTAATTTGACTGTTAGTAAAGGGCCTTTGGGCGATCTTTGGCAGATTTTCCGAGAGTAAAGTGGGCGTACCTTGTTCACTACTGTACCACTCATGCTGGCCACCAGAACCATGCTGCCGCTGACGTCGGCCTTCTTCATCTCAAGGGCGACAGCCTGAGCGACGGCAAAGGTGCCGGTAACGTTAATTTCCATCAGCCGGCGGAAACGGTCAACGGAAAATTCGTGGGCGGGATCATTGTCCGACACTCCGGCACATCCAACAAACCCTCTGATTGGGTACCGTAGGCTGGGGACAAATGATGCAAAAATATCCGAAATTGCTGAGCTATTGGTAACATCGAGTCGGTGGTATGACAACTGTTGCCCAAATTTGGCTGCCACTTCCTTTAAATGAGCTGGCAAAATTGTTCAGTTAGCCTCAAAAATACAGCATTTAAAGGTCCCATTGGGAACAATTACCCCATGGCTTTTCAGGAGGACCTGGGACGACATCGAGGCATACTACGTCGCCTCCCGACTCCAAGGCGGCCCCGGCAACTTCAGTTCCCAGATACCCGGCCCCGCCAGTGACTATGAAGGAGAGGAAAATTAGTATCGATTGAGAAACAAAATAAAAATGAGGATAATATAATTAAGAAACGCAAGGAAGAACTCACTGATGATAGTGCGACTGTCGAGGCGAAACAGGTTGGCGACAGAAACGCTGGAAGCACCCTGGCGTTCCTTGACCTCACGAAATTTGGGATCAGCTGTGTTGCTCATGTTGGACGCTATTGAAATGGGCTTTGCAGAACACGCAACCTCAAAGATGACCAACCACGCCGTGTATTAAATTGATATACTCTGCTACCAGCATTGCGACAGGTGACCATCCCGTCTTGTGTTTGCATCTAGAAGGACCCAGCATGATCGTCGTCTCGGATTGGACAGAGCCGTGAGCCGCCTACCGCCAGGTACCGCTTGCCGCTATTCCCGCCAACTCCGCTTCCGCCCCCCGCCGCTACTAACGCCTGTATCCACCTCTGAGACTGGCACATGAGACAAAACAATACCGAGATGCGGGTAGGCGGCATTTCGAGGTGTTATAGAATTTTTGTTGTATCTGTTCATCATTCATTTATATCCCAATGTAATGAGGCTTGGTCTTTCGTTCCTCATCTCACCCTAATCCTGCACCGGCCATTATCCAAAGCGGAATCTTACCACCACCCTTATTCACCACTACTTCTCATTCGCCATGGTTCAGACATCCGCACGCCCCCTGGAAGGCAAGGTTGCCGTTGTGACTGGCGCCTTTCGAGGTAATTTTATCCTCCCTTCTATTAATAGAAAGTGTTCTAACCCACTGTAAAAGGTATTGGCGCTGCCATTACGCGCCACCTTGCGGCCAAGGGTGCTCACATTTTGGGTGTTTATACATCTGACTCTTCTACCAAGTCAGCCCAGGATATGATTGCTGAGCTTACAAAGGAGCATGGTGTTAAAATTGTAGCCGTTCAGGCTGATTTGCAACTGGGAGAGGCCGCGGCGCAGCGCATTGTTGAGGCTGCCAAGGAGAACTTCTCCGGAGCCGACAACAAGCTCGCCATTAACATTCTTGTTAACAACGCCGGAGTCGGTGGCGATTATGCCATTGGCGAGGTGCCAGTCGCCGAGTTTCACCGCATCTACAGCGTCAATGTGTTGGCGCCTATCCTTGTGACCCAGGCCGTTCTCCCTTTCCTGCCATACGACCGATCGGGAAGAATTGTGAACATTTCTTCTGTGGCTTCCACAATGGGCTTCAAGACCCACACCCTATACGGTGGCACCAAGGCTGCCTTGGACGCCATGACCAGGACATGGGCCCGTGAACTCGCCGAGAGGGCCACTGTCAATGCCGTGAACCCGGGACCCGTTGAGGGAGACATGTACTGGGCAGCGGGCGAAGACTTTTGGAAGCAGCTGGAGCCATTCCAGCTTGCGACTCCTCTGTCCGCTGTTCGAGAGGAAGTCGACCGACCGGAGCTGGTGAAGCTAGCCAAGGAGAAGATGGCAGGACGCCGACCAGCATACTGGTCTGAGGTAGCCGCCATCGTCGGCATGATTTGCGGCGAAGACTCTGCCTGGTGCACAGGTAGCGTTGTATGCGCAAACGGAGGATTGAGGTTTTCCCTTTAAAGGCTAGATAAATAATAAAGTACGCGGGTTTGAAAGCTCAATGCCCGCATTTTATGACGTTAATTAAAATTGGACTGAATTGGAAACGTGCAGGCAAGCATTCACATATGGATTGAATTTATGCTTTTTTGATACTTTATTCTTGAATCAACATCTGCATGTTTAATGATCACCTTGTGCGGTAGACTCCCCTGTGCACTTGGTATGTCTGAGGTCGTAATATATTCGTTTTCGTATTTCCGCCTGACACCCGCCTTTCCGCCGCTTCCCGCCTCCTCCTACCCACTTGTAGCTGCAGTCACCATACCTAAAACCATGCCTATTATATCCAATCACTCTCCATGGCTTTGATCGCTAAGACCCGATTCAGATTAGTGACTTACAGTGCGACGAGGATATCTCCGCGATACATCCCCTCATGATCACCATGGCGTCCAGGATGTATATCGAGCGAATCCCACACGGACACAATCCGGGCAATGGTCTCACTAAATCATCTGGGGTGAGATTATTTCCCCGCAATCTTTCACACGGGGCCCCAGACTTTGGTAATCCTAATAAATCATGTGCCGACCGGAGCCTGCATGGACATTATAAGACAGGGCCTTGGAGTCAGCAAAACTCCTCGAGTGCGGCCGATGATTCTTGCACCACTAAAATATCACACCTGATATCGCGTTAGTACTGAAATCCTTAAAAGAAAATATCTTTTTAAATCTAGAGGATCAAACAATATGGCAGGAGATGCCGCCATTGTCGGCAGTGCCCTGGCCGAGGTGCTGCCAAAAACAGACAAGTATTGGTTCCAGCACCCCCATTTGCTACAGCTGAACTTAATCCTGCTGGTGCCGATGCTTTCTTCATCAGTGTTCGGATATGACGGTATGGATTTTACCCACCCATGCCATGGATCCCTAGTTAATATACGTGCCACGCTAATGTTTAATGCAGCATCCTTGATGAATGGCCTGCAATCACTGCAGCAATGGAAAGACTACTTTGGAAATCCTCAGGGAGCACTCCTTGGGACTGTTGTTGCCGCACAGTCCATAGGATCACTGATTGCTCTTCCCATAGTGGGCGATTTTTGCGATCGTTTTGGTCGCAAGCCGGTTCTTCTCTCCGGCATCATCATCATTTGCATTTCATCCGCCATTCAGGCTGGCTCGGTTAATATAGCCATGTTGATCGTGTCTCGGTTGCTCGTGGGATTTGGTGGCATGTTCAGCGCTCAGCCGAGCCCCATGCTCATTGCAGAGCTTGCCTACCCAACGCAACGTGGTAAATACACGTCGGCATACTGGACTCTTTTCTACTTGGGTAAGTACATAATAATTCTTGTCTAGACGGCGTGAAACTTCCTCATAGTAAGGTTATCAACTGAAAAATCACCACAGGTTCAATCCTTTCGTCGTGGCTGACCTACGGAACTGAAAGTATGGACAGCAGCTGGTCATGGCGTCTACCGTCTCTTCTCCAGGCAGGATATCCTGCTCTTCAACTGGTCTTCCTCTGGTGGGTTCCCGAGTCGCCGCGCTTCTTGGTAGCGAAAAATAGGCAGCGCGAGGCAGCAGTAATTCTGCAGAGATATCATGCAGGAATTATCGATCCAGAAGCGGAGCTGTCACCTCTTGTCGCAGTCGAGCTGAGCGAAATCACTCAATCCATAGAGTCACAGAAGGAAGCCAGCCAAATCAGCTGGTCTGCGCTCGTAGCTACACCAGGTAGGTTGTTTATCCCCAAGGATGTGGCAAGATTCTTCCAAATTTCACTCTCCGCCTTTGTTTAATAAACTTGTAGTATCCTTGAATATACCAAACTGACCACTGGTTAGGTAACCGAAAGCGCACAATCATCGCCGTCTGCGTCGGTGCATTTGCGCAATGGAATGGGGTCTCAGTGGTGTCGTATTTTCTCAACCTTGTCCTAAACTCAGTTGGTATCACATCGGCAAACACCCAGACATTAATCAACGGACTTCTGCAACTGTTCAACTTCTTCGCTGCTGCTAGCGCGGCACTATTGGTTGACCGCCTCGGACGACGCACTCTGTTCCTTTGGAGCTCGATTGGAATGCTTGTTTCATATATAATTTGGACAGCATGCTCCGCAATCAATGTTGAAACTGGAAATAAGCCGGCAGGAATTGCGGTTATAGTTTGTGTTTTTGTTGTCTTCTTCCACTACGATATTGCATGGACACCTTTACTTTTAGGATACCCCACCGAGATTTTCCCTTACTATCTTAGGTCCAAGGGCCTTGCTGTTGAGATGTTCTCAGTCTACGGCTCCTTGGTTATTGCAGCATTCTGCAACCCGATTGGGCTGGACAATCTGGGATGGAAGTATTACATTTTCTTTTGCTGTTTCCTTGTTGTTATCACTGCTACGGTTTACTTTTACTTCCCAGAGACGAGGGGGTATTCTTTGGAGGAAATTGCGGTAATTTTCGATGGCCCAGAAGTCAGTGCTACTGCTGCTCATATCAAGAACGTTGAATCAGCGGGAACAAGTGCGCAATTGGAGAATAGGGCTCAGCCACATCCGCAATTTGAAGTCGATGACTGAACATTACTATCGTCTCTTCATCATCGACAATTGGTGTCAGAATATGTGTAGGCAATAACAATTGTCATTCAAGATATTACTCCCTCTGCTATTGTCCGTTCAAAGTATCCAATGTTTTTAATATCCTTCTCTCGGCCTCTCTCAATTTTTTCAAGTCCTGCCTCATAATACGTAATTCGGCTGCGTTTCTTCCCTTCAACGCACCAGTCCTTTGCTTCCATAATCCCATCTTTTCTTTCAAAGATTTTTTCTGCTCGAAGTTCTCTGTCCAAACTTCCATCTCAGCTATGAACTTTGCCCATGACTCCACGATCCATTCCGAGGGCTCCATATTAGGAAGTCCTTTCGATGAAACATGATTATACACATAGATATCCCACCGTTTTCGTAACCTCCCTCTGTCACAATAAGGAATTTGGTTGCTAAAGCGTTTCCAAATTTGAACTGTCTTGATAATCGTTTCTTTTTCAATCCCAAACCATTCTCTGTGTTTCTCGTTGCACTTGGTACTTCTGCACTGGAGGACGGTGGTATTCTCCTTGCGCAAAGTGCAATGGATCAGTGTCTCAATTCTCTGCGCAGCACATGGCATGTACATTGCAAACCTTGATGTTATCAGAAGATTGCACTTCTTTTCCTGTACACTGATTCGTTTCCAAACCTCACAAGACATGCAGTCCTTAGGTTTCACAACATTGTCTGGATTATGGGAGCCAAGTTTTGCTTTGGTGTATCCTATCTTCCATTTTCCGGACTTCTCTTGAAACCAATAGATGTATCCAGGCTCAAGCGATGAAGGGCTCACTAACTTCCGAACATTTTCGAGTATCTTGCGCACTGGGTGCTTTTCTTTTTTCTCTTGCGATAAGAAGTCCATATCGGAGTTAATTCTTTTAAGCCCGCCAAATTCTTCCGTTTGCGACGCAAGCTGGCCATGGCTGGGTTCTGATAGAGGTTTCTGTAGTCCATCACCAGAAGTATTATCGTCATCAGACTCTGACTGACCGTCAATCGCGGATCCATAGTCAATTTCCTCATCCTCATCCTCATCCTCGCTTTCGTCAAAGTCGACGGAACAGCTGTTGAAATCCGATTCTTCGTCGTCGAATATTGTTAATTGCTGGAAGTCATCGCAAAACTTTGCATGTGATGTTACTCGAGATGCTGGCCCTCTTGTTGGGCTGTCTTCCAGACGGCGAGAAGAAGATCGAGTGCGACGTCGGCATTCATCTTCACTTTCAGCAGATGAAATGCTAGAGGAGGCTGATGGAGGACTGAAAACGTCGTCGACATGTGTAGAGGCAGGCGAATATGGTGTCTCTGGTGACTCATGATCCAACGTGTGCCAGGCCTTCTGCCGTCGTGGCTTGGTAGGTGTTGAATAACTATATCTTGGGAGGGATGCACCTGCAAAAGCGCTCCCGTTAATATAGACCTGATGTATCTCAGGACTTGTACGATTGGCTTCATTCCCACTATCCGAACGGGTTTGGGCAGTGACAAAGCCCTGGCCTTGACTTTGGTCAGAATCATCATTTGCATCTAGTCCCAAATAATTGATAGAGCTGGGATTTGTAGAATCTTTCGGTTTATCGTCGATATTGACTAGATGGGAAGTTGCTAATCTTTCCCTGAGAATAGCAACAATTTCGGCGGTTTGGTCGAAGTACCCGCCAAAATTGTTCATCCTTGTGTCCAGCCGTACAGAACAGTGAATCAGCCAAGGTTTCTAGTAGGATAGAAACATGGCCAGAGCTAACTGCGCGTTTATCAACTGTAATACTTTTGTTCAATTTGGATAGAATTGATCGAACTTGAAAAGCGCTGCAGCTCGCGGTATTCTTGCAAACGCGACCTTTTTGTGTGCGAGCGAGACAAGGAACTGATTCTCCCTGAAAGAGTATTTCGTATAGGTCCTCCATGTTGGATACTTCGTGAGAGATGAACTTGCTCATGATAGTAACGTAGAGAACAATACGATAGGGAAGTATGGAAGGTGTGCAAGAGGAGGGAAGGAATGCAGATTTCAATGACGAGCTGGACAGCGGCCATTGATAATTCAGCAGTAGCTCCTGATACAATACACTGAAATTTGGAACAGATGGCGAAGCTTCATAGTATGGGACTATGCACAAGAGAGCATTTGCCACAAACTAGGGCAATAATGACATGGGTGAAGGCTTGCTAGTTCAGAACTCGCATCTACCTGTCGGATAACACCGAGCGCTATTCTGCAAGGTCTGCATGCCAAGAATGGCTAATTCAGGTGAGGCGCTGTTGCAGTGACAAGGATTGCGGCCCGCGATTTCAAGCGTTCCATTTTTGCGCTTTGCAGGGCATTTTGATGTTGAAGTATAATGTGCCATTCAAAGTAGTATCAAGCAGAAACGCTTTCGGACCGAAAATTGACAGATTATCGACCATTTAGCCCTTTTTTACAAATACTGATATCAGATTATGTGCACCGGAGTCAATGAAGCCATGTGGAGAGACCTTTCTGCACGATGTCCATGTGCTCAGTTTAGCGCCAACACATTCAGGGTTGAATAAGATGTTGGTTGTTCTCTCTGCATTGAGATGAAACACAAGTGGGAAAAATGCCGATATACCCGAGCCAATAAACGGAAAAGAAAAAGGGGCGAACAGGAAAAAGCCTCAGCTGAAATATACATTGGAATCTCCAGGTAAGCCTTGATGAGCTGTCACATGTGTAATGCTACACCCGGGTCATCAATTTACTGTTTTCCTCTCGCTAGAGAGGTTTCATTTCATAGAAGTGGATACATTAAAGACTAGTCAGTAATCTTTAAAATAAAAATTACTATTGACAGGATATGTTGTGAGAAGCAATGATTTGTCTAGAGACCATTTCCTCCATCGAAACTAAAATTAGGATCCGTTATCATCTGAGTCATCCAAGTCGTCATCATCCGGTTTCTTGCATCCAATGTTTTTGAAATACGACCCGTACCTAGGTGTACATCGGCCGAGCTTCTTGTGTTTCGGGGTGGGCAGGCCGTGAGCTGTTTCACGCAACTGTGTGGTGCGTTGTTCGGCCGATATGGCATGGGATATGTCGCAGTCCATATTGTTTATTTTGCACGTCTGTTCGGTGGTGTCGCAAGCAGGCACACAGATATGGTTTTTTACGACCTCTTTGCTGTCTTTTGAACAGTAATACCGCACGTTGATGCATCGGAATTGTGGGCCGCAGGGAGGGTGTTTATCGCCACAAAGGCGGACGTTGGCTGGTGAATCTCTTGATATCCCATTCCATAGTCCATTATCAAGGTCTGAATCACTTTCAGAGCTGGAAACTGATTGATTTGCAGAGTTGGATGCACTGGGAAATTCCATATTGGTCTCTGGGCGGCCAGGGGGCGGCAGGACGTCATCGTCGCTGCTCACTGGACTATACCCGGTAGAGTTGGCAACGCATCGGCTAGTGTCTAGCCATGCGGCATCGGCAACATCATGCCATAGCCGGGTCATGTTTAGGATATTATCCAATGTAAAATATATGCGGCAATCAGCGGCTAGGTAGGAAAACTGTAGCGGGACGGCCGAGGACCCCTTTGGTGTGCGTACTTGGTCCCGTAGGTTGAAGCCGAAGTAGCTTACCAGCATGCCGGTTTCACGCGTGAATGTTTCCGGGTTGAGGTGTGGCAACTGGGAGGCTGTGGCATCATCTGAGTACACATTCGCCATGGCAAAATCGTCATCCAGCTGGTCATCGGTATACAAGGCGGCCCCGCGAGTGCCCGCTCCAGCTTGCATGGGTCCAGTCTCAGGGAGTCCACCCACAACGATGCTGCGCACGCCCGCCTGGTGTGTCATCATCTCCAGGAAGAGTGTGCATGTTGAAGCACATTGACCATCAGTGAGCTACCGGGGGTCAATACTGATGGCAGTCATGTGACCCGGAAAAAGACGGGACTTACAATGACAATGTCACTTGGCTTAAAGGGTGTAATAGCGCTCTTGTTGACACCAGACACATACTGGTTAGTATACCAGTTGTCAAAAACAGCGGATTGGAAGTTGACGTTTGAGAAATCATATTGTTCCTATACAACGTTTTGTTAGTGAGCCATACCGCCGCTTGAATGATGATGTTCAACATACCACTAATGAGAAGTAGTCACCATTCTCTGTCTTTGGACCATAATATTGAGACCATGATGAAAAGTTTTGTCCTGTTGCTGCATTAATTCGGTCTGTGACGATCCACTCATCTCCCTCTAAGGTGACCTTTTCATCATTTTTTGGAGGGAGATTGGACCAAAACGTCGTCGTTGCATTGCCAACCACATTAGCAAGAGGATGACTGCGCCGACGACTACCCGCAAAGGGCATAATGTTTGGAAAGAAAGATCCAAATGTGCTGAAAGCCAGCAGCGGCTGTCCCCCGAGGTTGCCCTGCAGGTCGATGATAATGCGCTCAATCTTCTTAGTCTGTGTTATGTTTATAAAATCATCGACTGCAGTTGCAAAAGTATAAATGTTGTATCCTGATGAATCAAAGCTTGGGATACTAAGAACACCAGTGCTGATGTCCTCCAGAATATATCCTGTCACAACCCCACCAAAACCACCCGTGGCCAAGTCTGTTTGCACTACAGCTGGACGACTAGGGTATGTGCCCCATGTGGCGTTGTACCAACTTGTCAGAGGTGGCACCGGGTCGTCGTCATCATCATCGTCATCGTCCAAGTCAAAGACCTCAGGCACATTCAATTTTTCATAGTTCGCAGGAAGATTACCCAGCACGAAAAAGTTGTAAAAGTCGCCGCCTGTAGTCAATGGCCCTGTATATGTGGTTCCAGTGTACACAGCCAACCAGTTACCCTCTAGAGAGTTTGTACCATTCTCAAACGTGATGACCAGGTCATCCCCAGGGTAGAATGTGGCACCCATATTGAAGATATCGTAGGATTGCAGGATATCTAGCACAGGCCGATACATAACTTGGTTCCAGTCGGCGTGCGGCTCAACTGTCCCGATCGCGTTTTGGGCTGCGAACCGCTTTAGCCAGTCGATGGCGTTCTTGCCATTAATGGTGTCGATTGCCGTAATGTTGTATCCGTGATTGCGTCGTTGGAAAACATTCTCTAAAGCTTTCAGTTAGTGTGCGGTGCACCCATCACTATTGTACTAAAGCTTGCTCACCTAGATAGTAAACCTTGGGTGGTTGCACTCCGTCGATGGATGCAGATACTAATGAAACGCCGCTTCCAAATGTGAAAGCCGACATGGCACCAGCATACAGATATACATGAGTATCATGCATTGCGTACACAAGGTGCATCACGTCGGCTTCGAACTCATACTGGTTCTGGTAGCGACCCGCAGTGACATTCGCCGCGATATCCTGCAATGCCTGGTCAACATCGATTGAACGCTGTTGATATCCTGCCGGTGGGTTTCGTAAATAGGCTAGGGAACTCTGAAATTGTATTGTAGTGTTGAAGTAGTCGAGAAAGCGAAGCGCCACGGCAGAGTGAAATGGGACGCTCGTCAGGCAGTCATAGGCATCAGACGCCCATTGGTACCAGTTACCTATTAGGCGTTATGGACATAGTCTTGGTCAATGTTTTCGTTTGTCAACATACCATCGTCTACCCTATCGATAATATCCCCACATATTGTTGAATCTGCCGGTGCCGGGCCGGTTTTGGTCGAGCTGGTGTCTGAAGTTGCAGCGCGTTTGTGTGGTCCAAGACGGAGACTGGATCGCGCTGAACTTGCCACAGGCGCGACCCAGAAAACAAACAGGATGTGGATATAGAGTTGAAGAATATTCATCTTGTCAGGTTGGGGAGAGACGAGCCAATGCAAGCGATTGTTATTCCATTAATATGATGTGATTGACCATGAGCTTGGGTATTTATACAGCCTACGTTTGCCTCTGCTATTCCACGTCCGACCCATTTGGGGGCCAAATCCATAACATGTAGTCATGTACTAATCTCCGACACTTTATTAATCAATTCTGGTGTCGGGTGAGCCGCGCATTTTTAACTTGGTGGCTGGGACCTTTTTGGATATTGTCGCCATTTGCAAAAATTGCGACAACATTCTAAAATTTGTATATCATCACCATAGCGCCTGGCAGCTTCACTTCAGGTTTCTCCTCTGCTTTGTGGCTGGAGAAAAGGCCAACCGTTAGTCATTATTGGGTTGTGTAGTATACGCGAAGGTTTACAGGGGCAATAAGCATAAGTAAGCACGTTAAGTCCGATGAAAGGTAGGGGCTTAAATGCAGTCATATTAACCACCACAGCTCTCGTATCGTTCGGTGGGGTCGCAGCAGAATGTCACCGAAAGGGCTAAAAATACCACGAGGTTCAATCTGAGCCAGTGAAAGATCTTGGATTCGATGGACAGAGCTTGACGAGTTTCCAAGTTTGTACATGTGATCAGTTAGGAAAAAGCCGTAGAATATCATAGACATAGCCAAATAGTAGCAAATTCTCCAAGTGGTGGAATAGACATGTATGAATTAGGGAAGATAAGAAAGATTAGCCAAACACCGCAATGTATTTTGACGATATGGGTGCGTCGGAGCGTTTTCAACAAGGCGTGTCGGAGTCAGGCTTCGGACTACCTTTCCAAATTCGATACCAACTGCCGGTGCGGCTGATAAATTAGAAGCGTCCGTGGTAGCCTAATCTGACATGCACACACTCCAACGATTTCTTGTCACACGACTCGTCTCAGCCTTAGAAGTGAAGATGACATGACTACAAAAGTTCTTATTCCAGATTACCAATCCCCTTTAGCTACATTGTGGACGGCAGGTTGCTGAATTCTTTCTTTGACCCTGGGTCTTGGCCTGTTATTCGTAACACAGGCGAAATGGAGCTGCAACCAGCCTTTGTGAGCGACCTCATGAACCGACCACCACATCAGGGAGTCAAATCAGTAATTTCTGGCCGTCATGAGATAGAGCCTGAGATTTACAGAGACCTGTTTGCGCCTTTACTGGAAAACGCCGTCTTTGAACACTGGCAAGATCGCAGGGCTGATTTCCATTTGCGGTATTTTGGTGGTCCAGGGTCTGGCAAGGTAAGTCGGCAAGGGCTCGGTTGTACACCGACTGCTGCTGATAACAAGCCTTTGAGATAGACAACGTTTCTTGCCGTCGCTGCCGAATCGTTGAGAAGACGTTACGAATCATCGGCAAATAACGTTGTCGTCTCCATTTTCGTCTCCACCAGAGTAAAATGGAATGAAAATGCATTTTTTGAGGTTTTGAAGAGCCTTTTCCTCCAGCTATGCGAAAAGCATTCGACCAAGCCTTCCTACGAGTGCATGACCTTGTATAGGTCCGCTATGCAGGAGGCTCCGCATGATGAATCGAGCCTCAGTCGGCTTGAAGCCTTAAGAGCAGCTGTAAACTGTCGAATCAATGAGTTTGACCTCGTTTTCCTTCTGGTCGACGGCCTTGACCACTGCCGTACCGACATTGCTTTTGACAACCTTGTCGATACAGAGTTCCAACCCGATCTTGAAACAGAGCTGGCGGGCCTTGGATCCAAGGTCAAGATCCTTTCGACCGCTCGCGCCTACTATCTGCTAGAGAACGATGATTTCATGAATCTTTGGTGGCCCAGCCGCAGTGTGTTCTGTGACGGCCACGACTGTAGTTCGCCAGACAGTGGTATGTTGGAATCATCCGTTTACTGGATATGTCAGCGCCAAGAAAGCTCAACCCTCTGCTGGCCATGTTACCACCAGGGCGAAGCCTGCATTAGCTGGTATGTATATTTGTGACCCCATTGGTGCTTTTAAAGACAGAGTTGACATGGCGCCCCGTGTTCTCAGCAACAGCCAGGCCAACTTCAAGCAAACAACCAACGTCTGTATTGACATGAACCGGGTTTTGGCGTCCGAAATCTCGCGCTATGTTGAGTGGGAATTGAATTGCCAGTATGAGCGGATTCATTCCAGAGAATATGTTCCTAGTGGAACATCTGTCACAAAGGTGAATAAGCACACTAATAGCAAATTTCCCTCTGCAACTATTGTATCCGACATGTCAGATGGAAACATAGCAATCGCTCGCTTACGCCTGGAATTGATCTATTTTGGGCGTGGAAGCGTAGAAGTAAACCAAGGGCTTCCACGAGAAGTAGTAGCTCTTTTCAACTCTATTGTGGATAACGCCTGCGAGCTTGGTGTCCTGGCCGTAGCGGCAGTCGCTTATTTGACATCTAATCGGCAAAATGTGTCGATTGAGAAGGTAAAGGAAGTTCTGGCCCTGGAGTCGGAAAGTGCATGCACGCGAATTCTTTTAGCCGCAAAAGGCCTTCTCATTGCTACACAGTGGGATTCCGAGAAACCGCTGTTGCTCCTGTTTTATAATGACGTCTGCAAAAGGTATGCAGTGGACGGATATAACGAGAGGATAAATAAGGCCACTGAGTCAATGAGCATCGGCTTGCAAAGGGTAGCGAAAGAATGGGACGAGGAATCGCGTTCGTGGGAATGCGACCCTGGATATTACAGCGACAATTCAGAATACTTTTAAACAAATGCGCAAATAAATTGAAAGCTGTCCAACTACAGTAAATAAATATTTTTAGATACACTTTTGTCAGGGACGTCATTTGAGCCATGCTTCTGGCCACAGCTGCGACAAATATTTAGCCAACTCGTTCGGCTTATGTCGGAAAATCGAAATGCTCCTGCTCGGCGATACACATCTCCACTCTGGATTATGAGAAGCCCAGTGCCAGAGTACACATCTTGTTGGTTGTCAGTTACCAGCCCATAGATGGGGAAGCCGTCTTCGTCAAACTCCCCAAGACGTTTCTTGGATACTGCGAGAATGAGAAACTTGTACTGGTCGCTATGCTCAGGTGTATCGAGAAAGACCTCAGTGTCAGCAACTGTGCATGCCGTTCCGGGCAACTCCAAATGCCACCTATTTTCTTGGTCATCGTATTTTATAGCCACACACTCGCTGCTCACCAGACCGGAAATTTGGAGCGCACCCGATTCTTTTAACGCCGGTTCCTTGTCGTAATCTGCCTCAGAGACTGGTGGTGCCTTTGTGTGTTTTGCACTCTCATTTCCTGGTGGATATAATTCCATGGCCAATTGGAATTTTACCGGCTCGTTATCATGACCAGCGATGAAGTAGAAACGCTCAGTGTCGGGCCACTGGCTGGCAACATCGATAGCGCCGTTATTAATAGAGGCCCACGACCATGATGGGGCAGGTTTAAGATCCCGCTCAGCGAGGGTATTATCAACGACTGTCCACGCCAACTGTTCATGAAGCTCGCGTGCCCAGAGACCGCCACCGTATTCGTCCTGTTCAACATCTCGGACCAGCTTTGCAATGCCCCAAATAGCCTTTAGCTTGTCCTCGTGTTTAGTCAATTTGCATTCGGTGTAACTGCGCACCGCATTCTTCCAGAAAAGGCTGGATGAGTTGGCGGGGTCTCCTGAGGAGCCAAATTTGTTCAGCTCCTGGTTCTGCAACAATTGCCGCCAATTTCTTTCAATCGAAGCTATCCAGTCCAGCTGCGTCGGAATTCCATGCGGGAAGGTCTCGCAGGCACTTTTCACAGCGCAGTCCCAGAATATTTGATGCGATGCAAAGTGCAACATCCGAGGAGATAGCATCCTTTCTGTAACGTATGTAAGCGTTGACCTTTGCAATACGGGACTCATTTCCTACCCTGAAATACCCAGCCCCTTGTGTACAAGGGGCTCTTGAGAAGATCGCTGTCCCACAAATCGGCAGGAACAACGCGCCAGGCCTGGCCGCGAAGGTTAATAGTTGTAGAATTCTGACCCTCGTAGGCTTCTGATCTTGGTCCTCGGAACAATCCATCGGCTGGAAGCTTGGAATCTGAGGCTGAAATATTACAGAATGAGTGTCTGTATACCTTGTGCATCAGTCGTGATTCAGCTTCCCAATCTTTCCCATCGTTCTGGATGATGCACAAAGAATCAATCCAAATATACTTGATACCGAGCTGTCTGGCAACAATAATCGCATGCGCAAAGTTCTTGCTACCTTCATAGATATACTTCCACAGAACTCCGTCATCCATGAACCTTTCAAGAGTTCCACCCTCTCCAGACAGTAGCTGTGGGAATGGGTATGGTTTGTTGTCTGGCTTGGGGCCCCATGAATGACTGAGAGTGACGTAGCGTTCTAGCTGATTGGGCTTACTTTCTACAATGCGAAGAGCAGAGTCATCCCGTAATTCTGATATTGAATCCAATCCTACATCTAGCAACCTCGTCGGCATGAAGCCACTATTGCTCTTCTGGCATTTTTCGTGACTCTGGCACTCCTTTAGCCATTGCTTGATCTGATCCCAGGATTCTCCGGTGTTTTCGCAAAGTTGGTCTTTTATGAAGTCTCCTGTCATGGATGGACATTTTAGTACAAATTACTACCTAGCATAATGATCATGGACGTACCCTGCTCTTTTAACAAATAGAAAATTGCATCTGGCAGCTGGGTTCTGCTTTTGTACTTGTGTTGGCGTTCTTCATCAATGAGAATTGGTGTAAATGTAAGAACGAAATAGTCTTCCATCTCATCTACTTTGGCTGCCTTTCGCAATGCCCATCTGTATACTGGAACGGCTGGGGGGTTTTCATCATCCACGTTAATAGGCCTGAGCCATGAATCAAGTGTTGGCTCGGCCTCGCTCTGGAGATTTCGCGCAAGCTTCCAACAAAATACACATTTCTGTAAATTTTCTGACATCTTGACTCTCTCTAATTTTGATCCATATTTTAGGATAACGCCTGCTGACTTTTCAAACTCGGAAGCATTGGTGTGGTGGTCACCGTAAGAATGGCCTGATTGCAGGATAAGGCGATAACAGAAGTCACAGATCATGATCCACCAGAGCAATTAAAATGAAAGTGACCGATCTATACGCTGATTTATAGTATATGCCTATTTATAAGAATAATAGCGTCGTCTGCCTGCATGGTATAGAGTCGGAGTAATTGCCTCAAAGGTGTGACGGAAGATGACGTGAGCCACCCTGGAATCAGCCACCACGTCGCAAGTAGCACTCATTCGCATCGCCTGAAGGCCAATTATTTGACTTATGGTAATTTCCAATATTGATTTAGTCTTAGTTGAATCTCTTTATCTCATTTTGGGAATTTGACGGCCAGGCTTTCCCAATACCGGTAGAGTTGTTAGCCTTCCGTCAGTGGCTTGCGACCATAAACAACAGTACTAAACAGTTTAATTAGAACCAAGATTCCATCTCAGTAGATGCGAATGTACTCACATGTAGGCCCAACCACAGTTGGACTGTTTCCTCATCTCACGACGATATTCAGCAATAAATACCAAGACCTCAGCCCTATCCCAGCCCAAGATTTGGGTAAATAGGTACGTTGCGAATCCATCTAGACTCTCATCCATGGCAATCATCAAGAGTGTCCCCGCCTGCTTGAGCCTGGGATCCTTGGGCCACCCACTTATCGGACACTTAATCTTGCGCTCCACAATTTCAACAAACCCCGCCGCTTCCAATCCATCACGCATCTTATGATCAGTAGCAATGGCAAAGGAGCGGCCCGTCTTCTCTCCAACCTCGTAAAAGAGCTGAGCCCAGCGATTAAAAGGGTGGTCATCTGCAAGGGACACGTGGTCCGACTGGATTTTGACGTCCATCTCAAGATCTTGGACCCAACCACCCGGAACAAGGTGACGAAATGCCTTCTTGTACAAGTCCTCCCAGTCCGGAATGCTCCCGTAGAGTGCTCGGAGGTGGACGAAGTCAAAGTGATCAACAGGCCAGGTCCAATCTTGGGTGCAGTCATCAATTAAAAACTCCACATTGGGGGGGACCCAGGCGGGTTGAATGGGACTCAGGTCAGTGCCAATGACCTTTGCTTCTGGGTACTGATCAGCGAAGTCGATGGCCCAAATCCCGGTGCCAGTTCCGACGTCAAGCACACGAGTCGGGTGATCGCTTATGGGAGCGACGAACAACTCATCCTCAAGGGTCATCAGTAGGACAGTATGGATGACATCGAGACCATCATTTTGCTGAGCATCGTTTGGTGCCCAGTATTCAGTGGTCTTGACATTTTCATACGTACGGCCGTGCAGCTTGCGGTAGTCGAGAATGCTCGCCGCTATAGATGTAGTGGATGAGGCGCGGCTGTCCCCGCCAAAGGCCGAGTCCACTTCATTGTTATCCTGTCCTTCGGCATCGACAGGGTCGGCCTCGATGTTTGACGTCGGTTCTGGTGGATTGACGGGCGTCTCTGTGAGAGCCTCAGGCGGTCCTGAGGGCGAATTTGGGCTCGCCATGGCGAATGAGGGGTAAATCTGGAGACTGGAAGAATTGATTCCTTCCGTGCAGTGTTGGCTGTGACATATTCGGTCCTCCCCTGTCAGAGGGTTGCCGCGATTCGTCAATTAGGTCTTAAGCGAGTTCATCTCCCTGCAAATCAGACCATATCGGTTGATCGGCCGTATTCTGACCGATTGTTCCGAAAGGAGTTATCGCCGGGATTTTGATCAAGTCGAACTTTTAATCTACCCTCAAAGAGAAGGAGTGAGGTCAATTAAAATATATAGTACTAGAGGCCAATGTCAATCCTATGACGTATTTTCATTCCCGAGAAGGGCAGTCTCAGAACATATGAACTCGTCTTGAGGAGTGAAACATGGCTGGGAGGAATCCCTTATTTTCGTCCACGCTCTCCACCGCCGTCTGAAGGCTTTTGGGGGTCCTCTTCAAAACCGATATGGCGAGATGTTTGTCCAAATGTGCAGCATGTAGCTGAGATATCTTCTCGTACGCCGCAAAGACGGTGTATTCTCCAAGGGCCATGGCAGCCTTTTTGCCATGGTCAAGCATTTCATCTAGAATGTCACCTTTGACTTTTTCATCGTCATCAGAGTCATCCTCCACCGCGCTTTTAACCTCCTTCTCACTTTCGGAAAATGGAAGCTTTAGCATTGTCAGTGACGGCGTTTCCATGCTCTTCACCCTCTCGAGGCTCTGGTTCCCCACATCCATTATGGTCGTGAGTCGTTCCTGGCGCTGGGCAGCGCTCTCGAGGCCCTTGACGTACGTGTCCAGGATTTGGCACATCTTTCTCTTCTTGCGGCCCATGTATGTCTGCCAGGCATTAACAAGCCCCGGCTCGACCGACGAATTGGCGAAATTAATTTCGGTCGTTGCGATGCGATGGCCGTAGAATTGGTGTGTTGAACCCAACTCGAGATAGCAGAGGAACCACTTCGCTCCTGGCACTCCAGAGAATCGCGCCAGCACCCACTCGCCGGCCACAAGTTGAAGCTGAGGTTCTTGGATAAATTCAATTATCCTGACAATGGCTCGTTCCTCCCTCGTTTGGGCCTTCCCGTCAGTCTTTTTAATCTCACCACCATCGGCGGCTTCAGCTGAACCGGTGCCCTCCTTCGCCTCCATTGCCCTCTGAATACCCAAGTCACGATGCACCTTCTTCACTCTATCTTCCTTGATGACACTGTCTTCCACGGCTTCTGCTACCTCGAGCTGTTTCTCGAGAATATGCTTCTCGCAGGCAAAGTTGACAGCCACGCTAGCAAAGCCAGTGCTGAGCGTGCACCAGCCGGATATTTTCTGCTTGGGGCTCGTGGCCCTTGCTACCTGCCTATGCAGCTTCTCCCGGTTGATCATCGTGACAACAATCCGCTGAATGTCAAATATGCCCTCGATTCCAGAGTTATTCACAATGATTGGGTTTGGGCAAATGAGATCCTCTATTGCTGTGCTGCTTTCGCCGTCTCCATTATGGGCCGATACATCTTGCGAGACATGGCCCTCAAAATTCAAGTCTTTAATCTGGCTGGGGAGATCAGGCCTCTGCGAGCTTTGTTCCTCTTTGTCCAGTTCCAGACTTTTGAGATATCTCCTGACGTCGCGGTCGAGTGACATCCATTCTGGAACTTTAGGCACAATTGGTTTTTCCTTCTCATTTGCGGCAGGCTTTTTGGCATCAGTCTGCGCGGGAGGTTCAGAATTCTGTTTGCCAAAAGATGGCTTACTCAATCCCATTCCGAAGCTGGGTATCTTTGGTTTCGAGATCGACGGGATATTCATGCCAGACAATGATGGTTTCAGATTGAAAGACCTACCAGTCTTTTCATCCGATACGGGGGGGTTGGTTGTTTCCACTGGTTGGGGCTCTTCAGCTTGGGTGTCATGTTGAATACAGTGGTCCTTGATGTAGACAAGAATCTTTCCAATGCTCTCAAGGTCATAGCGAAGTTCATCAAAGCTAGAATTGCGTATGAATGTGCAGATGTCCTTGACCCAGGCTATGGGGATGTTCTTGCTTCCCTTGGCCTTGACGCAGTCTATGGCATTCTGCAGCATTTTAATAATGCCATGATAAGTCGCCATGACCTCGTTCCGTTTCTTTTGAGTTTTGGCAGCAATCAGAATGTTGTAGCGACGGCCGCGGTCATCGTCAGTTCCATATGCTTTGTGCGACGCTGGGTAAAGCGACCGTCCTCTAATAGGACTGCCCATCTCCACTCCAGTCCAGTTGAACACAGAAACGTCGTTGCGTGCGATTATTACCTCGTCCAAGAGACGGGACAAAGCCTTGGGATATCCTTCTGCGTGAAATGATTGGAAGCGCACGCCGAGGATGCCCATTAGGGAGTACACATGGTCCACTGGTACTGTTGCTTTTCTTCGGCAGGATAACTCCAAGACCTGCTGAGCGGGGAACCCACTTCTTTCACTTCCTCGTTTCCACGTATCAAGCTGATTCACTTCGCCAAATTTGGCAATGTATTCTCTATCACAAACAACGAGGTCTTTGGTTTCGGAAACAAGACTGACCAACAGCAAATTGATAATGTCTTGCGCCTCCTTTTCCCTCTTATCAGGTTGGGCCGGCGAATCCGGTGCTTCCAGGTAGGCATCTTTAAGTGTCTGAAGAATCTGCTTGCCGATTTCTGTAACATCGGTGTTCTCATCTCTGGCGAGGCTCGAGGCAGCAAGATACACAGATTGTGTCAGCTCAGATATAGCTGTTTCGGTCGTGATGTTGGTGGGAAATTTGAATCCCAAGGCATGCAGAATTGATATGAGTCGAACCGCCTCCCTGATCTTTTGTGAAGCCACTTGATCCCCATTGTTGCATTCGGCAACATCAATATGGTCCGCGTCCAAAGGTACTTTTACTACTTCAGAAATCCTACTTTTCGGCACAGCGGCATCTGTGGAGTCTGCGGGCTCCAGAAGCTTGGAGTACATGCCAGATATATCCCCACGCGTATACAGTTCGATAAATGGAACCAACGTATACACATATCCCAGGCTTTCAACGGGGCGGCTGAGTGAATCCCACTGCGAGTTGACAAAGAAGGCCATTTTGCTCATGACAAGCTCTTGGAGCGTCCACGCACGGTTAGACCACTCAGGCTTGGATTCATGAATCTCGCTGAAGCTCGGGATGTTGGCCGCTGGCACGACTGAATCATTTGTCATGCCTTTGAACTGAGCCCAGTCGTAAATAGCATCTCCCGCGCGCCAGTTTGTGTCCAGATGCACCAGACAAAACTCGGCATTCGCATACCAATCGCCCATAAGGGAAAGCGACTGTGACAGCTCGCCGTAGTTTAGCTTGTCGATGCAACACGTATCAGACCAGATGTAACAGGCGCCCTGCTTTTGGAACACCCTCGTCTTGAAGATCTTCCGTGCCTCTTCCATCGAGCGGACCAGCTTGATAGCAGACTTCCATCTCTGTAAGCGGCTCATCATATCATCCAATGCATCACCCAGCCGATTATTCTGGAAGGATAAATGTGCATCATTTTGAGTCTCCTGCACTTTCTTTTGTGCCATTTTGAGACTTTCTTGGGCAGCCGTGTATTCTGCTTTCGCCTTCTCAATCATGTCGGACCCTTCTTTGTTGTTATCAGCCTCGACTGCGGCGGATTGGCGATCATCGCCAGAAGGGGAGACCTGAGTATTATCTCCACCCTCTGCAACATCCTCCGTTTTCTCACGGGTTTCTTCGTTAATTTGTTTGATAATCTGGTCAAACATTTCCTTCTCCATACGACAGCGCTCCAGCTTTGACTTTTTGGCATCCAGGTTTTGCCTCGCCCAGTTCACCTCGCCTCTGACGTCGTTTGCTGTCGTCCTCTGTTTTAGCAGCCCGCCGACGTCAACGCTGTCGGTCTTCTCCCTGAGCAGAGAACCGATAACTTGCTCCTGTTCTAGGATATCATATATGCATTGCTTGAGGACAAGATGAATGTCGTCGTCCTTCCCAGTCAAGGATTCTGGATCCATGCCGGATATCTTGCAACACCTTTCCAGAAGCACTTGCACATCACCACCTGCTAAAGTCTGGCATTCATCCGCCCAATTCTTCCCACTCCTTGAGCGGTCCAGATGATTCGCCCGAGCCCGTTTGATATGGGCCAAAGTGATCTCATCTCCCTTCCAGCGATGCGACAGCATGCAGTACGAGTCCATGGGACTGGTGTTCCAAGAGTCGACAAGATTCCCAGTCTCAAGGTCAATCAGACGCAAAGGGCGCTGTGCCCCCTCTGTGTCCGGATTCTCAAGGAAGTCGATGTCCTGAAGCCCGCTAAACGCATAATTTCGCGGCTCAATAAATGTCGGCTTGAATTCGGGCACGAACCACAAGTTCAAAACCGTCCGAAGCCTTTCCGGGCTGCTGTTTATCTCGTTGAACAGCTCTTTGAGGCGCTCCGGTGTGAGATCCGTGTAAGCGCTCAGGTCTGTGACCTTTGCTATCTTCTCAGTGATGCTATCCATGATCACTGACCCGCGATGCAGTAAACTAGCGTCAAGGATTGGCCGCTTGAAATTTTGTACCAGTTATTTGCAATAGCATTAATGAAAAGAATACTGCGGCCGATTGCTCAAACGGTGTGTTGTTGGGCTGCCCCCTAGATCATCCACTCTACAAATGAGAGTGCAAATGGCAGTTTACCCCGCGAAGTATGCGACAGAAGCGCCTTCTGATAGGCAGACCTGTCTGGGATGGCTTCTTAGTCACGCCCATCGGTCAGAATGACAACATTTGCGGCTACCAGTGTCGATGTCTTGGCCGGTATTTTATCGTCAGCCAGCCACCGGGGGCCAAAATACGATACATTACTTCGGTAATGCATCCCCCACACTTTCACTGAAGATCTCCTCGGATCTTTTCAATTGATTGGTGAAATAGACAGATGTCGGTCGGATATTCCGGAATGCGATGCCAGGGAGCGATAAAGCGAGGCCATAGATTGCGACGCATTTTGCAGGGTAACAATCAATAGTTTAAGCCACGAGACGAAGGGACATGCCATGTCGTAAACCTAAGCATTTTCCAGTAATTGATCCCCACAGTGGCGTAGCTGAAATCAGTAGCGCCCAGTTCTCACAACCTATCGCGGAGCTTTTGCGCCAATGGCAATCGTCGCGTCCGGCGCGAGCTGCTCACGCGGTGCTTACTCGGCCGTTGGCAGCCCTCCCAACCAAAAGCTTAACAAGAAGATGCATGTCCTCGGTAAGCAGCTGAAATGTCCTGTCTTGGAGGGGTCTTTGGCATGGGGCGGCTTATTGGACTTGTTTCATCTCCTGATTGGGTGCCAAATTCTGCAGATCGCCACAGCGACTGAGCAGGCATATTGCTCTATCCGCCGCACTCCAGAGAGATTTCTCGTCCCAGTTTCAACCCGAACATGGCATCCTATCATCGAGTCCTCGGCACTTTTGGCAGGTCGGTCGATCAGAAGAGCGTGGAATGTGACTAGTACGTACGTTGCAAACTCACCCTACTGAATTGCTTGCTTAGGTCTTGGACAGTGACATTCACCCGTGGGATGTTCTTGTGGATGGCGCGCGCTGGGATGGTAAAATCCGCCTCATAGGTTTTGTTGACGTTTTCTTCCTCATTTCCTACTCAGGGGAATCCCGTTTTGAAAAGGGAATCATCATTTACAGTGGGCTCCAATTGATGTGCATGCATAAACATTCTGTCTAACAGCGAGCAGAGGATGACAACGTCATCCGGAACATGCTACGAGAGACCAATACAACCGGCAAAAGTCTTGGCCTGCAGATCGTGAATGAGGATGAGGTGGAAGCAGCAAAGCTGAAAGGCCGAGGTATGTAAATCGCTGTCACGATCGCTCAGTTGGCCTTTAATAACAATCATCCTCATATCAAGCCCCAGTTCTAGAACGATACTTCAAGTTTCAGAGCATCAAGGGTGGTCTTGATTATACTGTTACTAGTCTTGGGCATGAGGTGGGAGTCAAGACTCGATATGACAAAACAAAAGTGCGCAAGTACGAAATCAAGATTCGCAAAGGCCGGGATTTCACCATGAAAAGTGAGTCTACTGTTTGACGTTACCGATGGTGGCAGGCAAGTTACTAACCCTGTCACTTCTCACAGGGCGCATTCGTCGCGGAGTTTCCCAGCATGATCTATTTGACCTGATGCATGATGCCGTTCGTATGGGTATCATCACACAGGCTGAACTGATTGGCTACATCATTGGGAAGACAATTGGCGGGTCGACGGTAGAAGACGTGGGATCCAAATATCTTGGTGCTCTCACTGGGGCCAAGAACTCCAAAAATTTGGCACTGGCCGCGGACCGGTCATAAGGCAATGCCTTTTTTTCTTTTTCCATTAGTGTAGCCAGCTAGCGGCATGAAGGCTGGGGAAACGTTTTGTTGCGCGTCAACCTCGCTAGACTAACTGCATTCTCCACCTAGCTGAGTTGGGCGGACGCGACGGGAACTGCCTAAATTCTGATTAACACGTAAAATGGAAAAACCTCGACCCAGGTGACCCAAAATAACTAGTTGACCGCTGCTGCAAATTTTACAGATCAAGGTGCTTATTGCTGGCTTCTGTCCAATTGGGCTCCAACGATAGGGAGACAGTGTGCGCTGCTACCCTGCACCTTGCGATCGTCTCACTGGGCTGACGCACCCAAGCAATAAATGACATCGAGCTCATTTCGTTGAAATAAAACGACCGTTTCTCCAGCCCAGCCAGAAACCAGAGCATCCGGCTCTGAAGTGCCGAAGCGACTAGCTACTGGGAAGCTCCGACGAGAGTGTGTGGTCAACAGGCTGCACTAGGCGCCCAAGTCGTACATGGCGCTATCACTTCCAGTTAGGCTGAGAAATGTGGCGGCCCTGGACCCCCTAGGCTGCGGCTAGCGTGTGGCCAAGAAGAACCCCTGCAACAGGAGGGTGAGACATTACGTGGAATTGGCGTCCATGGGCCGTCCATGGGCCAGAGGGAAATGGGAAGGATTGCAGAATGCAGTAATGCAGTTGCGCCGTTGGATGGAGACTGCCGAGAGTTGGGCAGAGCCGCCAAAGTCAACTAACGGCCATAGCATAGTGGCTGCTCAACCGCGTCCCCTTATAAAGCAAAGCCAAATCCTTGCAAGCCCCGGCCAGAAATGGACCCCAAGCGATTCCAGTTTCATATCCACTCTGGCGCTTCCCACCTCGGCGGCTACCGAGTGCACGTGACCTCATCTTTTGGCCCCCGTGTTTTAGTTGGGTTCTGGGCTGTTGGATCAACAGGACCAATTTCACCTCCTGCAACTCAGCGGCCCTGTTTTACGCGTCAAAGCTATCCGAGCCGGTTCAATTGAGCCGTCGCAGCCATGAGCTCTGACGACAACATCGAGCTGATCATCGCCGTTGTGGCCTTGGTCATCTCGGTCCTGGCCTTCTTCATCGCCATCCTCCAGGCCCTGCAGCAGTATTTCGCCTCCGCAACGGGCTTCTCCTCGTGCAGCGACACCGTAATAGGGAAATGGTCCAAATTTGCGCGCCGCCAGATGCGCTGGTCCGAATTCCGGTTCGAGGTCCAGTTCGAGGTTCCCGTCATATTCGTCGCTAGACCGACAAATACGCGAGGCCCACTGGGCGATGACAAGGATGTTGTCGATGAGGGCCGGAAGATCGTCCACCTGGACGGCAGCGAAAAGAACTTTCAGTACACCTCCACCATCCAGGAATTCGACGAGCAGTCCAAGAAGAGCAAGCAGCAACTGGTACACACGGCAGACAATGAAAAGGCTACCTGGTATGAATTGCTGATGGCCATTGTCCGCATGGAGAAGGAGTCCCGTACGTGGCAGGAAAAGAAGGCTTCAGAATGGCAGCACTCGCATGGCCCTCCCAAAGATATGCTGAAGGATTCACCGAACGGCTCTCCTGCTCCAAGCGAAGCCGCCGCGTCAACAGCGAACCACTCTTTGCTCGTGTGCATGCAGAGGAAGAAGCTCACTTGGGATAGCATGCCCGAGGGTCTCGGAAAACCCTATGCCACAACCACTATTTCGCATCTGGTGGAGATTGCCGCCATGCTCGGTATTCACTGGAGGAAATTTGATCTTGATAACGACCAGTATCGTGCGCAGGGCAACGGCTTTGTCTTGTACGGCTCATACGTCGACAACCTGGGCATCACTTTTACCTTTCGGAAGCAGGGACCTACCTGGTTTGAAAAGAACCGTGTCATCCCCAACTACAACGTCAAGAAACTGTGCTTTGGCCTGGCCCCTACCATTTTTGACCCGAATAAGCTAGTCTTTGCCGATGAGCCCAAGGATCTAGGTAGTTTGCAGCTGGGAAGTCTGTCTGAGATTTCCCAGACACTCTCTACTTTTGGCTGTGATCTCAAAACTGTCAACCTCTTCCGCCAGAACGCCGAAACCGCCCGCCACAGCCACATTTTCCCCAGTAAGTCATTTCCCTCCCTCGCTCGCATCTGGATGTGGGTGAGAATAAGAAAAACAACCGGCGTTCTAATCGCATAATAGTTCCGTTTGAGCTTCTTGGTATGGTTGGCGAGATGCTGCATGTCAAAGACACCGTATTCCGCATGCTCCCAAACCCAACTGTTTTCTACTGGGACCCCAGCAACTTCTCCTTGCCGACACTGGTTCTCGAGTTTAGCGCCTTTCTGAGAGGCCTTGTTAAGGATGGTGACATGAAGGACAGCGTGCAGCTCAACCGAATCATTGACTGGATCGACGACAACAGACCATCCCTGATCCGAGCATCCACATCGACACTGGAAGACTCCACCATGGACGTCAATGGGGCGAAACTGATCCACGAGCTCAACCACATGCGCGAGGGAGTTGAGCTGTGTGATGCCTACTTCCAGAAAACAGGCTTCGTGGTTCGCAAGGTCGTGCGGGTGCATGTCCAGGAGGTCCTCGGCGCCCTGAACCGAAAAGTCGAAAACAAGACCGAGGATACAAAAGAGGCGCAATCAGATGATCAGATTTGCATCCAGCACATTGATTCGGCATTTACGGGCGACAAGGAGAGCCTGCTTGTCGAAATGTATACCAAAACGGTACGACAAAACGTGATCCGCATCGTCTGCGAGCAGGACGCCATCAGCAAGCAGAGGCGCGCCAAGCGAGCTTCGGACAACAATGGGCACACGACGGACGCAAAAGCCAAGCAGGCGGAGGAGGTGACGCCGCAATTGGTCGATGAGACATGGTGCACCCTCATGTTCCGTATGCTGTGCTGGCTGCAGCTGCACGACTTTCACAAGATGGACATTCAAGTCAGCAAAAGCGATGCTTACGCGAGTCGAATCCCAGTGCACATCACCTAAGTGGTGGCACGATTGGGGGGCCCAAATCTATAGTATAATGTTAGTCACGATTAATTATGAGGATCTATTTTCGCGTTTCATCTGCGTTAGGCGAGCGTCTGGGAACGAATCCTTTGGTTCCACAATTTTGTGAGCTGGAAAAAAAAAAAAAAAAAAGACAAAAAACGACACCTGCAGGATTCGAACCTGCGCGTGCGAACACAATGCCTTGATATGCGTAATAGCAGGGCATCGCCTTAACCACTCGGCCAAAGTGTCTAGGGCAATTGATATAATCATGGTTCAGTAACTGAGCTTATGTAAGGACACTCAATCGCACCCTCTACACTTGATATGCCCCAGCAACCCTTTCAGCCAAGAATAAGAATCCCTTGCATCTGGTGGCCCACAAACTATGGTGTTTGCAGATTATTTTATAGTTAATACTCACTTTACATTCGGTGAGTGTACTTTATTCTCGATCTTTTCGTGAAATTGGGGGCTATTCTTTTATCTCTACCGGGTAGCGTTATGATGGTTTTTGAAAGCAACCATTACGCTGTGTCAACGAAGCGAAATGTGATGGTTCTCATATATTTATACCCACGCATAACTTGCCCTTTTAAAGATCGCTGGGCAAGCGAAATTCCCACAACGTATTTGCAGCTAAAACCTACTAATTCTTCACAGCTGCGACAGTGGATAGCCACTAGGTCTTGTTAACCAAGTTGAAAATAAGGCCGATTCATATCGCCCGGCTCCTTGGAATCCTGGCCTCCACGCCTATTTGCTCACGGCTGTCTTGTCCGTTTGACTTCCCGTCCTACACACTAGTCCTTGCGTGACTTAATCCAGGTGTTTTGGTGGTCAAAAACTTCATATCAGAATGGTGCCCAACCAGTGTCGGCTGATGTGCCTACTTTCCGCCTTTGCAGCCACCAAAACAGCCAAGGGGATATCGCCAAACAGAAAAAGAGGTGGGTGGCGCATAGGGCCGATAGAGGTGGGGATACCACAAAGCAATTGTGCCTCTTTAGACCAGCTATTTCGAAGACGGGACTAGTTGAACTTGGAAAGAAGAAAACCAATAACTGACTATGTGGGCCGCGTGTGTGATCATATGTGCAGCCAAGAGATCCCGCTCTGAGACACGGGTGCCCCCGATAACATTTAGAGGAGGGCGGCAAACGTTGCCTTCAAGCACAGCTCAATAAGTATAACAACCTACAGGGAAATTTTATTGTTAATTGATTACAGATGTAGTTTGTGCTTTTTGAAGTTGGTAACTATGGAATGATCATAGCATTGACTTTACCTACTTCAGCGAATGTTCAACCCCTCAGGGCTATAGCCTGGTTTCGCCAAGCCCGTGGAGACTAGCGCATTAGTGTGGAGCTCTTCTATTGATCAATTGCAGATCATGTTTCCGTACGAATGTGGCTTTTGGTCTCAGCTGCTGTCTGTGATTTACGTTAGTTGAATACGGTGGCTGGTCTAAATGTGTTTCGCCCACCTATGATCTGCTGCTGATCAGTGTATTTCTTTCAAGATTCAATTTTGCCAACTTTTTTGCCGAGATCGTTGACTGAGGCATTCAGGTCAGATATTCCTTCCGAGCGACGTATTTATACCCACCATCAACCATATCAAATCCCACGCACTATCCCCTCATCTCCTCATCCCACTCTTTGACTCTCTAGTTTGCAAACGACATAAGACCACACCGTACATATATCAACTTACGGGTATTATCTTCCCAATTGCCACACACAGATGGTTTCTGATTAGAATCATACAGACACAATGAAAGCAGCCTGCTGGGCCAGTTTGGTCATCTTTGGTCTTGGTATATATGCCAATTCAACAGTTGATGTATCTAAAGAAGATATGGAAGCATGTCGCAAAAACAGACCGGAAAAAGGAGGTGTCCATGGTAGTTGCTGCTACTATGGTGATTGCTGGGATTGTGGTTTCCAACAACGTTGCTGCTTCAAACCTTCCACCCAGGTGAAAATTGGGGTGTGTGTTTGTGGAGTCAATTCGTTTGGACAAGGTACATGCTATTAGTTTTTACCAGCATCCCGAGAACTGTCAGTGAGGCTTAGTCCTCGGCTACAACTGTAGAGAAGGAATCTAAAGGTCTTGCAACGGAGGTAGAGAGGAGAGGGAGCTATGTTAGGGTTAGGGGTATAGTGCACTCGTGGTTTACAGTAAACAAAGTCAATATCACCGTGAATATACCGGCAATGCAAGATATGACACATGGTTCGCAGTGAACTCGGTACCACTGGAGGGTGAACTAATGATAATTTATGCAAAGCTAGATTACTATGATTTACATTTCTTCCCTTGAAAGTGAATCACGGGAGAAGTCTGGCTTAGTGATAGCCTGGTTGCGAGCACCCTGGACACGTTCCCAGAATCTCTCGCCATCCTCAGGATCGTGCGCAAAGAGTGTCTCGATGACCTGCTTCTTTGGAGTCTCTCCCATCCAACGGAACAACGAGACATCACGGAATTCATCGGCGCGAAAGATCTCGAGCATCTCAAGAGGCTCTTCGCCGATATTCTCCACAAAGTGACCCATATTTCGGGGAACGACACCGACGTCACCTGGGAGATAGTCAAAAGTCCGGGCTCGGCCTTCAGCTGCGAAGACAGTGATTCGGGCGCGGCCCCGGATGACAAAAGACCACTCATCAGCATTCGGGTGCCAGTGCATTTCCCTCATGGCACCTGGCTGAATGATCAAGTGCGCCGCAGCAATTGTCTTGGAAATGGGGAAGTTGCGCGAGTCGACTATTCGTACTTCGCTACCTTCGTACTTGGTGGGCTCTTGCTCCAGTAACCTATGGATGAAGTTGTGCTTTGACGGTTTTATATCTTTCCCTTTTGGCGCTTCCTTACTAATAGGGCCCGGACTACCGCCTGGGAAGATATACTTTTCTTTCTCTGGGATATGATCAAATACTTCCGGTGCTAGATTGAAATTCTTTGAGAGAACCGATTTTGGAGTGTGTGCTGAGTTTGTTAGCTAGGACTACACTACAGAGTGCATAGCTGAGCAACTCACCCAGCCAATCTGTGAGCAAAAAGGTCGACTCTTCCGAAAAGTTCCCATCATCGAAGATGAGGAGAAATTCGGTTCCATTCTCACCAAGGCCTTGAATAGAGTGTGGTACTCCACTTGGGAAATACTAGAATGTCATCAGTTCTGACAAGACTTTCTCAGTGAGACCATATGAACATACCCATAAGTCTCCCTTTTTCAAATCGCCAATGAAGTTGTTACCCTCGTAATCAAGTGCGGTAATCCGGGCTTCGCCATCAAGAATATAAGCCCATTCGGCTTCCTTGTGCCAATGTAGCTCACGGATGACTCCAGGCCCGAGACGCATGTTGACTCCTGCAATCTCTACACTCGTAGGTAGCTCTCGAATAGTAGTCTGGCGTGTCCATCCGCCTTTCTGGAGTGTTGGTTTAGTCAAATAAGCTGATGAACTACTTATTGAAATATGCATGTAGCCTTACCTCGATCCGAATATGGGAATCAGCAAAACTCCACCGCATGTTGGCCACATCACCCTGGTCTGTAGATGGTGGCCGCACTGAATCAGGGTTCTGCCGCGAACGATCCCAATTCCAGGGACCCAACACAGAAGCTCCCGCACCGTTACGCCACGGAAGGGGGTCAAGGTCTTTTCCCACAGAGTCAATGATGTCATCATATGGGTCTGGGTAATCGGGCGTATACGGAGGACGGGCTGGGGGAGCACGGTTTTCAGTGACACCACGATAGCCTGAAGGTATGCTGAGTCCATTAAGAAGGCGCTGGCGAGGACTATCCTGGACAGGGACCCCGGCAGAGGAGCCCAGGAGAAGTGAGAGTCCTAATGCGGAGAGCCGATGCATGTCTAGAATGTTGTATGCTGAGGTAACTTGGGGTTACTCAATTAGTATGCATCCAAGGACACACCATGCGGATTTAAGCAGCAGTAGGGGATAATAAATCTGACTATTACAGAAAAAAACAGGAAAAGCGTGGTTTGGGCTAGGGGAAATCCCTCGTCTGTTGAGTCGGAGTATTCTGTAAATGTCCTTCGATGCAAGGAAAGAAGAAATGGGAAATCTTGTCTCACATCTTCATCCCGGTTATATATTGACAAATTGGTGGCGTCGGCAAGCCTTTACACTGGGCCAGGGTAGAGCGGCAGGCAGTTCCTGGAATGAATTGTGCGGCTGAACTCGAAGCCTACTAACCCACACAGGGAGAGACAAGGCAATGCCTAGAACTTACTCAGGCAGCCCGGTAGCGTCGTAAGAGAGTGAGTACGGGCTGACAGTCCATATCGGCCTCTATGAAATAGGGGAGATTGATGATATATACAAAGCTTCGCCGGAATAGTCTACAAGCACCCATACTGTGTATCAGTTTGATTGATAATTCGAAGCTGATTGATTGTGTTGTTGCGGGCGAGTCTCACATCCTTGGGTAAACGCCAAAAAGAGTGACCAACGCTGAGCCTATTTGACATGCCTAGATACATATATTATAGTAAGGGAAGGATATCAAACAGACCATCCCATTGAAGCCCCCCAAATGTATGCCTGTTCCAGCATGAAGCCACACCGCTGATGATCTACAACCCCCCTGAGCCCAGCAGGAACGGGCCTCGGGCGGTGGGATGTTTCCCCGCCTCCATGGCGCAGGGCTGCGGAAATCTTGACCACGTGGACAATGACAATTCTATTTTATACTTATTCTCCATTGCACTTTAATCACAAGTGGCGGTGACACGGGCCGCATGTTCATCGTAGGCTTGACTTGGTGCGAACTCACGGCCCACATGGCTTGTTCTCGATTCAGCCATTTTCGGTTCAGCCCGCCACGTTCGGCCTTGGCAGGCAATAACTCGGAGTACCTGCCCAAACCAGTAGATTTATTTTATGGCTTTCAATAGTCTTGGATGTGGTTGATAATATTAGTTCTTCTTCATTCCTTCGGCCTAGTCATCTCAACTGTACTTCGTAGTTGGTTTCTTAATGCGTAGCTACCGAAGCCAGCCTGTACCAAATAAGTCGGAAGTTCAGCTGAAGCCAAGATAGGGATTTACTTGTAATCTTTATATTTTTAATATATTAACATATGGAATTAATAATAAATCTATACTGCAAATGTTTTACCTACGTTGGGGATTGACCAGACTATCATACATCTCAAGGGTTGGAATTGGGAAACTGCAGCGTATAGAGCCAGTAATAAGAGTTCTTATCCCAGCTAGTTTAGTGGCCAGAAGTCGCGGCTGTATAGACCTGGAGGGCTTGTAATCTAACACAAAAAAAACCACTCATTATTCATTAGCTATATACTAAATAATACACACATCGTCGTACAATTGATGAAAATTGGCACAAAATCAGGATTTCGTGCCGGCTTCTTTCATATCTCTGCCATGGCCATGTCCCTCCTCCCAGGAGATCCTACGCGTGAGATCAATCCTCGACTCTCCAAAAGCCTCCGTTCTTCCTACTTATAGCTGGCTTGGGTCCGGCCTGACAGCATGAGGTTTAAACATCAGTGTCCTCATTCAGTCACGTCCGATAATGAGCTTGCTGCATTTTATTCGATGGTGTCTCCTCGTATTCGGGAACTGTAGTCGGTGGCTTTGCCACTGCGGCTTCCTTTATGATCCCGTTGTAGTACATCGATGGCGTCATTACCCTTTCGGTGCTGCCCTCGTTATGGTGGACCAATCTGTTGTGATTTTGGGTGTTGTTAGATCGGACCGTAGACGATGCCTGATGGCTCTTGGTGGTTCGCGAATCATTGCCGTCGCTCAGTTTTATATTGTATGAGCCTGAGCCGCTCTTGTATTGGCGCTTGGTGGTTGATACAAGGGAGCCAAGGATTGGTTTCGATACTTGACGCATCCAGCCCCATATAAGAGGTAGGTTAGCCGTGATGACGGCAACAAATGATTCCCGGAGCCCCCAGATAGTTGCTTCCACGTCGCCGGTGCTTGGGTTCTGTGTATCTGTCAGTATACATGGCTATGTGGTTTGTGATTGGACAATTTACCCTCTGTACAACGATGCATCGAAAGAACCCGGCAATCATGACGAAAAGTCCGCCCGTGAAGAGGACAATGAGACCTATCTTCTTTGCTGGACTGAGGCGAGCTTTCCACAACATTGGGATTGGGATAGCCACAAGATAGAGATTGGTCACCAAATTCAGATAAAGAATTACGTGGATGTTAATGGGGTTGATGGCGGGTAGGCAAGCACCTAAATGACGAAAAAGGCTTGTTAGTCGTCCATAAAGGTTGAAAATGTCTGGTATTTTGCATACCTCCTGGGTTTGGATTGATCTGCCAGTTTTTCGGAAACGGATGGCAACTGAAGAAAACGCATAAAACGCAGGCCGCGTATGTCGCGGCCATCAACGCGTATCCGGCCAAGATTCTATTCCTATAGGAAACCAGTCCTACCTATACACTTGATTAGTCAATCAATCGCCGTTTGGGAAATTGTTTCTTACTGTGAGGCGCGAATAGAAAGCACACATTGATGCCTTTATTAGCCATACAGCCATGGGATACAAGAACATCTGGGCGATTTCTGCCTTTGACCCATTAACCCTGCAGCGACGAGAAATTAGCATGGATGATTTCTTCCAGCATGTTTAAACATGGCGGTGGCAAACATACCTGGATGCATATTCATCACTCAAAGGATCCAGCGCCGCCCGCTGCTCGTCCGTCATGTCATTGTTGGTGAGCCCATCATACAGCTTCAGGGCTGTGCTGGCAACGACCGTCTCCACGATCAGGACCATGAGGGCCCCAACCATGAGGAAGTCATGTATCTCTAGGCTGCGAAGCCCACCAGGCGTCGCTCTCCAGTATAATCTGAAAGCGACAATGGTGATTTCGAGGGCGAGATATGTGTACGCCTCGGCGTCGAAAGGCACAGTGCCCGCCATGATTCCACGGATTTTGCCAGTCTTGGCGGAGGAAAGTCTCTCGAGACCATTTCCTGGGGGATCGGGCTGTTAAGGCCAGTCATGAGCGACCCATGTGAAGATCAATGCCAATATTACGTCTGCATTCGGGCACCCGTAATCATCAACAGAGGATTCAAAAGGTCTGCAGGGGTCAACCAAGCTTCTTTTCCGTTGACGAACAGGCTCTGTCTCCACCAGCTGGTGACGGGAGCGCCGTTTTCCAATAATCATTGCCCGTCAGAGTTAGAGTAGCAACGGGTGTGGCTCCCAAGGTTCAGGGGCTGAAACTTTCGAACAGCGATGATCCTGATAGCGCGGATAGATGAAAAGCCGCTATTCTTCCGCGCGACAAGTCGCCATCCGCAAACGCGTATAAAAAGAAGAAGAGAAAAAAGTCACAACCGTATTTTCTTCTAAATGCATGAGTGCATGCATCTACATGCCCATGTCGCATTTGTAGGAGCATTTGAGTCTCAACAGCGTGGTAGGACGAACTAATAAGGACTCAGTGTGGATTCAGGTGTGTAACCACCAGACCCTGGTAAACCTTGTATGCCGGCTTTTCCAGGGCCCAGACGCACCAAGAGATTGCCGCGGCTGTCGGGGCCCCATTTTCCATGCATATTTTTCCGTTAAGCAGGCCAAGCCAAAGATCGAACCATTCAAAAGCAGGTCTGATCGGCAGGCAGATTTGAACGACCACCACGTGGCAGCGCAGCCGGGCGACGAACGTTTTGATGTGGCAATAAATGGAGATGATCCAGACGTTTAATTTCTTTATTTATACGGTTGTTCTTTTCCGGAGAACCATACACAAGCGCCAGAGTACGGTAGAACCATGCCACCAAGTAGTCAGTCGCCTTATTCTCAAGACCCAGCCACTATACAGCAGAGCAACCACTATTATTCGCGAAGGGTACGCACGGGGTCAACTCGCTTAATTATTGAGTCGCAAAAGGTTTTGCGGCGCAGTTATTAAGATGTGGAATCCTTTCTCTATTCAGTACCGCGGTTCGGATTTTCGCGCTCAGGTGACTGGCTGTCCAGTGCATGGGCAGGCAGGTTTAATCTGTGCGCAATCTAGGTAAAAATCTCCGCTCCGCACGGAGAATTAACCATGTTAAAAAGCCGACACAATGTAACAGAGAAACCCCTCCCAAAAGAAAAGAACCATGATTCCTCTTTGACTGACATTTAATCTGGAATGTGTGAATTGCCGAAGCACGTGCTAAGCACTCTTGAGGGGAAACCCCATGACAGCGGGCAAGCGAGGTTCTCGCCAATCGATGGCACTCAAATCGCAATGCAAATCCAAATTTAAATGCTTACCATTGCCGCTTTTTAGCACGAAATCCAGTAGCACCCTTCCTCATTTGTACGTAACGCTCCATCACGTAAGGTCTAGTACGAATCCTTCAGTCTCGGGTCCTCGGGGTAAACCACGGCCCGACCGATATCGAATACGAAATCATTAACCCTAAATGAAATTTCTTTGCGAGCAAACGAATACAGCAAACTATCAATACCGCGCAACGTCACGAACCTTAGATACAAGATATTCCTCATTATCTAGCTTGAATGGCTCGCCTATTTCATAATAACATTCACTGATTGGTCCATCCATTGATCTTTTGCCATTGCTTCGATGGTCTACAACACAACCCCCTTGGTCAAATTCCGTCTTAAACTTTGGCAACACCGACTTCTGGCCAATAAATGCAGCTGTTTCTTAACACTAGATCTGCACCGGAGTGCTTGTCACTGCTTGGCGCTTGCCGGCTCGAGCCCCAGGCCCTTGGCAGGTCTACCATTGTAACTAAAGATCGACACCGCAAGGCGCTCGGTGGCAGCGGGATCCTAGCGATAACCACCCATCATGCCGCACAAAGAGGTGCGAATACCTTTTAAGGGTTTACCGAAAGGTAAAGGGGATATTATACCATAGAACAAAGTTACCGCTTGTGAGATGTATGAAGCAATCGTAAAGAATCATAGGGGATATTATTATAGAAAACGACCCAATCTCAGCTTATTCCATTCAAATTGCCTCACACTTGCTATTATCCAAGGCATCTCCAAAGATTATACCATGGACAGATGATTTAGCCACAAGCCACCGCCGATTTTTATATTGCCCGGAAACCAGGGGAACTTCGGAGCCATTCACTATATAGACCCTGACGCCTTTGCGAATGCATGATGGCCTAATTCCCAGAACTTCCTTCCTGGTTTTAAATATTGACCTTGACTAGATGTTGTTGGCTCCAAAAGCCCAATTTGGTTTTGGGTCTATTATGTTCACCTCTCCAAGAAATGTCAAGTACAAATTCCAGATTGCAAGAAGCAAACTCAGCTGAATTCCAATCAAAATCCTTGATGTCAGCGTCGCAGATTCGACGCCAAGAGAGGTACGTTTTAAAAACTGGCTGACTGCAGCTTTCTTCAGAAGGCATCAGTAGCCCTGTCTCAATGGCTTCAGAATGCCGCACCCAAACTCCAGGAACCTTGCCGTCGTCAACAAAGCAAACATGTGGTTTGGAGAATTATGACGCGTGTATATTCATAAAAGATGAAGAACTTTTTGTAGAACTTCTATCCTAAAGTGGCCCTTTCTTTTACCACCTTTCCAGTCTGAGGACCAAGATGGAAGCTTGACGGTAGGATCACCAACATCACCTCCCGCCAGTACCAGAAGAACCGCTGACGTCAGGTTTAGGTTTATTTTCTGTGTCCATTTCTGATGATTTAGTCACTATGTCTTGGGACTGGCCCGCATAAAGCATAGATCTTGTCCCGGACTCTGTTGCTAAAACCAGGCATAGATCGATAACAGCGCGCAAGCCAGAGTGGCCTGGAGGGGCTAAAATTGCAGTGAATAAGAAAAGAGTGAATAAGAGAAGAAATAGCGAGCCATACACATCAAGCATGCTCAGCCACTGCATGGTAAGATTGCGTCATTCTAAGTCCGCCTAAAGTGTTATACGCTATCATTGGTTATACACCCATCCAACAGTAAGAGACACGATAATGACACTGACGAGCTATCTATTACAGTACCTTCCGGCACCTTAGTGCGATCAATTATTAGGCCCTTTCCTAGATTAGACTAACCCCATGCAATGAATCTAGACAAAACTGTTGCATTCATCACCGTTTTGTGTCGACTTGGCGACGGAGATCGATATCTTGGTGAACGAAGGTCAGTTCCATAGATACGAGAACACAAAAAGTCATACATGACGTCCCAAAATCTATTTTAGTAAGCATCCTATTGCTCCTGGGAGTTCTGCCAGTGGTCTAACGAAGGCTCCTCTCGGCATGACACCAGTCCGACAAGGATACGCGGATATAGCCAAGTGGCCATATGTGGGAAGGCTTCAAGAGTATACACATTACACGGAACGCTCGACGTGTTGGGAAATTTGGTAGCCCAATCCAAATAACTGTTCTGCTACATTTCTGGTATATTCACCCCATGAACTGCACCTGGCAGCTCTTTTCGTTGTTGTCTTGTTGATGTATACAAATTGCGTCTCTCGAGCTTCTGCCGTTTAGATTGGTATATCAAAGCCAGTACACCGATCGTACTCTTGTTTACTTGAGGCATCATATAGTATGCTTAGTACCTTAAACGGTAAAATGAATCAACTTAGATTGGACTTGCACGTGCGAATTGTTAGCCAAGCATTCCGCTCCACAATGCGGCTGAGTTGTTAAGTTGCATGCAAATTCGGGCAGGCTATCCGATAAGAGAAGAAGGATAGAGAATGTGTTTAAGACTCAGCGAGCATGCCTGTTGTTGATGCCGCTAAGACCAATAAACTATGACGACGCTCGGTATCAAAACTATCCCAGCACGATACATCCAGAGTTCGGACTTTTCTTTCGCTTATTACATTCAAGTTTCCTTCCTCATACGCCACGTAGAACAATCCGGACTAATAACTAAGCAATCAAATTATTCCTTGCTAGAGTTATAAAGAAGCTGTTGGATGTTTAATGCAGTTCCTACCTTAAAATCTCGATCTTCAATTAATTAGCTTGCTATACTCAAGTATACAAGGGGTGGTTGAGCTGATAATGAGCGGATTAGTCGCCAGGTCAACAACAACCAGCAAATCCCCGCTGTCGCACATAGCATTCTTTCTCGGCTGCCAATTACTTGGTTGGAAATGTTTTGATAGGATTCAATAAGTCGAGGCCTGCAATATCAGCCTTGTCCAGTAAGCTGCTTACGTGGTGTCCATCTTACGTCATGTTACCAGCCATGGGTTGTCGACAGGGGCCTGAGAAAAAAAAACAAGGGCATGCAGTTGGCTGCGATGGATTTTAAGCAAGGACGGCTTGACAGTGTTTAAAATTCTTTATTCCTTCTCATGAGTCGCAAAGCGAGCGTCTTTCATGTTCTATTATTTCCGCCAAGACTTTTTCAACTTCTTGTTCTTTTTCTCTTCCTGTTGCTTCAGTATTGGCACGCGTTAATAATAACTCAAAAAAAAGCCAATTATTATGTAAAACAGCTGAATCTTTGCAAATTTTATTACATATTAAAGCTCCCGTGTACTGCAAAGGAACACTTAGACCAGTGATTAATGGATTTTTAAAGCGTGTAATCCCAATTGGGGATGCCTTCATTCACCCTCTTGCCAGCTCGCGCAGCGCGATTCTGACGCCAGAACTGCAAGTCCATGACGGCAATCAGTACGATACTGACCATGGTCATGGCGAATGTTGTCCAAACTCCCGTCTGCATCGCTTGTTAGAGAAGACTCCGAAACTGGTTGATTTACTCACAGTATAATGCGGACTCTCTTTGGCAGTGAAAGCAACTCCGGATATGATTCCTCCGATTCCACCCCCAATGAGACAGATAGCTGAGGCTACAGCCCGCTTAGAATGACCAGTGATGTTGTTTGCCTGGAAGGTAAGGATTCCTGGCACACAGAAATGCACAAATCCAACACCTGTACACACGCGTTAGCCCCAGAGTAAAAAAAGGGAAAGGATATCGCATCCAACGGACCTAGGAAAGAACCAAAATATCTGACTGCATTTGATTTGCCATAAACAGTGATCAGCATACCAATCGCTGTCAAAATTTGGTGAGCAGCAATGATAGGCCCCCTGACCCTGAACTTGTCACCCAACCATCCGGATACAAGGGTCATGATTGCTGCAAGGACGTATGGTGGAGCGCTAAGCAGCTGCGATTCGGTGCTCGAAAATCCCATGCCGTCTCGCAAGATGAGAGGCAGGAAGTAAGCGTAAGCGTAGCCGGGTAGCGTGGTTGCCATGTAGTTGAAGGCCCAGACATAGATGCGCCAATCCTTGAGGTGTTCCAATACTTTTTCCGCGGTAACACTGTCTTCTTCGGCGTCGCCGCGATCCTCGTTTAGACGATTGAGAATAAAAGTCTTTTCTTCGGGCTCGAGGAACCCATGCGCCTTGTTGGGGAAATCAATAATGATGAAGCGAGCGATCAGGCAAATGACGGCTGTGACGGCGCCTTCGATGATGAATATCCCTAACGGAGATTGTTAGCTGACAACAACAGAGAGTGGGTGTTTCTTTTTGCTCCCTACATCTCCAGCCATCCAATCCTTCCTTTCCTTTCAGCAATGTCAAAGCATATGCAAGGATTGCCGAAAATCCATTTGCCAGGACGGACAATACCCAGAACACCGACATTCTTTTTCCAACCTCGTATCGTGTATACCAACAGGTGATGAGGTAAGTGCAGCCTAATTAATTAGTCACGACCGGGGACATGCTCGGGGCCCTAGCCGATGACTTACCAGGCAAGAATCCTGCTTCAAAAGCTCCCAGCAGTGCTCTGCAGAGGGCCATAGTTCCCCAACTATGCGTAAATCCCATTCCGATGAGAATCAAGCCAAAACTCGAGCCTAGAAATGAAAGCCAATTGGCCGCACCTATTTTCGGGAGGACAAGGTTCTAGGTAGCGTAAGTCCCTGGTGGGTTTTCCATCTTTTGTGTGCTTGAATTACTTACACTGGGAATTTCGAAGATGCTGTTGACAAGTTAATAAACATCGTGAGAAAGGTGATCCAATGGACTTACATATATGTGACGAAGAAAAGCATTACGATGATGGTGTAGCGACTTCCGATGGCCAGTCCCAAGTCCTTTTGCATTCCGGCAACGAGGGCGAGGCCAATGTTTGTACGGTCGATAAGAGAGATTGAATACATCACTCCCAAGATTGGCAACAGTCGTAGATCAATTCGGCGACTATGGGGATTAGAATCGAATTCATGCAATCTATCTGCGGAGTGCGAGTGCAAAGACTCACATGAGCCTGCGCTGCTGAGCTGAGCTCAGGGAGCCGGAAGATGAGCTCTGACTGGAAACATTTTGAGAATAGTCTTGCTTATCTCCCTTCTCTTGAGGTGCCTCCACGGTGTTGTTGGAGTCGACTGACGCAGTTGGGCGATCCATGGTGGCTGATAATAAAGGACCCAGGCCCAGAAGACGCTGGAAAAGGTCAAGAATTTTAGAGGACGTGTTTCAAGCACAGGGTGTTGTATAAAGCGCGTGGCCTGTGTCTCACTTTCCCATAGTGATGCAATCACAATGGCCGCATCCAAGACAATTTCACCAAAACAACGGGGACGGAAGAGGGCGATTAGTTTCGTCTTTATATGAAACCTAAGAACGCAGGGGAGCCGTCTAATTGGGTGACTCGCACCAGACAGGTGGGTAAGAGAGCGCCGATGTAGGATTTTCTCTTTTAAGATTAAGTCCTGAATCGGCGTGTCGAGCTTGAATGATCGGCGAATGATCCCCCCGTTTGCGCTTGGCTGCGTGCCAAGATGTGAGCATCTCGTGGCCTTGCAGGGGCGGCCTGCTCTCACAAGCATTGATCAACTAGCTCCCGCCGCATTTGATCCAAGGCCCGCCATGTTCTAACCCTCTTTTGAAATGGAAGAGGCGGGAGATGATAAGCCGTGCATGGGCTAGTCAGTGACAGTAATGCAAGAGAAGGTCATCACATGCCGGATTGGCAGCCAACGAGGGCGGCATTGGCGCTCATCTGAGGGCGAACATGACCTTGCAGTTCATCCGCCAGGATTTGATTTGTCTTACTGTTGCTGCGCTCCTCTACCAACAAACCCTGACCGACTATTTCGCTACGAGGGATCGAATAATACCCACCAGCAAGGGAAAACTCTAAAACGGGCTTCTTCTGGGCTAGTTCATGTCCCATTCTTTACTGCTTTGTTTACGTAAAAACACGAGGTCTTGAGACGAAGCCACAAGGCTGTTAGAGTTTGCGGTAATCAATCAATCAATCAATCAATCCATCAATCAAGTTCCCTGCGGCGATCAAAAGATGAGGAAAATCCCTCACCATCGCCCCTCACTTTTTTTCCCCTTTGCATCTGCGCTTTGCCCATTAGTCACATTCGTGCCGTGTGCCACATCTGCGCCCAGTTCCGCATCGGTGCTGTGCCGCGTTCCAGATCACATAATATGCATGAGAAGAAGCTTGTGGGACATGCAGGTAGATGAGACCCACTTGATTGGACGCAACGACCTGATTCAAAAATATAGGATGGGCTCCCAACAGCCGATTAACAGACAGTTTCCTACAATATGCTCATGAATGGCTGGGTATTCTTTATGGAAGGTATATACAAAGCCTTGTTGCCAACCACCGCGTTTACTCTTTTAACCTAGCATCATCTTGGCTAGGCTATAAAAAGAATCTTTTATTGTAGGTAAGCTTCATGCTAAATTTTCAAATATTGACAAGGAGGGAATATTTAGTTTGAACGGGATTATGCTGAATGTCTTGGTGGGTTCAATCTCACTTTTGTTGTGACTTTCTATGCTTCCACAATGGCCTTTTTTAGCCTTGTACCGCCGTTACCCATGCTGAGACCCCCACACCTACGTTGAAGCCGGGATGTGGGAGAAACGTTACTTCAAATAGGTAACCTCTTAAGTCAACGACTTATCAAACCCTTTCTGCAAAGCCCACAAGTGCCATACCTCGGGCACAAATTGGTATGCAAATACCAAGTTGTATTGCATCGACCCTGTGACATCTCTTTTACCACTCACTCCACATGTTCTTGATCGAAGACACATCATCAAAATCCTCTCTGTCTAAGATGGACTCACGAATACCTGTAATACTATTTTGTGGTTTTCGTTTTCTACCCCAGTTGTGGTTGGCTAGGCCGTCAACACTTCATTTTGGAACTGCGAGACAGATGTTTGCGCCTTGGCGAGATCTCTGTCCCGTTTCTAAACCACTGACTGAATAACCTTGATCTATATCGGTAGGACTTGTGCTTGCGTCTTTGCTAGCAGTGCCGCTTGCGACTGTGCTGCTGTCCAACGTGTATCTATCACTACTTGTCTCTCCTTTCTGAAATTTCGGCAGGGCTCGTATTCTTCTCCGCTGTTGTGATGTCATTTGTTGTAGAGTCAGATTCTATTGCTTGTGCATCGCCTCATAGTGATCTTGATCTAGACACAACGGGGTCAGTGAGGTCCGCTCCAGATCGAGTGATCCCTTATAAGTCCTCTGCTATCGGCAGTGGCCCTTGCATTTCATCCAATTGATCACGCTCTACAAGCCACCACCTTTTCTTGTTTTTCAGCCGCTGCTGGGATTCCTCCTACCACCGCTTTTTTTTTTTTTTACTTGCCTGAAGGGTGTCTTACCATTCGCTTGTGATTCAGCACCATGATGGATTTTCTGTGCGTCTATTTTATACGTCCGGTCCATCCACGGTTGCTATGTGGACTTCTTGAACCCCTGTCCGATATCTTTTTGCTCATTATTCAGCCGATTAGGCTTCCATTCTGGGGTCCTGGAGGTTGCCAGATGTCACTCCGGCGTTATCTAAGGAATTCTATGCCGCAATGGCCGCTGGTTGGGTTTTTGACACGGCTTGTGCCTCTTCCACTTCTTCTACTGCCACCATTGTGCCCGCCACCAGTTGTCAGGTCCAACAAGACGGCTATCTGAACCGGGCGCGCCTAGTAATTGTACTGACTGACACGACATGGGCTTATTGGCGGGTCTAGTTTTCAACTGTGGACAGCAAATGCAATGCTCAATAATATATCACGAGACATTCTCACAGTGTGGAATACAACCTTCGTTCTATCATTACTGCAGGTAGTGAGGGATTCCTAATAGGGAATAAATCTTCGTTTCATGTATCCTTGGCAAACCCAATGTGATTAACTCTTCCCAGCCAGAGGGATACAAAATCTTGTTTCAAACAACGACAATCACTCGCGCTCTATATACATGACCAAATGAATTACAACACTAGTCATAAAGGGGACAAAACATGCGAAGTTTAGAATAAAACTAATTGTACGTGCCCGACCTTCACGTCACGCACCAACACCTAAACATACAAATTCGCAAGATTTGGGGATATGTTTGGACTGAAAACACAATTGAGGCACTAATATAATCGTATCTTGAAGTTCCTAACTTCTGAGTCCAGTTACTTCTCAGCCAAGTCCATTCAAAGCTTCATTCATATTTATCTCACATCTTCCAGTCTAGTCTTATGTTCTCTTTTTGTGCTGAGTTTATTAGCATGCCAAAAGCATTTTTCATGGTGTAAATCAAAAACAGATAATATTCGCAAGCGCATATGCACTGCCGTATTAAGTAAAGGTGCTGCAAATCAAGGCCTATCGCTCATGTACTGTTTTCCATCCCACCATAACTCCTTGTTAGGCACGACGGCTCAATGCCAGATTCTCACTCAATTACAGAACAATTTGGCAAAGAAGAAATCCTGAAATTTGAATTCTCCTGAATCATTTGTCTTTCGTCGACCCTCTGAATTGTGATCCGGTGTTTCGACGAAGCCAGACTAATGTTATAATTACCATCGACGGGCAGAGAACTTTCATTCCGTACCGCGCATATTGAAGCACGCGTATCTTCCATTAGTGTGTTTCCATCTGCTGTATAATTCCAATTCACGTTGTTGAAGGGAGCTGAAATGCACGTCAATATTCCTCGTTGATGACCGACCCAATCCTGACTTCCCCTCGAACTTGTATTCATCAATGCATTGATATCTCAATAATTAAAATCATGGCGCGCCTTACATGAGGGCAGCTGGTTGTCAAAAAGCCATGTTCGTGGATGATGCAAAAGTTCAATTCCTCCTGTCCCTCAGCGATTACCTCGCAACTTCTAGTGCCTTTTGATATGCCGTCCACGATCAACAGTGGAGGCTTAAGAGGCGTGAGATGGGATGAGATTGATTTATCTTTCTCAATCTAGCCTAACAATAATAGTGAATGGCTAGCTGAGCTTGAAGGTTTGTTCCCCGCATCGTCACTATGAAGGAAAGAGTCAAAATCGAAATCCTTAAAGATGTCGCCACTCTTAGGAGGGTTAAATATCTCCACGCCGCCAACATAATTTTGCATAGCCACCGTTAGGTGTACATGTTTTCTTAAGATGGAAACGCAGAGATTTACCTTGCCGTCAATACGACCCATAGAGGGGAATCCAAAATTGGTGGTGTCAACACCGGGCTCCCGAGGTCTTCCATCCGAGAATATAGCCACCTGATTTGAGCGGCCGCAGGTTCGAGCATCAGACTGTACCGGGCCATTTAACCGTTCAGCCTGTCGGATGAACCCCCGTGATCCAGGGGCACTGGCGGCGGGGCGGCTTCTGGACAAGTGCGAAGTTCTGATGATACCCCATCCATTGCCAGCGTCCTCCCAACATCCCCACTGCCGGGATCGTCAGTCAGTCGTCTTTGAATTGATTTGTGACGTGTCCTTCGCATTCCATAGGGAAGTTCTCGGGAAGAGGGGGTTTCGGGTGTCGGATCGGTCATTTCCGAATCCGATGAGGCGGTTGGTTGTACTTGCTCGTCAGGGTTGGCGGCAATGGCGGAATCATTCATCTCTGTGGATTGCAAAATACCTCGTGTATATTCCAACGCTAGTTTGCAAGGGTGTTGAGCAGACAGGCTGGAGCCAGCGATAGCATGACTGGTTGAATAGATCTATCTCTAGGGTTTCAGTGTTTATTTAGGGCGTTTTATCATCCCAGCCTATGAACAGGGTGGATGGCTGCTCGTACTGCCTGAATGTGGCCCACAGTCTCGGGCCAGCCAATCAATCAACTAGAGATGGAGATGGTGACTAGATACAAGGGTATTCTCAGAAGCCTTCAAATGTCTAGCAGGGCCATTTGGAAATTACTACGTGAAAAACCTTATGATGTACACCACAGTGTGCACACACATTTCAGCCCACTCATTCGCTGTTTAAGGGCCAAATTTCAGCCTATAGTCCGGCTGCCAGCTGAAGTCCATGGTGACTTGCTTCATTCCTAGATCCAAGCCCGTGGCCTATGTTTTTTTTTTTTTTTAAATTCGTATTACGATACGATGTCTGCTTGGTCGTTGTGTACGACCTGGGGAGCAAAAGCCAAGTGAATGTACGGGCCAAATAGGGCTCCAAGTCGAGCTTTGGCACAAATGTCATAATCTAATTCGTTTAGCCGTAGAATAGCAGAAAAAGCTTGTTTGACCCTAGCAAATTTCTAGATGCTGCTTGGGTCTCAAACTTTACGAGATTACGGGGGCATGTGCCAATCATTCGATTGCAGCTTGATAATTCTCTTTTTCTCGCAACCCGATCTTTGTGTATAGTCTCTATTTCCGCGTATAGTCCCGGGGAGTTGGTGCGCTCTCAGGCGGGCCTTGAGCGAATCTGGAAATCTATACCATTATAATTGGAATGTTCGATTCCTTAATTTAACGACCTCTCGGCTTGATTTCTTGGACTTGGGAGCGACATCAGGCTTGGCCCCCAGCACGCCATTCCCAGAGCTGAAGTGGACTCACCAGCGAGTTCATCATCTCGGGACTTGGCAGGATGGCCGGGATCAATCATGTATTGACTCTGAAGCTTGGACAGAGAATTTCAGTCACTTCACTACGACTTGAAGAAAAAAGCAAAATGCAAAACACGCATTGTACACATACCTTGTCAATCGGTCGCTCCACTCTCGCTTAGGGCTTAGCTTGGTGGGACATGCGACCCCATTCCAGCGACCTGCATACCCGGCATAACTCCAATGCACGTTCCGTCGATGAAAGTCAAATGGTTGATCTTTGCTCCCGTCTAAACTATAAGCCAACTATAGTATTATTAAAAGAGAGAGGAAGACGAGAATTACGGGGAAGGGGATCACCAATTCATTCCAGAGATCAAATGGCCGCTCCGGAGTTTGCATCTTGTCTCAACGTGAAAGTCGGATACGCCGGCTTCGTATACGCCATAACAGGGATCCCTGATGCACAAATGTTGTGCAGAGGCGTTGTACAGTGCTAAAATCTTACACAAGCTGCGCGGTGCTGATCTCCACTGCTTGTTTTGCTCAAAAGAAATCTCGGTTACTGGCGCGTCTTGCATTCGAGCGAGATGCTTACTTTATTTTATCCCCTCAATCTCGGCTCCCTGGCTGTCACTGCCCTTGCAGCCCCCGATCTGGCAATCCCGACTTCGTGTCCCGAAGCCGTGGTCGTTGTCCTTCGTCTGCGATCCGGATTGGGTCGCGTGAGCTGACGTGCCTGGCGTACTTAAATCGAAACCCAGCCGCCGTTTACCCAACAGAAGCAAAACCACTCGCACGTGATGCTGTCGAGGTGGTTTCATTATCCGCAAGCGCCCCTCATCACATCACGAACTTGGTTTTTTCATCGATTGTATCTCACAGCTGTGAGCCCGGGCCTTCACCATGTCGCTTCTCTGTCTCCCAAACGAGATCATCCACGACATATGCACTTACCACTGCGTCTATGACAAGCGACTGGGTCGCCGTCCTTCCACTAAGGAACAACACGATTCCCTTTCCAGTTTAAGGGCCTTGTCCAGCCTGAGCCGAACATCGCGCAGACTATATGCGATTGTAACGCCCCTCTTGTATCATACTCTATTCTACGACGACAAGGATCCTGTGCCTTTGCGCCTATTCCTTCGGACGCTAGCTCAGCGCTCAGAACTAGCCAGTCATGTGACAAATATGTCGCTGGGCACGGGCACTGCAATCGACAAGAGCCATATATCTGTAATCGATGAGATCATGAAGTATCTCGATGCTTCTCTCCCCCAAAAGTGGTATTACGCAAAGGGAACCCCTCCAGAATCTGCAGGCCAAGAACAAGAAAGGGCCGCCTCTTTCCAACACGACTCTGCGCTTCGACATGGGTTTGCCATCGACTTGATTCTTAGCCTCGTCAGCAACGTGTCGCAGTTGTCGTTGGCAGCGACCTCGCGCACCAAATACGGCAAATACATGCTTCCATCCGCAAACCTAGAGGCCTTACGTCAGTTAAGCATCATGGGCGATGCCACAACGGGAGGGTTCATGGTGCGACAGGTCAGAGAGCTTTGCAGGAAGGCGCCAAATCTCCAAGAATTGCGATTCGACACGTGCACGCGAGCCTTGGCAAATATCCCACTGCAAAATCTGAAATCTCTCAGATTTGACAACTCCCTGATTGCAAAAGGCGATCTAAGCACGCTAGCAAAAACATGCACCAGCCTTACAAGTTTTACCTACTACTGCTCTAACATCTGGCCGATGTACGAGTCATTAAACCGGTCGGTCCCACTCTTGACGCCGAGGGATATAATCGAGGAGCTGGAACCCTGCAGCCAGACCCTGGAGCACCTGGATATTACGTTCAGCGACTGGGCCGTGCAGATTTACCTTTGGTACAACAACGTTTTGGTTACGTCCATGAAAGAGTTTTCCCGTTTGAAGACTCTCAAGCTGAACGAGATCTGCTTCTACTGCGAACTGACGGAGAGCAAACGCATCATTTCCACAATCGACGGCCTGCTTCCCGACTCAATAGAGGAAGTCGTCTTGGATCAAATACGCCCACAGTCGTCTCAGGTAGTTCAGGAACTGGAAGCCCAGGCCCGCTCGCTACCGAGCTTTAAAGAATTTACGATACACAAGTCTGCAGAATTGGATTGGTCTATGCGAGAGTACGAATAGATGGTGGCTATCAATTTCACTTCCGATAGTCACCGTTGGATTTTTTTTATGCATTTTGGATTTCATCACGGGAGCTTTGGCGTTTAAATGGCGAAATCATATTCAGGAGAATAGAGTATTTAATGTAATGGTAGAATAAAAGTCCGATATCACTCCAGTATTCTGTTGAAATCAAAAACAACCCAATCCCAGACCCAGACCCAGGCTGTTGTACAGTGAAATATTGACGCAGGTTTTGCACTCTCCTCTCCGCCTATTTGCATTCTCACGGCTTTTTAATCGTATCCCGTGTCACAGCGTTCCGAGCCATCGAGGCATTTTCCGAAAAGGCACCTTGGCGTGAAGATCCAGCAAATGATCGGCAAGGTTTCGACGGTGCCAGCGGGTATCCATATATAGCCACTGCCCACCCCCCACATGCGGTGCAACGTCCTAATTTCTGAAGGATGGTCAGTTTAGTCGAAGGAACGGGGTATGCATGTCGTCAACTTACAATAATGTAAGCGTCAGGTCACCGTGGATTCTGGCCTTCAGCTCAATCTCAACCTCCAGGTTCAGGTCGAGGCGCAGGCTCAGCGCATCGCTCTTGCCGCCACCACCTTGTTGTTGCATCTGCTGTTGTGGTTGTGGCTGCATCTGCATGTTCCAGTTACCTGGTGCCATCTCGTCGTCCTCATCATCGAGCCACGACGGCCGCTTGCGCCGTGCTACCTTTCGCTTCCCGCTCTTTGGGGGCTCAGTTGCCGTCTTTTTTGCCGCCTTGGGCTTGCGTGCGAGAGGCTTCTTTTCCTCTTCATTATCATCACCGCCATCGTCATCGCGGCTACTCCTCTCGTCTGTGCCAGCCTCATGGCTGTTGGGCCTTTCCGCGTCTGAAGTCGACGCTTCAACAGTGGGATTCTTGATATGATGTCAGCGGGGTGATTACAAGTACACGAAGACATTTCAAGTACCTGTGACGGAGATGGCGGCATGTTTGCGAATACTGTGGTTGTATCCAACGTTTGGTTTGGGTGATGTCGCTAATGAGAAGAAGGAAATGGAGAGACGGGCCAAGATTTTTATTGCAAACGGGCCCAAACCTGCAACTAGGAAAATCCATGATTCAGACTTCTTGATCTATCAAGAAACCGGATTACAGGTCAAGGGACCTACGCGAGGGAGTGCATACGTCATTCCAACGACGCCATGTGACGTTAGGTCATCGCGGGTTGATGTCAAAATAACTGTACGCGTTGCAGTCGCGCAGCAAACAAGAACATGCTACAGCTACAATAAACGTTCTAAATTTTTATCAAATTCAATGAGTGTGTATATTTAATCTGGAAGATTCAATGGGCAATTTTGGGAACATATTTGAGCTTCAAGTCATGATGTCATTGCTCTGATACAGTCAGATACAGCTTCAGGGCTGATGTGGGTTTTGTCACCATCCAGCCAATAGAAGGTCTACGAGGCCTAAATTCTGCTTAGTCATCATAACGGCGAATATGGTGTAGGGTAAGTCGAACAAATGAGCGAATGGTTACGTTGCTCAAATCAGGCGGTAGGTTTGATTTCATACTTTGGCTATGTGCCATACTAGGCATGTTGAATTATGGAGAGCTAGGAGTAAGAACCATGCATCATATTTTTCCTGAGATAGTACAGCACTATGACTAGCAATATAACCTTTTCATGGTCAATACATGTTGAAAGTAAATAGTCTGAATCCAACTCAGCCATTGATCCCAAACCCGGCAAATTAAACACCGAAATGAACATAAGGGGCCCAAAGCAATTGGACAGCCCCCTCCTCGTCGTCTTCGCAGAGACGAACATCTCGCTGCGCCTGATTACGTTGGCTATCCGGACGTAAAGAGGCAGGGTCATCCCCTGGCACTCCGACATCCGCTGTCTTCGGCGGATCCTTTGCGTGTTCATTAAGCCAGCTATTACGAAGTTGCCGAGTCGCCTCGTGAAGACTTTGGCATACTGAAATGTCCGATACACTCTTGTCCCTTATCCCCATATAGGTAGCCCTTGCCATCTCGATGCATATTTCATCTCTGACTTCCCACAAAGTGCCCACGACGTGGCGGAATCCCGACATTTGGAACGCATTGATGAGATGGATGCTCTCGTTCGAATATTTTGTGTCCATGATGCGGCCGGTCCCGCATGCGGAAAGATAGGCGAGGAAGGGTGATTTATTGTGGAGGTTCAATTCGAGCAGGTCAGTCACACTCAGCAGATCCTTTTCCTTCTCGCCTAGAAGGAGGTAGCTCCGAAGGGGGTTTCGGGTATCGGTATAGGCATGGCCAGCAAAATGAAATATGGTGCAATGCGGTATGTGCGATAGAATGTCTCCCTTCCTGTGCCTCGGCTCAAATGCTTCGATCTGGATTGAGTTGAGGAGGTTATGCAGCATCGAAACCTCTTCGGATGCCAAAGGAAGGGTTGTTGCGATACCAGGAGTGTGTTCCATACCAACCAAAAGTGCCTTGACCGGGTCGACGACAACATCGCGTCGCTGATGTCCGTGTAAAATAGCTTTGATGGAAGAGCTATAGGAGGAAATGGCTCTATCGAGTACCGCTTGTGATGAGCCCACCCGGTGGTATCCAGCTACGTGTAGAGGAAATTTGCTAAGAGGTCCTGTGGGAATCCACCAGATGTGAGGCCAATCATCTCCGCTTGGGGGTTCGGTGATTCCCAGTGCATCCAGCACTGGCGCTGCAATAGCTTCCCAGAGCCAACCCAGGGTATTTTCACTTCCTAGATCATCTCTATCCGCTCTGAGGCGAATATCCTCTTCGTGTAGCTTTGTTAACCTTAATGATCGTATCTGTTGCTGTTCGACAATAATCGCATCGCAGCGGTGTGTGCTGACATTGATGTAGATCACAGGACCATTGATTGAAGCTGCCTGCATTTCTGCTTCCGTGGGAGGGAATAAAAACCTATTGAACCCGGGCAGTTCACGAATCTCTCGGACGAGATCATTGAGTTCCTTATCGGCATTCTGTCGCATATTGGCGCGACCGTCTTGTGGGTGTTCTTTGTGGCGTGCTGGATGTGGTAATACTGGTACATCATCTAGTGAATCGACGGTGAATATATCTTCCATATTGTCCTGTATTCTTTCTCCAGGGCCAGTAGAAGTATTAAGTTGGTCCTGAAGACGGATAAACTTATTGCCCAACACCGGATGCTGGTCGGCAAGATCCTTTACGGCGACTCGAAGGCTGTTTATAGAGTTATAAATAACTCCGCGACTGCCCTCAAGGAGCCTCAGAGCCTCAGATGCGGGTTTAGAGGCGTTCAACGCTGCAACTGCGGCATCTGCAGCCAAGTCGGCAAGCCCAGCGAGTAGGTGCTGCTTGTCAGAATTCTCGAGAGTTCTCGAGGCCAAGAGAGGCAGCATGTCTGTAGTTGCACAGGCTGCTTCGTAAGCGCTTTCCCAATTACCGGTTTGGCAATGGAGGGATGTCAAGCGGAGTCCACTGTCCAAGCGATCCTGAATAGAAGATGACGATTGGTCAAAGGATTTCTGAAAGGACTGGACAGCGGTTTCTAAATCTTCCGGCAAGCGGGATTTAATGTATCGGTTCTGATATCCAATCCCAAGCGAATTTAGATAGAAACCGCGATTGGGATGGTCAGCCGGGGTTTCATCTACGGCCTTGTGCCGCAGGCGATCACTCTCGTCTTTATCCTCCATGCTGTTAGTGACGCTGTATTTTCTCTCATAAGCGACCGACAGAGTCAATAGAAGTGTGGGCATTCTAGAATAATTCTGTGGCGCCTTGTCAATAGCTTCCCTGCAAAGTTGAATGATGTAATCGAGGTCGGCAGCATCTTTAGATCTCAAGTATCTGGCATGATAATCGCTGGCAAGATGCTGCAGTTTCGTCGGGCGCTCATAAGGGTCTGCGGTTCCGTTTTTGACAACCTGCGTGTGTATCCGAATAGCTGTATTGAGATCCTCCAAGTTATTTGACCTCTCGTATCTGTCGTGATATGCAAGGCCGAGATTAGATGATCGGGATGTCCACAATGGAGATGTAAATGGCACATGCTCGATGGAGTCCATGTAAAGCTTGATAGCGGTGTTCAAATCATTCGCGGATCCTCTTGCAAGGTATCTATGATGATAAAGAGACCCCAAGCTGTGAGATACAGAATTTAGGTCATTGGCAGAGCTTCTAGCAAAACGGTTGTCGTGGTCAAACGGCCCTGCAATATGTGATAGAGAATCCGGATCTGCATCATCTATCGACCTAGTAAGAGCCTTATGGTATACCCCAATGGCTCTATCCAAATCATCGAGAGAGCCTGCCCTTCGATACCTGGACCTGTATGCTTCTCCAAGGTCTTGCATTCGTGGTAACCAGCGGGGATGATCTGGAGAAGTCTTCTGCATGGATTCTTCATATCCACCAATAGATATCTCGAGGTCTTCCAGAGAACCCGTCCTCTTGTGCCTCATATGGTAGGCAGCGGCCATATTATACAATCTGCTGACATGGTTGGGAACCTCCGTAGGTGCTTCGGTGACAGATTCCCCGTAGAATTTAATCGCCTGGTCGAGATCTCGCAGCTCTCTTGTATCATAATATCTGTTCACGTACCCGTTTCCGACATTGTAAAGCCTCTGCGACCTATCTGGGTCTTTCAAGTCAGTTTTGTCGATGGAATCGCGCAGGAACTGGATGGAGACGTCGGTGTCTTCCAAGTCATTCGATAGCCGGTACTTGTCTCCGTAGCTGACCCCGATGTGGCTGAGCCACAAACCAAGATCGGGGTGGTGCGGCGGTGCTTTGTTAATGCACTTTTCATACATCTCAATAGCCAAGTGAAGATCCTTCTCCTCTCTGACTTTGCGGTATCGGTCGTGATACACGAGCCCAAAGTTGAAAAACTGAGGTGATGACCAATGAGGGTTATCAGACAGTGTATCAGACAGAGAATGAGAATTATCAGGTAATTCAACAGTCAGTTCGTTCGCAAAGCGAATAAGATCCTCAAGCTCGTCTGCGTTGTTGCTCTCGTCGTCCCCGGGGGCTTCGCCGTGGCAATCATCGCAAACCCCCTCAAGCGTTCCGAAATCCGATTCCACACTCTGGCGATCTTCGCATGTTACGTGAGATTCATCTGCCTTCTCACATTGCGACAGAATTGTTTCGGAATAGTCACGGCTGCAGATCTCACATTTATACCGTATAAAAAGATCATGGCACATGATGAGCTTCAATAGTTTAGCGATGTCTGCTATCTCCTTTTCCAACATGTACCTACTTGCTTCTCCAAAGAGAGGAGGAAATAGCGATGCTATTAGAATATGATGTTTGAAACAAATCCGGAAAAAGGCAGGTATAAGGTTGGCTATCGCTCGTGACGGGGTGTGCATTTAGAAGTATTAGCCAGTTATTGTGCAGAATCGCCGTTTGAATGGATGCCTAGCAGGCGGGGTAGGTTGGGACTAAATCACGCACAGCATGTCATAAGCCAGGGTAGTTTGAATAGGCTACTGTTGCGATGTAAGAGCCACTCCACACTCTTCCAAAGACCCAGTAAAATGGCCCGGAATCAACCTAGCTGATGTTGACAAAAACAAATGGTATGTATTATCCAGTCATCTAAATCGATTTCCTGCTCATTTAGAAACCCTAGAATTGAGTAGACTATCAGTATCTGTCTTGGAATAAACTTGGCATCACTCAGCCCATCCTTGTCCACTATTGATATCTTGCATTTAAATATTCTTTCCAGTTTATGCGGGGCCCAGCCAAGGCGTCTATTTCACACGACTCCTTGATGCAGCTAGCCTTTGAGTCCGTTGGCTCTATTTTGTTTTAGTCCCATACTGCGTAAAGCTTTGGACTGTTAACTACCGCGAGCGACTGTACAATTCGAACACTATGCCGCTCTTATCAAGATCCCTTTTGTACTCTGGCGATCCCTAACGAATACTACCGGGTGCCAGTGAGGGAAGTGGGCCTCGGCCTTTTTGCACGGAATTTTCACTGCATCTCGTCGCGGCCCCTCGGCGACTATGAGCACCAACAGACTCCTTCTCATTTTCCAAGTCAATAGAGTGTGCTCTGAAGCTTCATTGGATGCCCCTTCCGGAATGCGGCGAGAACAAAAGCCCCTTGGGTGCGCTTCTAAGGGGCCTGTACAACTGCCACTTGTGTTTCAACAATGGGGAATAAATGGTAAATCTTTGTAGCTGAAGGGTGGTAACATTACACAATTTATGCAGTCCGTTTTTCAATCTCCGAATCGACCCAGTCAATAAACGCCAGCTTTGAGGCAGGTGTCGACAGCCCCAACGGTTCCCCCCATGTCATGATGTCGTGTGGCTCATCCTCGAAGCATGTGAAATCTGGTTCCAGTCCAGCTTCCTAGAAGGCTTGGTGTTAGCTCAGAAACCCCTGGGGCTCTCGTTGTCCGTTACCTTTAGCTGGCCGACAAACTGCGTAATGTCGTCGACAAAGATTTCTTCCTGTCCCGCAATTATACGAAGAGTCATGCCCTTCTGCGGGCTCCACCAGTCGCTATCCGCTGACATTGGGAAGTTGTAATTGTCGAAAGGTGCCTGGGATAAGAAATCGTCACTCCATTTCTTCAGGGCGGGCTCGTACAGGCAATCTTTCAGCCGGTTCCTCTGGACTGAATCTGACGACAGATCAAACGTGACCCACGGGGACACCAGTATTGTGGGCGGAAAACTTCCGTCGCTTGAAATTGAAGGCATGTCGTCTCTTGGATGTGCCAGGCAAGAGAGGAGACCCAGTGCGAGATGTGCACCTGCAGAATCGCCTCCGAGAATGATCTGCGATGGGTTACTTGGCGGTTCTGGACGAAAGGCGAAGAAAAAGAACCCACATTGTCCTTCGGCACCTTCACGTCATCGACACAATATTTGTACGCGTACACGGCTTGGCGCAGCTGGTGCGGATACGCCGCTCCGGGCGCAAGGTCTCTCATGGCGTCAGTACCCAGTCACACCTCATCGCGCAGGTATTTTACTGACCGTAATGCACAAACAAGCTGGCCACGCTCTTCCCTTTGGCTCCCAATCTCAAAACAACGTCTGCGGGTAATGAAATGTGTCCCTTCGAAGCCGGGGTAGCATAGCCGCCTCCTAAGGCGAGCAGGTAAGCCAAAGATCGCATCATGGTTGGAAGTTAGGAGCTTTACCATGGAGGAAAATGAGAATGACCTCGGCATCGGGAGATCCTATCCAGTGTCCTTCGGTGCCATCTCCAAACTGGACGCTGTTGACAGGGAGGCCCTTCTCCCGCATGACGGTCTTATACATGGCCCCTGTGTTGGGGAGAGCTGCTCTGATAACCAACCCTCAGTTTATTGAACCGGCACAGGTTTCTTTTTTGATGTACATACTGCATCTGGCGGGCTGAAAGATACTTGGTGGAGCTCTTGATGGTGTTGACGACGAGCCGCAGCTTGTACGTCTTTGCCTTGGATTTCGAGGGGAACATGCTCGTCACCGCCCCCACCACAATGCTTGCCGCTGTCACCAAGTCGTTAGAGGCTGCGAGGACGACTTCGAATCTGAGCCCTCACCAATTGCGAAACCGCTCCCTACCAACCCCATCTTCTCCGACAAGGAGAGCTTGACTGGCGCCATCACGTTGCCCACAGTCGAAAAAGAAAATAGCTTGGATTCTTTTTGCTACCGGCTTACCGATGTTCCGTCCACAGCTGCACCTATCGCACCCATACGCAAGTCTTTTATCCCGTGGGAGAGAAAATACCAGGCAATATAGCTGATGAAAGAGGTAGCTTTTCAGCTCCAGGTAGTCCTGAAGCAGGTGAGCCTGCCCGTGGCAATGTGGCTCAGCAAATCATCTCGCGACCAATGAACGAGCGCGTAATAGTGGATCGCGGTCCAGCCAATATGCTCGGTTGTTTCGTATCACACGGCACCGCGGCAGCACACAGACGCAGCCATTGGCCTCTGACTGGCCTCTGGTTGGTCTCTCACTGGTCTCTGACTGGCTGGCCCTTGACTGACCCTTGACTGACCCAAAACGGGCTTTGATGGTGACATTAGACACTACCTTTCTGATCTCCGCGTAGGTGGCGCGTAGGTGGCGCATATCTGTCTGCCCGCATGACTAAGCATGTCCAGCTGCCAGCCATCAATCGGGCAAGGCCAGATGCACCGGGGAATGTCACAAGTCAGCTCCGAGTAGACGAATACGTCTCGAACTTCGGTTTCTCGTTCCCGAGAATTCCAGCCAGCCAATCCCGTGGACTTATTCACGACGTATTTTAAGTTTCAGTCACCACATAGCGGGCATTGCGTGTAAAGCGATTGCGAAAATGCCGCGCGTACCGTATTAACCTTTCGCCTAGGAAATTGTCATGCCTTTGTGTTCCCATCCCGACGGCAATGAGGCACCGGATGAACGAACCTATACGAGTTGATTCTCTAAAGTCTCGATCCGTGACATGCGCACACGAACCTTTGGCGAAATCTTGACTTCTTACGTTGCATGCACAAAGGCACAAAGTTGAACACAGAAATATGCAGATTTTCTTGCATTATGAAGAGTGTTTTGAGATCTATTGGATTTGTCTAAGACAGAAAAAGAATATGACAGCTCGCTCAAGACACTTACTCCAGACACCTTGCCATGCACACAAAAGCCATAGTCTAGACATCCCACCATGTACAAGCACAGCCCCCCGCCCCCACGGCAAAAGCAATAGATAGACGGCATGTGGTTTACCAAGTAATGCTCACAGCCTTGCACTCAAACTGCGGGTTCTCGGCACTGAGAAGGTTCTCATACATCCAGCGGCCAACGTCCTCGCGGGAGATGGCATAGCCGACCTCCTTCTTCTCAACACCCATCTCAAGATCCTCGATACCAACGCGGATCTTGCGCTTAGGCTTGGCGCCGTCGACCAGGAAGCTGGGGCGGACGGCGACCCATCGCTCCGAGCACTGGGAGAGGCGCTCCTCCATGACCTTCTTGTCGGCGTGGGGCACGGCGAGGCCGTGGTTGTAGAATGCCCTAAAGGCCAGGGGCACATCCTTGGTGTGCTTGGAAATGCCCGTGGTGCTGATGATGGCGATCAGGGGGCTCCCTTGGGCGCCCTGGGCGCGCAGGCCAGCGAGGGCGGCCAGCAGCGAGTCGATGCCCTTCTTGCAGACGTCCGGGTCGTCGATGGTGAACTTCTTCGCGTCAAAGGCGCCGCCAATGGTGAAGCTGATCTTATCGACCAGGCAGGCGGGGTTGGCGGGGTTGATGAGGCAGGCGGCCACGGCGTCCGAGTCGTGGGCGTTGCCCTGCTGGATGTGGAGATTGGCGGGCTTCTCGGGGAAGAGGGCCTCGAGCTTGGCAGGGGTGCGGCAGAGGGCGATGCAGGTGTGGCCGTCGGCGATGGCGTTCTTGAGAGACGAGAGGCCACAGCCGCCAGAGGCGCCGAGGAAGGCGATAGTCTTTGTGTTGGAAATGGTGGACATTTTTGGGTTTGGTAGTGGTGTTGTTGTTGTTGTTCTAGTTATTGCTGTGGTATAGGTGGTTTAGACACGTTGATATTGTAGTAGTAAAAGTTGTAATAGTTGCTGTTGTTGTTATTGTTGTGTGTGTGAATTGATGGTGATGTTGATAATGATTGTATTTCGAGAAACGACTTGCATCTATATATCATTCATTGTTGGTCCTCTGCATCTCAATACTCGCCAACTCAGACAACTGCGCCCATCGCGAATCCTTCATGCGCGAGCACTTCAGCTGAAAAGTTGAGGCACTTAATAGTACAAGCATCCAGATATTATAGACTAGTTAATTATGTGTATACGCTAACAGATATCTGTACCCCGTCTGTACCGTGTGGGTCTCGGGGCTGTGTCTCGCTAGCTCGCGTCTTCGGCCTTTCGAGTTCGCGGGGTGCGACCAGCGAAGAGCACCCGAAAAAACGCACGCGAGACGCACGCGCGCTGTGACGGACAGAGGAGCCCTGTAGGGCTGTAGGGTAGCGACACAGCCACTCATGGGCAGCATTCCCTACCACGTATCTGCGCCAGAATAGTCCTAAAAATAATGCCAATCGTTTCTTAACCATTTTTCGCTATGAATCGTCTAAGGAACCTTTCCGTCGCCTGTCGTTTACATAGGGTTGCCAACTCTAATGCCGTCTTTTCCATTCCTTTCGGGAACACCTCAACCTTTATCCCCGGTCGTTCGCTAGTGGATTGTACGAGGTATGGCGTTTTCAGATGAACAATGTGCCCGTACTCTTCACAAAGAATCTTCACAAACTCCACATTCCCATTGGCGGCCGCAATATGCAGCGGCGTCATGTTGCTCTCGTGCGTGCCGTCAATCTTGGCGCCGGCGTCCAAAAGTTTGCGCAGAGTCGCGGCGCTCCCCTTGAGCGCCGCCAGCAAGCAGGTGGTCATGCATGCGAACAGCCCTTGAGATGGGGACTTGACTACTGCGCATAGATTTGGGTCTGCGCCGCTGGAAAGCAGAGCCTGGATGGACTCGAGGTTCGCAGAGCGACAGGCAGCCTGCAGAACAGTCATGCCCACATGGTCCCAAGCGTTTGCATTTGCGCCTTCTTTCAGCAGCAGCAACAGGGCAGCATGGGAGTCGGTGGCGGCTGCGTGCCAGAGAGGCGTTCGCTTCTTGGCATCAAGGCATTCTATATCTTGGTCCTTGCCCTTGTCCTTGCCCGAATAAGAAAGTATCGCAGAAATGGCGTGCGTGTTGTCCATGGCTGCTGCTCGGTGGAGAGGTGTCTCCCACAAGCCATTGCGATGGCAATTAATCCAGCTCGACTTTTCTCCAGAGGTATTGGGCTGAGCAACTCCCCTCATACACTCAAAGACGTCTCGAACCTTTGGAGAGCGTACGTAAGCGGCAGCAAGATGGAAAGGCGAATCAACGGGGTGGTCATAGTTGCTACACAAGTTGTGACGTCGACCCAAAACTCCGTTCCAATCCTGTTCCGACCCCTCAAGAAGCTCCTGTAAAATCGGAACATGACCTAGCATTGCGGCAATATGCACCGTGGTGAGCCAGTCGGGCGCCAGTTTGGTGGCATCGTTGCTCTGCCCTTCAGACTCGAGCATTGGGTGGCTGATTGCATTTACCGGCTCGAATCGTGTTCTGACATCGTCATCACAGCCTAGAAGTGCATGTACAGTTCTCTGGTGGCCGGCAAAAACTGCCCAATGAAGGAGCTGAAACCCCGAAGTCCAAGGAAGCTTGCTAAACGACCTGAGCATCAGCATTGCTTCCATGCCTTCTATCCCCACGGATTCGACTATGGACTGCACAGTCTTGACCTTGCCATCTATGACGGCTTGGAACAGCCCAACTATTCCACGATGGCGCGGCTCCTTTTCTTCAATGAAAGACAAGCGCTTGGCCATGTTCCCTGTCACGAAGGTGAATTCTTTGGCCTTGCAATTTGACAAGTGTCCCCTGACATTGGTTGCAGGTGAAGAAGTGGGTTTACTTCTTCTTTCGGTCCGAATGTATTCAGTCTGGAAGAACCCGGTACTGAAATCATCGTCTTGGGATAGATTGGACAAATAGTCAAAAACCCAATTACTCTCAGAGTCTGTTTCCGTTGACTTGGAGATTTCGGATGTCCTAGAGATTACACACAACTTGTTGTCGATGTGAAATATCATCGGGCTCACAATCCTTAGCGTGAGTGTCAGCCCTCGATATTTCTCATTGCTCTCGTCGAGTTCTATGCTTGCGGATATACCGCCGTGCTTGTGCACACTTGAGAAAGATTGGTGCTCATAAGACGGATTTTTCCACGGTTGGCCAGTAGCAGGTTGTTGGAAACACAGGTAGTTTGACGGGCCCGAAGCTGAAGATCGAGAATTAGATACCACCATGACGTCAACCTCTAGCAAACGATTGTACATAAGTTCGTATGAATACCGAAACACGCAAAGAAGGCCATTTGGGCCTGTCCCCGTACACCTCAGGGTTTTGGTGGATTTATCCCATTGCCCCTTGGGATACCAGAGAGGCATAAGCTGGTATTTGAAATCGGGTTTACCATCCAAGTCCACATCATTGACGCATATATCTGGAATCTTGAACTTGGGCTTTTGTTGTACGTATATGTACTCATATGAAGATCCTGTCAACCTGGGTTCTAGTTGAGCGAGATCTATGTCAAGAATCTTTTCGCAACTTATACGAGCATAGCGGTCTCCTCCTAGGTATTGCAGCTGTAGTGCTGGTTTGTAGATTGCACTGTCTGACTCGTCTTCGTGCTGGTAGGCGCTGCAGTGTAGTATTGCCGCGAACGTGTCGCCGACCCTCTTTTCGTGGTCTTGGTATCCATCTTTCAAGGGCTGCAAGGAGAACTGGACATGTAACCCGACATTCGTTATACTTGACGGAGCACTTTTGGCTGCATTGGCAGGAAGGTTCCGAAAATGTCCCGAATGTTGAAACCAGAGTGGATGCTTGGCTAAAAGCCCGGAGGGCTGCGTAGGACCCTGTGGTCGATCTCCAAGTGGATCATCCTCTGGACTTCTCCAGGCAAATAGTGATTGATCATCTGTACCTGTTCATGTCCAGTTAATATGGATGAGTCCCGAAGCTGGAGAAATATCGCATACTTCTAAAGATCTCTTCTTGAAGCCTCATGAACGCCTTGTGACCCTCGCCATAAAGCAAAGGCATATTGACGTTGAAAATTCCCATTAAGCAATATGCGATATCCTCAATTCTGGTGGTCCTGCGTTGCGATGCCCATTTCATTCGAGCAGCAATGCTAAAGTCTTCCAAATCCTGTGATTTAGTCAAGGCGTCCTGATCAATGCCTGTGATGTTGCTAATGAGTTTGAGAAATGGCTCATCTCCAGTCTTGCTCCCTAGATGCGTCCAGCTTTTAGAATAGAATCGAACGTCAGAGGGAGCGATGAGTTCTTGCAGAGTCCATCCTCGACTAAACCACCGACAGGCTTTTATTTTTGAGCACAATTCCGCGTCCAAGTAACCTGGCAATACTGCATTATTACTGACGTCTATATCGTCCAGAAAAACATAACACACTTCTGATTCTTCATACCACCGAAACATACTGTTGATGGCCTCGGACAGCTCTGTGCTGGATGTTTTATCGATGCAGCAAGTATCAATCCAAATGAACTCATAGCCTTCGGACAAAGCATGTCTTGCTGCGCCTTGAATCTTTATGAAGCCAGGGCTCTGGGAGATGGGGTCTGTAACGAAGGCATCGGGGTAAAGTTCGACTGCAGCAAGTAGTTGCTGCATATCCTGCAGCGTAACTTCATCATCGTCCGGACCCCAAGTGTGTGACAATATTGCGTACGGTGGGATGTCATCGTCCCGTCTGTTGACCAGCTGGAGGGTAGGAGTGTGCACGAACCGCATAGCAGATTAAAAATAAAATAAAGAATGATTGGATATCTGGTCGAAGGGGATTCACGGGGTTGCTGGCGAGTGTGTCAAATCATGACTTGCAGGATGATCGTCAAGCCATTTTGCAACTGTGGGGGTCAGACGCTAGTTAGATTCGCTTTAGGCTGGAGAACGTGGCTGACTAATGCGGATCAGCCTTGGTAGAAGAGCTGGCCAACTAGAGTTATGCCACTTTTGCTGCCTGCGAGGAGAATCTCACTATGAAACGGATCACGCTTAATGGGTCTGTGGTGGGGGCATGGACGAGACCTCCGTGGGACTGAGTTAGGGAAACAGTAAGAAGCAAAGGAAAGCCCTTACGTACTATACTATCGGAACCACCCAGAGCTCGCACATATACTAGACAGACAGGGGAAGAATAAATCCGTCATCGTCTCGTCGAATATAAGCTAAAGCAGCAAGCAAAAAAGAGTTCTTCAGGGCCATGTTACAAATGAGATTCCATACCGTTGGTGTTTTCTTAAGATAGAGGCACGAAAAAGCCCTTGCTCGGGACCAATGAATTTTCTACTAATTGGGTCTGATTCGGCTTTGAAACTACGCGGATTTCCTAATGATACTAAGCTTGTACTCCGTCTTGGAATATGGGTTTAGATTATTAGGGCTATAAGGAATAACCGACTGTGTTTAATTTTGACATTCTCTTGAAAAGGAACGACTGCTTTCCCCCAGAATCCAATGCTGCGGTATATTAGTCCGTACTCCCGATTAGAAATATTTGAGACGGAGTCTCGTATAGAATTCCCTTGCAAGACGAACAGGTTCTCAGAAACCTATCGCTGAGACACTGACCAAATTATGAGAACTTGGAAGACGATCAACAATGCTATGCCGAAAGATGTCAAACACCAGATCGGCGCCGATAAATCCGCTGAAAATCGCCCAGATTCACTATCTTTCAAGTCTGAATCCCCGAGCGTTCTGCAGGCGATTGAGGAAGGACCTTCAAGTGACTTGACATCTTGGCCCGTTGGCTTGATATGTTCATTTGTCGGGCCAAACCTTATCATGAGAATCCGTCCAGATGGACAGCCAATAGCAATCATGGATGTCTCGACTGCCACACGGCAAGGCCGAAATTGCGGAGGTAACCATAGAATATTCTTTCCGTTTTTCGTAATCCATGTTCTACTAGAATCGATTCCATAACCGCTGATATGAAGGTCATGATGAGAGATTACAGTTAAATCCGATTTCGACGAGGTATTCAAGGATACAACTCCAATTTCCGTATGTAGGGTCTTGCTCGAAGCATCAAAAAAGATGTCTTGAAGACGAGCTCTGATTGGTATCATTTGTTTGCTCTTCCCAGTACGTATTTCCCAGATCTTTATTGTATGATCTTCAGAAGCTGACGCGATGTGCTCCCCATCATACGAGAAGGCCACGGAGTTGATGTCATCATTGTGTGCTTGGATGGTCTGAGAGCATATACCGGTGATTGTATTCCAGACTTTAATGGTCTGATCTGATGAAGCGGACACAATATGTGCCCTATCCTTCGAGACAGCTACCGACCGCACAGGGTTGTCGTGTCCCTCAAACGTTCGGAGACATATACCGCTGCCGCAACTCCAAAGTTTAACAGTATTATCTTCCGATGCGGATACTAACTGCATCATGTCGCACGAAAAAGCAACGGAATTAACTGATTCTTTGTGGCCCCTCAGCACTTTGAGGCAAGTGCCGCTGGTATTCCAAATACTTATCGTTTTATCATCAGATGCGGAGGCAAAGGTTCCGTTGTGTGAAAATGCAACACAATTAACACTCTTCTCATGGTGTCTTAGTGTTTTAAGGCATTTTCCAGACACGGTGTGCCAAATTTTAAGAGTGCCATCTTCGGATGCCGACACAAGGTGTGTATGATCGTGTGAAAAGATGACATAATTGACAAATTCGTCATGGCTATCCGAATTATGCTCATATAAGCCAGTTCTGGCATCCCATACCCTCACAGTTTTGTCGTCTGAGGCTGACGCGAGCCGAGTGCCATCATTTGAAAAGACGGCCGAACTTATGGGCCCGCTATGTCCCTTGAGCGTTTCCAGATGTTCCCCGTTTTTGGCATCCCAAATCTTAATGGTTTGGTCGAAAGATGCTGATACAATATGTTCACTATCAGGAGAAAAGGCCACAGAGCTCACCCAGTTGGTATGACCAGTGAGGGTTTGCAGGCAGGCTCCTGTGCTAACATCCCAAACTTTGATAGATTGGTCATTTGAAGCGGATGCAACATACATACCGTGGCTTGAGAAGACGGCACAATTGACGGATTTCTCGTGTCCTTCAAGAATTTGTAGGCACATATTTGTTCTGACATCCCAGACTCTGATAGTGCGATCGAATGAAGCTGAGAGGATGGAGGTACCATCCTGCGAGCAGACAACAGAGTTAATGGGGCCAGTATGGCCCCTTATGGTCTGGAGGCATATTCCAGTACAAATATCCCATATTCTGATAGTACGATCCCCTGAGCCCGAAATAATTCGTTGTCCGCTTGGTGTAAAGACTGCGGAGGCGACTCGACGGTCATGCCCAAGGAGAGTTTGCAAGCAAGCACCGGTGTCAGCATCCCAAATCTTGATAGAAAGATCATTCGAGGCGGTAACCAGTCGATAATCATTATTCGAGAAGACAACTGAATTGATAGTGTCTGAATGTTTAAGCGTATGCCGGTGAGCTGCAGTGTTAGCATCCCATATCAAGATGGTATTGTCGAATGATGAAGATGCAAGTAATACCCCGTTATGTGAAAAAGAAACGCAGCTGACAATTTCTGTGTGGCCCTCAAGTACCTTCACACATGACCCCCATGTAATGTCTCCTTGCAGAAGGGTTACCCATCTGGGGACATCACTTCGAAATATGCTTTGCATGATACTCTTCTCCGGAGAAAACAGTAGTGCAGATGTGTAAATTTGGACAGGCGACGTTTGAATTCCTGACCGGCAGCTGAGAACGAAGCGTTTGGCCTCGCCTAAAAAGGCCGACATCCCAGAGTTGGTTTTGCACTAAGTGAATTCAGCATATTCAGGCCGAATGAACCTTAATCTGGACTTACAGCTACAAGACCCTGCAAACCATCGATCATGACAATTGATTCAGGTATTCTTCCCATGAGGCTGAGTGCTTCAAGCCAATGTAGGAAGTGATCTTTGAGAAATCTGTGCTCTTGGCCTTCATTTTGTAACGTCCTGTTGGCCCCCTTCAAGTGATAGACCCAGTGGAGACAAGAATACTGTACCTCGGAAGGTAGAAACGACTTTAACCTCTGATCACCGATATCCGGTCTGGAATCAGTTTCCAAACTCTTGTTGCAAATATTTCGTTTCAAGCTGCTAGACATGGTATAGAGGCAGCGAGTTGCCAGCCTTTCGTGTGCAACTTTCTCGTTGACACGGAATAGATCCTCATCAACCCCTTCCTTTCCCGCAGAGTCAAGCAGGAAATCCCGGAAAGAGGGGTGGAAAATGCGCACTGGGGCATCCGACTCGGATGGGATGTTTATTACCGAGTGGAGAAGGTCCAGTTTGGAGTCGATGTGTGATTTGGCAATTCCAATTAAACGGGAAAGCGAGGCAGTTGAAAGGGGGGTAGCTAAGCTAATAATGGAGCCCACGATATATTTGAAGTCTTTGGCTATCTCGTCTTTCTCAAATCTCGTCAGTCCACTATGTAATTGGTCCAGAACGGGCAGGTAAGTTGCGTCAAGTTTTGATGACTGGCTTTTAGTCTGATACTCAAGGACCTTGGTTAACTGCATGTCAGGGTCACCTAACTTTCGATCTCTAAGAAAGCGGCAGGTGGTAGTAGCAAAGAGAAAGAGAGGGGTGGCCATCATAACTAGCCTTCGGATATTAGATTTTCCAGGCCAGGTTGAAGGAAGTTGCCGTTGATGCGAGACAGATTTATTCCAATGGGTTCTTATTTTCCCCAATTCATCACTCAAAAATATGCTGATGTCATGGTGTATTGTTTGCTCTGGAACCTCGTGCAGGATGAGAGTTTCGTACTTGTCGGTCGCAGATTGGAAACCAAGCCGGGTTGGTAGATCTGGTCTGCTTGTCACAAAAAACTTTAGGCGAACAGACGTCAAGTGTTCTGCTTTCGTGAATAGTTTAATGATGAGCTGAACATCCTCTTCCTGGTCGCATTCATCTAATCCATCGATAATCATCACAATACTCCTGGGATCTGCACAACCACTGGGCATTTTGCTGAAGGGATTCAAAATAAGCTTTTCAAACTGTTCACCAATACCTTTTTCAGCGATGGCGGGATTGGCCTTGGCCATTTCCAACATGTGAGGCTCAAGGGCAGGCACGGTTTGAACCAGCTGAGCAGCCAACGTGGTGAAAAGCAAGGCAGCGCGACCGCGGTCACCTTCGCCTCTCTTAAAGAAAAAGCTGGCACCGAGTAATTCTTTCTCTGCAAATCGGTGGGCCACCGTGCGAGATATCGTAGACTTGCCAGTCCCGACCATCCCGTCGAGCCAAAATATGCATTTACTATCTGGATGATCGGCCCATTCAAATATTCGGTTTAGGACGTCTTTTCGTGTATCTGGAGAGCATATAGGGTCATGTTCATAAGCATGGGAGTCGAACGGAGCGTCTCGGGTAGTGTGTAGCGCGTTTAATATGGTCCGCCGGCAGATATCCGAGAGCGACGTGCTTTGAAATCAATTAGTTACTTGCTGCTGTTCTTGTTAAAATGGAAGAAGTTGAAATACACGTGTAAAGTCTGGATAGCCAGATTCAACCTGCTTCTGCACTCTTCCAGACCTGCTGTGACTTTAGCCACATCCTTGGTCCTGGAGAGCCATTCGGACGCTTGTACTCTGGAATACCGGTTTTTTTTCGGGTCTAGCTTCTTTTCCAGTACCGTTAGACGCAAATGACATTCATTAATACCGTAACACAGGCTATCAGAGATGATATCCTGTCCGGGCTCCGGAACTCGGAGAAGCACGAGGTGGACATTTCGAAGTGTCGCGGTCAATTCATTGCATTGGGCACGAAGGATACCGACGTCAAGCCTGGCATTTCTCAGATTGCTATTATAGTCGACGCACCAAGAGGAGATGTCGGCGCACAAATCGACAGCGGTTACAACCTTCGTAACAAGTGTAACAACATCTGCCATGGCTCGAGTGTGGAACGTAACAAAGGTATTTTGACCTAAGGAAGAGCCGTCTGACGATGTTCGGTCGTGGCGGAGCGGGGATTACTAACGTTGGGCTGTTTTAGGTACCTATCTCTCTGTGCAGTGTACATTAGCATGTGACGACGATATCACGTGTAGAAAGACGTTGCAACTGAATTAATAACATCGACCACAGAAAACCGACGCCATGTGAAACCGGCCCGGATTGGCTATCTGTGATTAACAGGCGGAAGAACTAGCCAAAATAGGGAGTAAAGCGGCCGCTACTTTAACATATTATTCCTCCAAAATATATTAAGATTAATAAGGGTTTGGAGCATATGGCCCCTAATATATCTGCTATTTAACTTAAATCATAGGGTACCGGGTGCTAAAATTTTGGGGATTAATTTTTTTACCATTTGGTGTGTTTGAAAACGGCAATATAGCTATATGAGTGTGATACTTGCTCCGATGATATTGTGATTGTGCCGTGAAGGCGGGCTGGTTTTACGGGGGGCCGGTTTTCTGGTGGCCGAGGTTGGTTACTGATCGGCTCCGAGGAATCATGCATGTGTGGGCCATCATCTGGCCGTCCGTATCCATGAGCGCGACACGACACGACACGCAACGCCAACGCAGCAAGCTAGCAGAGATCACAAGACTGCCATCCGACTCATTCTCCCAATGCCCAACCGTTAAATTTAATATATAAAGTATGGCTAAATTTGCTGGTCATCTGGGCTCACTGAACCGAGCTTTTATCATCCACAACTCACACTTTGATTTCCTACATACACCTGGAAATCCCTTCTAAACTGCGCGGCTACGAACGACGGCCCAAAACAATTGGTTAGCCTCCATTTGAAAGATCATATTCCATGATTTAAGCGTTAACACACACTGCTATTTGTGTAGAGCAGCATGAGAAATACACATTGGGATTGCGTGAGTATTCAGTTGATGTGAGACGGTTTTGAAGAGAAGGACTTTTCTGACGCAAACAGTGCGAATGCGGCAATCGAAATGTCAATAAACCGAATTGTGACTGCGGGCATCCGCGTTGCACAGATAGGTGTGAAAAGACGGCAGCGCCGACACGGGCCAAAATAGATGCGCGACTTCGTTAAGAACATTTGGACGGTCCCTCGATGATATCCCTGAATGATAGTGGGACGACACTTCTGACTGCTGGATCTTTTGCTTGCCCCGACCCCAAGAACAAGTAATTGCCAGAGGAATTATACAGGATCAAGGGATATAGAACGACTGATGGACAATGATTTGGCTGATTTGAGCATTGGGGAATTCACAAGAGTCCTTAGAGTTGGTACTCGCAGAGACGTTAGGCGCTTGAGATTCAATGGGCAATACAATTATTCATCTACAATATGTGGGGAGTCCAGTGATGCGTAATGGTAGCCTGGGGTAAATGATCTGTATTCTGAACCGATTGGTAAGTTTCAGTCGGATTCCAAGTACCTGGCTCCTTCGGTAGACCCTGGGACTTCTGACACGTGACGCAAAATGCGTGCAGTTCTTTGCAGAGTGTCGTGTCTTGGAGCCCGGCTTGCAGGATTGCCTGCGGGCTGGGCGTCACCAGACTGATGTTGGGCTGTACATTGGCCACTGATCGACCAAACTAGTATAATACAATTCATCAATGATGCATCACCCACCACGTAGGAGCTCACCTGATGAGACTCGGGGACCTGGAAGGTAAAACAGGGCTGCTTACAGTGCTGGTTTCAGGGGGTAATCGTTCTCCACGTGGCACAATCACTGCCCCACCCCACATTTTCGGGGAACCCCCACCAGACACGTACTGGCCTGCCAACCGTGCTGTTGGCACGTTAGTTAGACTTGGGGATGGCTGCGTTTTCGCACGGTTCAGTGGCGTGAGGCCAACGCCAATCTGTCATTTGCCTTCAAAATTTAGTGGCCGGAAAACACCACACCTAATGGATGCTCACAAGGCGCTCCTTGAGGGATTTGTTGCAGGCAACGGTAGATTGGCTGAAGAAATTCGCCATCACGCTGAGCAGGTCGGTTCCGGTTCGGAGGGCCAGGATCAAGATGCCATCAGGGGTTTGCTGTTGCGGCTCTACGACTCAATTTGCGCCATCAGCGAGCACGAAGGCGACCCTTCAACGCCAAACAAATACATCCTCGACGCGTACCGCAGTTTTTTCAGCCCGATCTGCGCCCTCTCGGAGCTCGAGTCTGGTCATTTCTTTGCTGCACGCATGCTTCTCTACCTGGCTAAGGCATTTATCGAAGAGTCTGCCGTGAACAGGCTCGTGACAGAGTTCGAATGGGACAACACACTGCTGCCTTTGTGCGGATTCATCATATCGCTGGACGAGGAACTTCTTGTACTGCTGCGGCACATTTGGACAGAGAGCAATGGCTTCAATGAGTTCGAGTGGGTTTTTCAAGAATATCCCGTAGGACGACATTCCCCGGAAGATGTGGCTCGAAATCGCGTGCGCGCCCAGGCCATCACACCGAGGGAATTGGCGGATTTGGGCGATGGTGACAAGAGACGGTGGTTTATCTCCCGATCAGCAGGCGAGCCTGTTTGGAAGCCGTATAAACCGTCCTTGGTCTGGTCAGATGAGATTCCGCACCTTGAAGCAGCTGACCGAGCCAAAGGTGAGCAGCTTAAATGGATGGTTCTGGGCTCTGACGGCCCAATTCGAGACTTTTACATTTGCGAAACCACGAAGAAGGGCGGAGAAACATCCTCGACATTCATTCTCCCTCTCCAACGTTCCCACCAACTCATAATGGATGCTCAGCGTCAAGGCGAGCACATTCTAGCTAGAAAGCAGCGCATTCTGACACAGAGAGCTGCTGCTCAGGCTGGGATTCCGCCTGAAATTCAGCGCGTAATCCTTGGCTACCTGGTCACACCCCGGAAAGATGTGTTCTTTTCCTCTCTCGATCTGGCTGAGCGGTATCGACCTTTCCCTGTTCCTGGTGGAACATGCTCGGAATGCGAGCTCAGGACGTCAAACGAAGAAGATTTGCGCCTCAAGCTCACATGCCCGAGATCCACCATGTACATCTGGAACCTGGCACTGAGGGCGTTCCATGCTTTCCACAAACACCCGAGCAGTAATGAATGGGCCATTTGCCGCCACGGAATAAATTGCACCGGGCACCACGGTGACATGGAGTGGGCCGTTTCGGACGAGCAGGGCCTCGCACAGCTTCTCCAGGACGCGATATCGAGCGAGCTTTACCCCTCATTGACGTTGCAAACCGCTGGCTTTGGTCCTGCAGAAGACCGCGAGCTACGGAGCGAAAAGGACGATAATGAGAGGAAAGAGAGGCTTTTTGCATTCACAGGGCCCTACGAAGATCGCGTTATTGAGTTGAAGCGGAGGGGGGCCGTGGGCGGGCTACTGCACGCAATGCTGCATAATAGATCGCAGCATGGGGCATGGAGAGAAATAGGCCGTTCAGGACAGACTAATACCGACTCAACATGGGCCCACGGATATAGTCATAAACGGATGCAAAAGGCCCAGCAGGTGCTCACTCATCTGCATACTAGCGGGTGTCTGTGGTGTTGATCGTAATAAGGCACCTGCTCAAATGCCAAATAGTCGTTCAATATCTCTAATATCCAGTAATGAATTGTCATGCTTCCTCGGCTGAGCCTATTCGCTTGTACCATATCCAACCCTCGACATTGCTCCTCGCTCTCCACTCGATCCCCGCAGACTCAACCTCCACGCCGACATTAGTTCGGAACTCTACGGCGCCAAACCCGTGCATGGTGAGCGTGGGGGCATCCATGAGATCGACATACATGATCCACTTTTCCGCCGAGACGTGCTTGAAGTTGCAGACGATTCGGAAGTTGTTGTCTGCCTGTTCGCAATAGAGCTCCCCTTGGTACTCGGGCAGCACCGCCGTCTTGTCCTCAGACCCAACGAGTTTCAGATTTAAATATCCGTAGGCTGGGTGATGGTAAAGTCCAGCGTACTTTTGTAGAGGCAATGAGCCAGCGATGGGGGTTGCTGGGCGCTTTGGATAGATGGTGTCCAGCCCATTTCGAACGTTGTCTCGAATTTGTCGTACGGCGTTCTGCCATCTGTTGAAATGAATGTGTCAATCAGTGTCCCATAAACCATGTTTCTAATTTCTGGACTCACTTGTTGTTCCAGTCGAATCTCTCTATGCGCGGAGTGCCGAGTTTGGCGTCAATCAATTCCCAAGTCGACATTTCCGCCACGCCGTTGGTTGTAAACGCCGTGTTGCCCATGATGGCGACGCCAAACTTCAACTCGGGACAAAAGGTAACCTGAGCGCCAAAAGCATCCATCCCTCCGTGGTGAGTCCAGAACCGGTGGCCGCGATACGATGACGTCTGCCACGCCTTTGCATACATGATTGGGGTGTCATAGGGAGCAGGATTGGGGCCTTCATCCACCACAATATGAGGACGTCGTATATTCTGGTGGCTGGCCACAGAGAGTGGACCTTGCTCCGTGATCCAAAACTGAAGCCATTTAGTAAGATCGGCTGCTGACATGATGACTGCTCCGGATCCGGTCACTTCTTCCGTCGGCATGCGCATAAATGGCTGATATTTCTGCTTTTCAGCATCCCAGAAGTAGCCCCTGGCTACGGGCGCCCCAGATGCAAGAGCCTGATCGAGCGAAAAGAACGTCTGTGTCATCCCAAGAGGCTCCCAGAGCAATTCTCTGAGGACATCGCCCAGCCATTTCCCTGTCAGCGTTTCGATAACATGCGATAGTGTCGCAAACATTAAGTTGCTGTAGCAAAATGTTGTCCGCGGCTCGCTACCCATCGGAAGATGACGCAGGCTCCGAACCATCTCACTTCTTGTGATTATCCTTTTGGGACCGGTGTAGCCCTCAGGCCTAACATAGCGGATATATGCGTTGTCATGTTTCGCTATGCCGGTACGATGGCAGGCGGCATCCTCCAGAGTCACATGAGCAGTTGCCCACTCGTCTTCTAGGACAAAGTCACCCCTGATCAGTGAAGAGATGGGCGTGCGCCATGAAATAAACTGGCCTTGGTCATCCTTATATCGCTTGCTATCAATAAGAAGAGCGAGTAAAGCTACCACATGGGCCTTTGTTGTGCTTCCAGCATATGATAGTGTCTCAGGCGAGAAGTTGGTTGAAGGAAACTCGGCCACTCCATAACCCTGAAATAAATATTAATATACAATTACATCTATCAGAAGTAAAGAGTTCGAGGATTTGGGGGAATAAATCACAAGGCTGTGCCTTCAGCCTGGGAAATACGAGGTGGACGAACCTTGGTCCAAGTGTTGTCGCCGTCAATTACTGCTACTGATACACCGGGGACCTGCCACGTCTTCAATAGCTTCTGCACAAATTCCGAAAAGTCAATATGAAGGCCAGAAAAGGCCTCCAAGTGGAAGGCAGTCATTGCGGCTCCTTGAATCGTCCTTGGGTTTATCGAAGATTACGCTCAGTGCGCTGACACGTGGAGCAATGTCTCTTTTATGGGAGCTTACTAACACACCGGACATATGGCGTGACTGGTGCAAGGGCTCGAGCTGTTGGTCGCAACTGGAGCTGATGGGCCCGAATGAGATGTCCAGTTTCTTTTCGGAAGGTAACCAAGAAACATGGGCCTCGCTGTGCTAATTGGGAGGGGACTCGTGTTGCGACAGGGATTGTGAAATCCTCATCGGCTAAGTCGGCAAGGTCTCACATAGCCAACCAAAACTGGAACGGTGCACGCAAGCGCAGATTCGGGCGACCAGACCTCGATTGCAGTTGTTGCTATTTCTGCTGTTCACATCCCAATATTGAATATATCTGTCGGAATGTTGAAGCTATCACAAGGGATTACATTCATACGACGCCGGCCCCAGAGGCCGGGCTAGCTATTCCCCTGTATATTAGAACTTGCTTTTTGCTTTAAATAATAACTTCCCCTCTTTTTAATTAGAATAGCTATAAATAACTAAGAATAATAAGAGATAATTTACCTAATTTAGTAGTTATTATTATTATAATCTTTATTATATTATATAAAACCCTAGGATTTATTTATATTAATTAATTTTAAATAGCCTAAATAATAATTTATTATTTAGATTTAGTAAATTAGTAAAATATTAAATAAAAAGGTATATTTTAAGTATTTAATTAATTAAAATTAATAAAAAAAACTTATATATAAGTATATTTTTAATATTTAATAAAAAAAAATAAGTAAAATAAGTTTATATATTAATTAGAATAATATTATATTCTTATTTAATAAGTAATTAATTTAATTATCTAAGAATTATAATAATTTCTTATATTTATTATATAAAAAATCCTTTTTATTATTTTATTTAATAAATAATTAATTTAATTACTTAAAAACTAAAAAAAATTATTAATATAAAAAAGACTTAATTTAAAATTTTAATTATAATTATAATTTTCCTTTTAAAACTTATTAATATAATAATTAAAAAATATAAATTAATTAATAAAAAATATTTTAAATATATTCTTATCTTTTTAAGATTATAATTAAATATTAATCTTAAGCTTTAGGAAATCTATTAATATATTAATTTTATAAATTATATTATAAAAAATATTAATATAATCTTTATATATTTAATAATACTTTATAATTAAAAAAAAATAAAAAAATAAAAGCTATATAATTAATATCTCTTAAAATTTAATAATAAACCTTTTTTATTTTTTAAAAAAGTAAATATTAAAAATTAAAGTACTTTTAGGGATTATCTAATTAGCTATAAAGTCTATATTACTAAAAATAAAAATAAGATTACTTTTTATATATATAATACCCTTAAGGCTAATAAGTACTATATATAAATAAAAAAGGAAATTAAAAAAGCTAATAAAATATTTAAAGCTTTTAAAGACCTTTCTAAAAATAAAAGATTTATTTAATAAATTATAAAATAAAATAATAAAAATAAATCCTTAAAGGAGATAATACTTAAAGAGATAATATAATTATTTATATTATTATAATATAAGCTATTATAATAAGAACCCTTAGTATATTAATTATTATAAGATAATTACTAAAAAAATATTTTATTTTAATA